>JAPWDM010000001.1:32939866-33492366 GCA_035578155.1 Brachynemurus nebulosus | reverse complement strand
TTAAGTAGGGAAAGCTGAACGGATGTCACTGCATATGAAATTTTAATTAAGTATATTTGGTATAATGTTCAATGTAGTTATTTATCTGAATTGCATCGACGTGCGTCAGCTACGTTAATTTTAGCTAGGTTAAATGTTATAATTCAAATTTTAGTTTGGTAGGAAATATTTTATTAGTCGGCCTATGATTACCTAAAAAATTAAAACATTAATAAAAAAAAAATTATAAGTTAATAAATTTCCATTTTATATTAGTACATTCAATTGCGTGAACGGTTGCTCATGAAATTATTTTTTTGACATTTGAGGATTGGGTGTTCCTGCCACCGGTATTGGACAGTTATGAATTTTGGGAATCGACATTAATGCAGTTTTAGATAATTGAATGTTGCGTTATATCAATTTTTTATTGATTCAGATTGAAATATAATTAATTTACTTTACTCATCTTTTGTAACATATAGATCTTCACTACTGAAGGATTGTACACATCTTTTAAAAGAACACAGACCAACAGTTGTATGAAACAATCAGCCGAATAATAATAATTCACTTCGTTTTGACTTGATTGTTGTTCTTGTCTCTTACTTGTTTTTCTTTCAGCTACATAGTAGGTACTAATAGTGGTAATTATAGAGAGTAACAACTTGCATCTTTTTCCATATTTTTTACGGATAATAAATATGGTGGCGCTCAACTTAGTTTAGTTTTTTTTGTAATCGTAAGTATTTATTTCTCTTAGCGGATATAACACATTACCCACCTCTTTTTCACAGTAACATAAATATATACCACAAAATTAACTTATCTTTTTTTATTGATAAGGTTACATTGCAGCTTTAATGGCATTACCAAAAAATGCCTCTGAATATTTAATGGTTAAATGTAAAATTTTTGATCCGGTTCTGTTTCATTAATGCATTCATACATTTTTTTTTGCTAATCTAGTGTATTTGTATAAGTATTCCTGTCTTTTTTCCCTTTTGCTTATCAACTCGAAAAAAAAAAATACCAACAAATGTTGATGTCCGGTCGTCGGAAATTGAAAGGTTGGCGAGCCTGTTGTATACAGGTGTGAGTGTGTGTGAGAAAGTAAAAGAAAAATAGATAAAAAAGTGTATATCATAATAAATATTAATAAAACATTAAATTCGACTTTTGAATAGAAAATTGAGAAAATAATTTATTTGATAAAACTTATTAAAAGAGTTTTTACTTATTTCTGTTACATCCTGTATACATTCAAATGAATAAATTGGTGACAGACAATAAGATTTATTTATTCAGTCAACAAAAATATTACAAAATTTTTTGTTTCTTGATTCACAACTTGATCTTAATGACCATTGGCTTATCAAACATTTGTTAAATTAAAATTCACATAGTGTTTGAAAAATTATCAAACTGGATCGGTTAGGACTCGAACCCGGATCTCTTAGTTGCTAGTTAAGTGCCTTACCAATTAAGCTACCGACCGCCTGCGCCTGTTCGAGTGCCACTCCAGTCCGACAATCAATCAAACACATCCTCTCTTTAATTCGAGTCGCAGTTATGTTTTAATTTCAAATGTTATCGAATGCCTATGAAACATTATTAATGTATGGCGAACTTTTGTTCGTATTTATACATACCAATATTCATACGTTCACTTAAAAAGATAAAAGAAAAAAACATTTGCTTGTTTTATTTTGCAAGAATTTTCATATTCTGATATTTTTAGATACCACATCGATACAAAAGTTCCTTGCACCCTAATAACGACGCCTATGATTAAACTACCTAATCTATAACTTTCAGCTATCATAAACTTTAATAATAAAAAACGAAAAATGATTTATACACCGGATCAGTATGTGAAATTTGAATTATAAATGACACATCAAATAAAATCAACGTATACCTATGTTACATTAGAAAAATTTCTTTAATTTATATCTTTATTTCTTTTGGTTTATATTGTCTACTTTTTTATTTGTACATTTTTATTCTGGATGATGATGGCGGTACAGTGACGAGTGGGTGACGGTGTCGGTGACAGATTGACGAGTAGAGAGAATCAAGTTTTACGTACCATAAAAATGTTATTTTATTATGGCCTATCACTCTCTGCGTATGTATCACTCGCTACCTCGTAACAATATTATATTGCCTCCATAATTTCATGTTGATTCACATTATATCTTATTATACTTATAGTCTTATATTTTAGGTACAATGTTTTCAATAATTTTGTGTCCAAGGTATACTATTTCTATATTATAAAATATTTCTTTCATCAAACCAGTTCCAAAGAGATAACAGAACTTTAAAGGAGAAGATAAAATATCTCACAATTCCGTTTCTAGATCAAACTTAAATATAATGGTAGTTACTTTCAATTACTTATTCAATAGTAAGACCTAATACCGTGAAAGATAAGAAAGGATTTTGGCCCAAAGCAGTTTTAAATTGTTATTTATGTTTGTATAAGGCTTGGCCATCATTAACAAGAAGAGAAGGAAATAGAGACTGTTACGTATTTGACGCGATACGCACAATTTCGGAACGCACGGCTAACTCGGTAGAGCTGTATGGTTCTGGTTAGATCCTACAATAAGCAGTAATAAAATTGTTACACGAGACCTATATCTAGCGAACAAGTTACTTTAATAATTAATGTTATTCAACTAACTATATTAAACTTATCCTAGCATGGGCGCCACCTTGTTTATCCAGTGTCCAAAAGGAAGAAAATCCTTTAGCTATTCCCCAATTATCAGTACCTATACGTGTACGATTCGCGGCTGGAAATAAGGAACGAACAACAAGAAGAACGTTTCAGTAATAAGGGCTAATATTATTATGAATTTGATTCATACAATATTGTAAATTTATTTTTTTTAAACTTAAAAGAAAATGAAATTTTAAGAATAACAATTATTAAGAAATAGATAAATTTGTACAATGAAATTGAAGTGCAAAATTAACGAACGAAATGTGAACTAAATGGAAAACGCTCAGTACTGAATAGCGGTATCCAAGTGAGATTGCATCGTACACGCTGTCAAAACAGAACTTAACCAAACATGTTCACATGTCCTTCGGATAAACTCAGGTAAGTTTGTATTTTTATTAAGATTAATTTAATTTAATTCTATGAAAAGATTAACTAAAATACTGAAAAATTATTATTATTATTTTTATTTTTTTTTTTATTTTTTTTTTTTTTGAATTTTAGGTACTACGATGGGGTTGCCGACTATCAGAAATATTAACTTTATAGCCAAAAAAATCTACAGCAAAACATATCTAAAATTTTAACAGAAATACATTTGAAAGGAAACCAAATCAAATAACGATTAACAACAGATAACAACGTAAAACAATTAGTATAATTCTCCGTTCAAACGTTTTCTTAAAATACAACAATTACTAACAATAACAAAGTAAGTGTCAACTAAAATTTTTTTTGCTCAATTTAACTTTTTTTTTAGTTTATTGTATATTTACCAACGTCGAATTTTTACAAAACTTACAGTTTCACGCACAATTCTCAGAGAATCTGGACAAATTTTAGTCACCATTCCAAAAATTCCAGTGACGTATTACAACAGCTTCACGGGCATTCCAATTAACAACTGTTCAACCACGTGGAGATTAGAACAACAACGGCTTCTACAAAATCCAAAAATTTCCATAAGTTTTACAAATCGATCAGTTAAGGCTTTAATATAGCTTTTTTTGAACAAAATAACTAGTACGCGTATAATTAACAGTTATTAGCACTATAAAATTAGATTTGGTTGCACAAATCTCCAACAATGAATTTACTTTTCGGTTCGACTACTGTCGACCTCCTTCTTCGAAGGCCAAATTCCAAGAGAGTGATTTTTTTGCTTTTCTACTTTGTCCAGACCGTTTCACAAACACTAGCCTTTTTCTGTCCTTCCACCCATACGCACTTGTCATTTTCGTGTGTTGCCAACTGTCTTAGTACGAATTTTTTTTGTTTACATTTTAACTGTCAATTATACCTAACCCTTTGACGCATGTCATTTGATTTTGAAATTTTATTTAACTTTACATAAATTTCAATATTTAAAATGAAAATTCACAAAGTAAATCCCTCAACAGTGAATTATTTATTAGTGTTCAACATTTACAAAAACATTTAGGTCGTTACCATTATAAGTTAGGTACTTCAGGTAGCCGAATAGGTTTAGATTCGACTGCTTCATTTTTCCACTAAATAGTACTACTATGGTTTTACTCAGATCTATATTAAAACTTATTGAAAGGCATCATTTTCTAATATGTAACTCTTTCGGAATAATGTCAGAGAAGCTTCATTGGAACTTACTTTGGGCTTATATTACTATGTATAATGGTATCGTTGATTTGCAATTGACATCGAAAACCCATATCTTCATAGCCCACTTCAGTTAAAAGGTTTTGCGTCTTTATAATTAAAAAAAATACTGGAATTGGGTAAATTTTAGGGAAAAAACACAAGATTTATGAATTTCAAGCCCAAATAGACAAACAATTACCAAACCAGAATAAAAAAATTGGTATTTAAGATACATGCCCTTTAAAACAAAAATGCAGTAACTACGTATAGATACCAGAATCTCTAATTCATTTTGGGGGCCAAAAACTTTTTTTATTGACATGGACCCTTGCAATTTTGAGTTGGAATGGATAGATATAATATTAAAACTGAACTTAGATCAAAAACCAATTCTCAGCTTACGATATATTTAATTACCTTAATATAAAATACGCTTCCCTAAAATATCAATGCGTTATTCAAAAGCGTTTGGAAAATATTTAAGAAAAAATTATTTTTATTTCACCCTCTTACAGGAACTCATACCTAATTAATATATGAAATAGAAACAAATATATTATATTAAGTGAGCCTAGTGGCTCTTTTGTACCAAAGTGATATGTACTTGCAATTTTGAGTTGGAATGAATAGGTATAGTATTAAGTATAAATTTACAAGAAATCCAAAAAATCACCAAGTATGCCAAAAATCAAACTTTAATATTAGCCATAATTTGTATATATTTTAGTTGTATAAAATATTTACTTATGACGTGTATTAATTGTTGAAGACATTGTAGTGATAATTTTAATATTGCTTTGCCTTATTAGTACGTTTTATTTGTCGATGAATATACTACTTACAATATTCAGAAAACTGTATGCTAATTATGCGATAAATCACATTTAAATGGTTTCGATAAAAAAATACATGTCTGGCCATTAAAATAATGTTATAAAATCAAAAAATTAAAGGTTATTTTAAATAATCTGTGCGAATTTTTAGTTTAATTACTAATACTGCTGTTCTGAAAATAGGTTGACTACTGAAACCTCAATCAGGTTTTTGTTCAGGATACCTGGCTATGGACAGTGTATGTATTAGTTTTAAAATAAATACATTACGATAGTTTGACAGTTAAACAGTTAAACGTGGAAAATATACTTTTCCTTCACCCATTTTGAAAAAGTAAAAGTTTTAAAATAAATCGAAATTAATTTTAAGAATTTTGGGGAAATTTATTAAAATTGGACTGGACGAAAATACTTTTATTTACTGACTTAAAAAAAGTCATTTTATAAATATTTAATTTATTAAATAAATAAACCAGACAATTTGATAGGAAGGCGTCGCTGTCACCAGGGCAGTTTTCGTTGAAGACAAAACTCCGTAAAATCTTTATTTACCAATATGATTAATGCTGTTGACGGTTTTCCAACAATTATCGTATTTGGCGAAGTTTAACACCGACTTGCAATTGTCGGTTATTTTTAAAAGACTTTTTATCGTCGAAGTTAATAATGTTTTCAATAGACCTTTTATCGTCGAAATTACTAACACTTTAAATAGAAAAATATACTTTTTATCGTCGAAGTTAGTAATACTTTTTACAAGAAACAACACAAGAAATGAATTTAAGTATTTATTATAACAATTAAAAATTAAATAGTACTTAATTTTTTGATAATGATTTTAATAATTATAACAGTTTGATAATTCTTTTAATAATTTTGTGATACTAATAATAATTGGATCAAGAAGTGGTCTATTTATATGGTTTCATTATTGACTTTCTATCCTAGGGGATTTTCCTAATGATTATTTGATTATTTTACAATTATAATTATTTTTATGGAATTTGGGTGAAAGTCGTGGCTCGACACTGTATTGAAATTTGAAGTTCAGTTTTACCGTTACACAGAACATTGTTCAGTTTTAACATTGAACAGATACAGTGTGATTATATCAACCAGGTGTATAATTCTAAAAACAATCCTACGATTCTC
Organism: Brachynemurus nebulosus; assembly: GCA_035578155.1. Classification (NCBI taxonomy): domain Eukaryota; kingdom Metazoa; phylum Arthropoda; class Insecta; order Neuroptera; family Myrmeleontidae; genus Brachynemurus; species Brachynemurus nebulosus. Next base: position 33,486,051 of record JAPWDM010000001.1, on the reverse strand, counting down.
AAGCCATTGATAATTAACACGGTAATGTTCGCTGATGCTGTGAGACGTCAAATGAAACCTGACTTACTGCTACACAACGCTATACCACATTAACAATTCCATATAAAGTGTACACCGGGTGTACACCAATAAGGTACACAAACCGAGCTTGCTGTCTGTCTAGTTACTATCGACACCGGAGCAGTCCGATGTGACCTACAATACATTGCATATTGCACAGCCGACCTGTGATCGCTGTCGAATTTTCGCACCTACTTACCTACAGGAAGAGAGCTACGGTTGTTTATATAAGTTACCAAAACGGTGTAGCAATTGGCTATTTCGTCATAATTGTTCATAACAATTAATGTATTAAATAAAAGATCCAAAAACAAATTTTTAAAAGAGTAATTCTCAAATACATTTATTTGTCTGATTTATTTTATTGGAAAATTTGGAAATATTTACATATAAAAAAAAAGATTATAAATTATTTATTAGCTTCTTTTAAATATTTCATTATATTAGTGTTAGCCAATTTACAAAAAAATGTTTAAAATATCTGGTATAGAATACATAAATATTTAACAATAGAGCTCAGCAAAAATATCAAAGACCAACTAGAAAAAAATTATTATTTAAAAGGATAAAAGCTGTTTATCTAAGAAATTCATACGCATAGCTTTATACACATTTTTATATACTCCATACGTAAATTTCAACTGTCCAAGACAAAAAGCTCAATTGAAGTTTTGCGTTTCTTTATAGCAGCACTAACCATAAAAATATTTTTACATACCTATATTTAAGGGATCATTTTTCAAAATTTTATTAATAATATTTTACGAGGAGAAAAAAATTCTTTAAAAAATTTAGTAGCATGAAAGAAATATGTTTATTAATAAACCAAATAGAAAATTTTAAATATATTGAATATTTAATCCTAATTTATGATCACACAAAAAAGTGTGAAATTGAAATTTTTTAATGACATAATTGAAAATTTACATTTATTTAAAATACTTTTTTTACTACAGAAATTTTCTCATTTTACCGTAAAGTACCTACTTAATACCTGAATTTTACGTCGGCATGATAAATAATTATAAACAGGGGTGCAACAACTAAAAAATCTGAGGGGAAGGGGTCAATAATAAAATTTAAATAACCCAACTTTTTTGATAATGCTGTTTTCTGATAACATTGAAAAATGTTATCGGAAATGTCATCTGAATAAAATCGATTTTCGAATAAAAATATTAGTAGACTACTAAAAATTTTATTTTTTATAAATAAAATAAAGGAAAATGTACGTAATTATATTAGGGGTCCACGTAATTTTAAAGGAGGGGTCCGGACCCCTTGGACCTCTCGGGTGTTGGGCTCCGATTATAAAATAAACATAAATCTGAATAACGGTGAGAGAATACTTACAATTAAAGTAACAAATTAACTAATAAAAAAATTTATGTATAGACCCATTTAAAAAGTATAAAGGACCCCATACACGATGAGATCTGTATCGATACCTTGTATCGATACAAATAGCGATACATATATCTGAGATTTGTATCATGTTTATTTAGCACACACACGCTGAGATTGAATCGTAAAACTTCAATAAAGATAAAAAATTTTATTAATCAAGAAATGTGCGATCTACGACCTGTGGCACCTGTGCTATTAGCAATTGCAATACAAACATCTTTACATTTTGAATCCCGTAGACATGGGTATAATTTATACATATTAATAAAATGTTCCCAAAAATCTCTATCTGCAGACATGATTATTCAAATAAATAACAATTATTTACTTTATTAACTGTCAAAGTAAAAATGCAACCATAGTTACCACGATACTTGAGACAAGCACGATACCAGCTGATACTTGCTGATACTGATACAATGATACCGAGACAGTCATATACACGACGAGATCTGTATCATGATACTGATGCCTGTAACATGTAGCGATACAGATCTCATCGTGTATGGGGCCCTTTAGTTTAAATTTTTGTATTATAACTCGAAAACTAAACGACTTACAAATCTTCTACTTATAAAAACCATACTAAGGCCTAACATTACCAAACCCTTAGCCACCTAATTCTTCGGTTTATTGAGCGCCACTTACTTTTATTAATTCTCTTTAATTAATTGTTGAGATTAAGTTCGCAAAGTGCAAGGAAATAAAAATACCCCTGCCGCAGCAACTGAATAACATATTGAATTTCTAAAGTCTAGACACTGCGGATCTCACATAATAACCTGCATTCCCCCAAAATTGTTGAGTAGTCTGTATTCATTTCTGTCCCCTCTGTTAACAATATACAAAGTTTGAAACCAATCATCCGCTTTTTAATATTCAACTTTCATAATTATATACAATTTAACTCGGAAATGAAATATTTTCGCTGGATAAAAAACCGTCACGGCTAAAGAACGGCTTAACCGCCTCTGTCCCCCACGCTACGTCTGTGCAAAGTTTCAAGATAATTGGTTAAGCCGTTGAGACATGAAAGGAAGTCAAACAAACAAACAAACAAACAAACTCACTTTCGCATTTATAATGTTAGTTGAGATAATAAACAATCTTTATCACTCTTTTAATCAATTCTCAATATGACTTCTTTTACTTATGTTAAACTTAACAACTTAACGTTTCTATTCCTTCTAGTTATCCCATTGTAAAATTTCAAAGTCGACAGATTCACCATACCCTTCAATATCATCTTCAAAGTTTAGACCCTTCAGCAGTTATCTATACTATAATATTGTTCCTCTCTTTGAATACTTAAAGTAAAGAAGGTACATAATATTTAGGTTTTTATTTTTGATACTGACATAGCAACAAGTTTAGAATACTAGTCAATTTTTAATTCTTTAAGAATCTTTAAATTTTTTATTAGAACTAAAGTAAAACAAACAACCTTTTACGCATATTATATAATTTGTCTACATTAATTGCGTATTTATTGCAGACATTTGTATATACTTCTTACTTTATTTCTACTTCTTATATTTAAATAAATAAGCCATAAAATTTGTTAAGTGACATTTTGATTACTTCCTTTGTTAACTATATTTTAAGTTTGTAGGGTAATTTAATGAGCTTATTTTTATTTAGTCTTTAGCTTCTAATCACCCTTTTACATCCTTTATATTATTATATTATATTATTCATACCCTTTATAGTCATACATGTATCAAAAACTGAGCTGTATTACAAAGATTTTTACGTCGTATATTCCGACAAAGTCATAAACTTTACCTCTTTGTATGTTTGATAAAATACGGATGTTTTAGGCTTGTTTAAGTTGTTTTAGAGAATATTACAATAGATAGCCGAAGAAGAATGGAGATCGTTGCTTCGACCGTAAAATCCGCTAAAAGTTTAGAAGCAATTACTAAAATTATACAAATCAACATATGGTCGTTTTAAACTCTTTAATTACAGCCTCAGAAGTTGAACTCACTGAATGCCAAGACTGGATTTATACAAGTAGAGTCCGTAGGCAATTATTTTGCTTCTGAGTCTACCAAAGTAGAGAAAGCTTTTTTAATATGTAAATTCAAAGCAATAAGTGATCTTTATTTTCTAAAATCAAAATTTCCACTCACGCTTTGCGTTTTGTAGTTTCTCGAACAATTTTTATTCGTCTTTCTTTGGTTTGTCCGTTGTGTATCCATAAAATCTTCTAATGTGTATAATCCAAAAAAAATCGGACCGATTTTTGACAGAATTCCAGACGTTGAAAAGGGGAAAGTGTTGGACCAAATTTTAGAGGGGGTGTCTGTTATCGTAGCGACTGCGACGTAAAAACAGAAAGTCCAATAAACATTGATATTTTATTTACTACTCATATGATTTTTATACATTTAGCATTGATTTATAGAAACATGTTATAGGTACGAGGAAACTATGTGCGACAGCTCTTGCCAGCCTATCATGTTCTTAATTTTTATAAAAATTCTCTTATTTAACGTTACCTGAGATTTATTTCCTGGGATCAAGCGGCGGTTAATTTCGAAATAGTTACTTTATATGAATTTAATATCTTTAGGCCCGATTTAAATTATAGTGCCGATATCGATACGCCCCTGCTCCACTCTCGTTTCGATAGAATCTTGTTGTGTTCACATTACAGTGCTGACATCATCCTGGTACCTACTCATTCTCAATTCACATTATAATGCCACTGTCGGTACGCTTCCGGTTCGGTCTCACTTTAATACAAATATCTTTTCATAACAACTGAATGCAAGTGGAGCGGAGTGGAATAAAAAAAAGTATTTACACTATAGGTACAAGTCATAACAAGTCTGATATCGCTCCGATAAAATATTACCTGAGTGGTATTGGTATTGGAGCGGGAGCGAACCGTGACTGATATCGGACCGACATCGGAGCGATGATGTGAATACAGTTAGGCTGACGAGCACCAACCAGGAGATTTTGTAACTAACTTAGTATTTTACTAAAAGAGTGAAAAATTGCCGATTTCAATTACTTTCTATACCTACTAATGTAGTATTTTCAGTTGTGGAGTATTTTACTAAAGGAGTATTGAAAATATTCTCTTAGGAGTAAACAATTGCTGGTGTGCACCAGTCTGGAGTATTATACTAAAGTAGTAAGTAAGAGAGTAAACAAAGCCAAAATATACTCCTACACACTAGCAGGAGTATGTAAAAGAGTATCTTTAAAAAACATTGGTGACCTGCATTTTTGTGCCTTCTTTTCGGCTTATTTTCATAATTGAACATTTTTTTGGGTTTTTAATTAGATGTTGTAATATGGTAATAAAATGATATTAAATATTACAGTCAGCTTACGATTATTTGGGGGCAAATTAACCAGGCTGAATGTGCAAACCCAGCCGCTGACTGCGTACCTAGGGTTGACCGGGGTAATTGTTAATGGATTTTCATGAATTGAGATAAAAGCGTTGTTTTAAGTATTTTTAACTATTTAAAAAACAAGTAATTTTTCTGTTTTTGTAAATTCTTATTGGATAAGGGAGCACAGCAATGATTTCGTAGATTGATACACAAAACATCGCTCTTTACACAAGTTTTTTTTTTTTGTATTGTTTGTACAACGGAAAATTGTACAATAATGTCACCAGCATCTTCATCAACATTTTCAACTCTGAAAAGAACACTACTGAAATTTCTGATCGAATGGGGGCATTTGTGAATGACGTTCACAATCACCCTACAATTTTCAAATCATGGGGTAATTGTGAATTGGTAATAAATTGTCCAATTTCTTTAGCAGTTAATAAGGAACCCTCTCAGGGTTTAGACCACTTCTTTAGAAGTACTTTTAACCATTTCTTACCTTTTAAAAAAAGAAAATGTGTTTAAAAAAATTTTTTTTGAGGATTGGTAGAAGTAAGATACATAAAATTTTGCAAGGGTTTTTTCAAATTAAAAAAAGATACTAATACTTAGAGAATTGTTATCAAATTTTAATAGCATATTAAGAAAGGACAGAAAAACATACTAAGATTTTATTTTTGACAAAATTAATGTTATTTTAGAAATTATAGGTGCCGTTCACAATTGCCCCAATTCACATTTACCCCGGTCAACTCTATATATTTTTTCTTTTAAATAATTTTTAAACACAATAAAGTCAAGTAGAGAAAAAGAAAAATGATTAAAAAGTAAAGCAGTCAGGGGCGTCAGGCATTTCTGTTTAACTTGGTACAATTATTATTTATTCATTTTTCTTTTTCTCTATTTCGTCTTGTTTCCATCGTTTTAGTTTGCTTTTTACGCAGTCTGGCTTTTGATTTTTCTAATTAACTTTTTTATGACTAAATTTTTTTCATTTTAATTTCTGGATTAACCATGATTTTGATTTATCCGTCCTTATTCTCTCCATTACTGCACCGAGTAATCGGTGTTGATTGTATTTTGACAATATGGATGACAATATGGTTTTTAATAAAGATAATACGTCTGAGTCTATAGTACGAACTGCTCAAGATAGAAAAAACAGGCGTGTATACAATCCAGCTTCTTATTTGGGGGAGGAGGGATGCGCACCATATAGGAAAAATGAAAGAGATAAAATTTTTTATTAATTTTCAAAATTTTCAGAAAAAAGAAACTAAGAAACTAAAAATTTATTTCTGAAGATTTTTTGTTTATAGTGGATGCCACCCAAATCATTATTTTTATCTTTTTCTGACAAAATTTTTATGTTACATCACACATTTCTAATAACTAAAAGAGTATTTGGAGAAAACTAAAGTAGTTGAAACTAAAGAAGTATTTTGTGAATGATCTCTCCGAGCAAAACTAATGTAGTAAAATACTAAAGTAGTATAATAATTCTTTAGTTCTAACTAAAGTAGTTTACAAAACTAAAGTAGTAAATTTCTCTGATTTGGTGCTCGTCACCCTTATTGTTTATTGTGTAAGAATACTTTATCGACTCGGGAGCCTAGCGATATCGTACCGAGAGCGAAACGTTAATGCGGATCGGGCCTTACTAGCTTTTATTTTTTTTTTTAAATTTTTATTATTGCTTTTAATACAAAACTTAAAAGTACATAGTGTTCTAAAATTTTTCTTATACGAGTACCTTTGAGCCTCAGTGGAGCAGGTGTGTGGCCAGGTGTGTTTGAATATAATAGATTATTTTATTATTCATTTATAGATCGAGAACCTAGCTTTAAAAAAATATTGTAAGAGCTACGACAGATTATCATAGCGAAAAAAAAAATAGAACAAAACCTTTTATTAAGAGGTAAACGAGATAAAAATGAAACGAAAATTTTTATTGGTAATTTTAACTGATTCCAAAACTATAATAAAATGATATTGAGTATTAATATAAATTATACTTATTTTATTCGTCAAATTGTCTTACCATATTACATTTAAGTTCTATATTTTTTCTGGGCTTTGTGTTTTATACAACTTAAATTTGTTGCAATTTAACTGAAGGGGCTCTTAACTAACAAAAACACGAGTGACTGCAGCCAATGTTTACATTATAATAATTTATTCCAAAAAACACACAAATTTTCTGTGGTAATGAGTGATAAAATGTGGATAAAAACGATAACCAGGGACATTCGCCCCTGAGACCTGAACCGATGACGGAGGAAGGGAATATCATACATAGAATACAGTGGAACCGGTTTACGGACTGTTCGGATCAATATGTATCTCTTTCTAGATGCGGGCGATTCTATTCTTTGTTTCGTATTAATTAGATATTCAAAATCGAGACGGTAGACAAAGAAAACAATTTTTTTTTTCAAATTAGGTTCCCACTAAATATACGTTTGACTAAGATTGTATAAGGAAAGTATCACTGGCTGAAAGGAAAAATTTTCTACAACTGAACAATTATAGGTAGGTATTTTCATATTTACTCGAACAGAAAGTAACCCGATTAGACCAGAAATGAAATTTCCCTGAGCAAGACATTTCTTTTTTTTTAACATCCTCGTTTATCGATTATCAGTTTTAAATAGAACTATAAATCGAGCGACTATAGAACATAACGAGAATGGTGATTACCCACTGGTAATCACTCAGAATAAATTATATACTAAATATAATATATTATTCATTAAAAGCTAAATAAATCTGTATCTTAATTCTAAAATATTCTGTCGATTGAGTCTATACAAAGAGTCACTATTGTCAAATGCTATTTCCTCACTCACTGTGGGCACCTGAAGGCTGCGATGTATGTCATCGTTACGCATGTACCACGGGGAAGCACTAATGGCTCGTAGCACTTTAGATTGAAAACGTTGCAATATCTCAATATTGCTAACACTAGCAGTACCCCAAAGTTGAATATCATAGGTCCGTACTGGTTTGATAACACTTTTATAAACTAGCACTTTGTTTATTAAAGGCAACTTTGATTTATGACCTAGAAGCCAATAGTACTTAGAAAACTTAACATTTAGTTGCTTGCGTTTAGTCCAAATATGCTTACGCCATGTTAGTTTTCTATCTAGATGTATACCTAGATATTTAGCTTCAGTAGCTAATGGTAACACCACATCATTCAAACTAACTGCAGGGCAGGTTCCTTTTCTCATAGTAAATGTAACTTGCACTGATTTCGTTTCATTTACTCGAATACGCCATTTACGTAACCGTTCCTGTATTCAACGCAAGCTAGATTGTAACTTTTGTGATGCAACATTTGGATCTTCATCAGTAGCTAGGATAGTAGTATCATCAGCAAATGTTGCAGTAGTATTTTCTTCATCAACCGGTAGATCTGCAGTATATATAAGATAAAGAACAGGCCCTAAAGAAAAGGCTCTTGTGGTACACCGACACGAACTGGAAACATTTCTGATATTTCACTCTGAAACCTTACATGAAAGTAACGACCTGACAAATAAGATTTCAGTATTAAGTAAAATGATTCAGGAATATTTTTCCTTAATTTATACAATAAACCAATATGCCATACTTTGTCAAACGCTTGACTCAAATCGAGAAAAGCTGCTGTACAATATTTTTTTTCTTGAAAAGAACGGTTGATATTATTGATTACACGATGAACTTGTTCGGCGTTTGAATGTTTTGCACGAAAACCAAACTGATGATTTGGAATTACTTTAAGGTCATCGAGGACTTGATGCCCGACGTCACCTCATTTACTGACTTCCCCGGCTTTTGTATTAAGATGATTTGAGCTAATTTCCAAACAGCAGGGAAATATTTTAGCTTTAAAATGGCATTGAAAATTAAATTTATCATCATAATACCTTTATTAGGCAATTGTTTTAGAATCCTAACTGTGGATCATAGCCAGGAGCTTTCTTTATATTTAATTCATTCCAGATCAATCTTTTAATTTCCTTTGGCGAAAAAGGTTAAACTGGGATAATTGGCTCTGAAGATGCTTCTAAAAGTTGAGTTTCTTCGATATTTAGGTTGTCTCCGTGATTGGGTTGAAAAACTTCAAATAAAGACATTTCTGAGAACTCACTTTTGTTATAGTTCATATTATATTTTCTGAAAGTTTCATTCACGCGAAAATGAGCTATATTTTTTATATTGGGTTCTTAGGCTATCGATTACTGTTAGAATTAACTGGTATGTGACAATTGAGGGTCCCAGTGGAAAAGTGGTACAAGTGTATATTGCTAACACTGAGTTACTGAATTTAGCATATTATGGAATGATATTATCGTTCCATAATATGCTAAATTCAATAACTCAGTATCAGCAATATAAACTTGTACCACTTTTCCACTGAGCCCATCAATTAAAATAGGATGTAGGGAAAAACGGAGTCCTAAGTTCTATGTTTACTTATGTAAAACAAATATAATTTCTTTTATTAATTTAGTATATTTGATGATTAAAAATATAATATTTTCTGAAAGTCACACCAAAAAATATTAACTCTTACTAATCTTTATCTTAAACTCTCGTTATTTTCTATAATTGTTCCCTTCTGGTGGTAGATTCAATCAAACAAATTTTAGGACTAGTTCTTGAACAAATTTCTATTTTAAACACAATTTTATAATCGCGATAATTACATACTAAATTTACATAATGAACACTCGTTAATGGCGGTAATGGTGGAAAACGTGTTCACACATTAAACAAAAACAGAGTGGATTTTAGTAAGAGAAACGTATACCTAATAAAGGTTTGTAACAGGTTTCCGACAAATACTTATTAATACAGTTCTGTATAGAACATTTCAAACTTTGTTTTTACTTTTATTTAAAACTTGTAGTTTCTTCTTTTACCCTTCTTTTATATTTTTTAATACAAAAATGATAATAAGGAACAATATAATGCTGTCAAACAGAACAATTGAATTTTATATCAGTGAAAGAGTAAATACGGTAATTGGTAACAGAAATCATATACATATATCCTTTTTGTTATAAATTAAGCTTGTTTATGGGTTTTTATACATATGAGCGTGTTGTTCAATCAGCTTTTTTTTAGTTATCGCAACAAAAATTGTATGCATTTTTTTTCAACTAATTTAAAAGTAGTTAAAAATCGTTTGTCGTGAATAACTACATTTTAAAATATTTATGACGTCATACGAAAACGGATAGATATACTTAACAATATAGACCAAATTTACCTATTACAAAAAGGCTATTAATGCCATAAATCAAAAAGATTAGAGAAGATAAGAAAAGCTGTAAGAAACAGAGAAAGAAAAGTGATGACGTGTATTACAAAAAGAATAAACAAGATATAGTAATCTAATTTTTGCTAAAATATACCTATCCTATTGTGTGCAAGTTATTGACAAAATACGTGCCCAGTACTATAAGTCTAGTTGAATCATCAGTCCATTTACTAATTTAAAATAAAATTGTTAAGGAAATAATAGAAGTATATTGTTAATGATTTACTATCTTGTTATTTTCTTGTTATGCTCTTTGTTATTTTCTTTGTATTAAATACAAAAGAGACAGCGATAAGATAATAAATTATTGACTGTATACTTGTATTATTTCTACTAATGAAAGGAAAAATTATATTTATCAAATTTTAATAAATACCATCTTCCTTTTCAATTACAAATACTTTTTTAGAGAATAAAAACAGAAGATATTAGCTCAATTTGATTTAAATTACATAATAGGAACTCTTAACACATTTAATTTTTGTTTATTATTTTGTATACAATTTTCTTTTTTTTTCATTTTACTTGCAAGTACTATAATCGTGATTTATTTTTATTTTGGGATATTATCAAACTTTCATATAGCTACAAGTGCACGACTACTCTATTTCTCCTCACCGTCTAAAGATTTCCCTAACAATTCGAACCTTGCAGTTTTTTCAGTGTGTGGTAAATTTACAAGAACTTTATCTAACACTGAAAGCAAAAGGCGAAATACGAAGGTGAAAATTTTCTTATAGATATCTTGATAACGTATTGATTTTCAGACAAAAAATTTGTTTTATGAATACATTCGTATTTTCGAATACATTCACTTCTAAAAATTGATATCTTTGTAATAATATATCTTCGGAAATATTTGTTTTTATAAATAATACAGTGGACTTTCGGAGATTGTCCGATCGCAAATTGTCCATATTACAGTGATATAGATTTAAACGTCATATGTTTACCGCAAACGAGCATTGCATTCACAAAAATTGTGTTTGCAGCGTTCCTGTGACGCAAACATGCGATGTTTAAATCCCTATCACTTCAATATAGACAATTTGCGATTCTCCGAAAGTCCACTGTATATTAGAGATGTCGATTTTAAATCGATTAATCGAAAATCGATTAATCGAAGCTTAAAAAATCGATTCTTTTTTCGATTTTTTTCATTTGAATCGATTCATGAATCGATTAATAAAAGTAAGAGATCGGCAACCGATTTTTTCCAAAAATAATTTCATTTTAATAAATTGTATTTTTACAAAGAAACATATGTTAAAATGAAACACCAAAAACGTTTTTGTTTATTGTCACCATTGTCACTTTTTATTTGTTGTTATCAAAGAACTCCCCATGTGGCTCGATATAACTACATATTACATATACGCACTACCTTGTCCAGTAGCCCCAACAGTATCCAATAGTGGCAATAGCCAATATGTAGACATATTACGTACTACTATGAAGACTATTAATACAAAAGAAAGGAAGACCACCCATCTGGCAAACGGTCCCTTTCGCACAAAAACAACTTACTAAGAAAACATTTTTTGTCAATTTGTTTGAAATTTTTGAATAAACTTGGTTCATTCCATTTCATGGTATTCGTCCTACATATTCAATTATTGTGTTATTTGTTTATTTGCTATAATTATAATTGAAAAATTAACTCATCGCCTTAGTGTAAAGCTTTCTTACACGATACTCCCCATGTACTATCAATTAATTCATTTAACAAACTATCAGCTAATTTTATTAAACTTTTCAAAATTTCGATTTTTTAGATCGATCTTACAGAATTGATCTTTTTTAGCCGATTTTTTTGTGAATCGATTTTTTCAATTTCGATTTAAATCGATCCAAAAAATCGATCTTTTTTTTGGAGAATCCACATCTCTACTGTATATGGATTTATCGAATTTGTTATTAATAAATTTTCTACAAAAAAAAGAAAAATTCAAGTTTCTTTTCTGCCACACCCTGATACTTTATTGGTCACAGCTATAATTTTAAACTAACAGACAAAATTTTTTTACTTATTTTTGTTGTTGGAGCTGTGAGAAAATTTCAAGCTCTATAATTGAAGTTAACCAGATTTACCCATACAAGTAAACATAGGTATTTTAGAATGTTCATCAGAGTTTTCAATTATATATTATAGCCTGATAGCATAAAATACCTCGTTAGCTTCCTTACTCGATAATGAACTAATCTTAACTTGACCAATTTATTTGTAGAAAGTAAGGGAATATTGACTACACAATGGACTATTTTAAAACGCAACTGAAGTAACAAGTATTTGATTCTTCTACTCGTAAATGCAGCAATGTGCAACATAATTCATAAAAGCTTGAGGCGTTTAACTAAGTTTGATAACTACTAAGAAATAAAGTAGCTACTTACATCTGATATGAAAATAATAATAATACCTCAAGCTCTTACAGCTTTTGTAATTAATAGAACTTTTGTCATAATATTTAATTAAAGATCGATCAGTTATTACGATTTGCGACCAAATTATTAAGATTTCTAACGTTCCTTTTTCTTTCAGGTACATTATTTATTGTACACCTTTTTCTTTTTCCTTTTAGGTACATGTTTCATTTTCCCTTTCAGGTACTTAATTAATTTTCACTTATTGAATTTTTAGGTATATCATTTAATTTCTCTTTTCTTTCTAGATAGTAGATACATAATTTTCCTTTCTCTTTTTAGGTTTTTAATATATTTTAGGTAAATCGAGCTAGTAAGAAGAACGAAAAATTAAGAAGAAGAAACAATATCTTTGTGGGAAACTAACTTCGTGAGTACAAATGTTATTTTTGTTGTAGAAAATAACCCACAGTTTCGCTCTGAATATTATAAACATTCATTAAACCGCTACTGTGTATAAAAAATTAGAATTTAGAGTAATAAAGTACTGTTTTTTTTTTTTTTGAAAATAGGCAAGATACATGAATCTGATACTATTTGCCAGACAGGTTGGCCAGTTACATGTAATTGTCCTATACTGCAGCTTACTACGGGCAAGCCATCTCCATAGTTACAAGAGTAAAGAAATCTTTAATTACTATAGTAAATACCACAATTACACAAAAATTCTGCAATTTTCATATATTTTACCAGTGACGGACGTTCAACTAGGTAAAGAGTATAATTTAAAAATTGAAAGCAGATTTTGCATTTGAAGTAAGTAAATATTCGCCAATCCACCTTCATCAAGACGAAATTAGTCATTTTCGATTTCCGAAAGCATACGTTTGTAAACAGTTTTCTTTTATACGTACGTATATCATATAAACCCATTAAGTTTGCATTTTTTTAATAATTAGATTCTACGCCACTGAGTTATATATGCATTTAAAAATTAGGACCAAAAAACCAGCGAAACTGGCTAACCTGTATAGTATGGTATACTAATCAACCAAATGATCTTGGAAAATAGGTAAATACTTATACGTCATTAGATCATACTATATAATATGTTTTTACCTATAATTAATTCAAATTTAGTCAGTAGAATAGCTAGGCCGGTTCTACCCCACCGGTTGTCTCAACAGTTTGGGTACATCCTGATGCAACATGTACCCAGTACATCCTGACGCAAGATGTACCCAAATTTTTGAGACACACTGTACCTCGTGTATGGATTGATCTCTGACACGGCACGTACCGAGTACATGTATTTAAAATTTGTTTTTGACATTTGACCCCACACGCGCTCATACTGTTGGCCTTGAAACTCCAAAGACCTGAGTCATCACCAGCAACCAAATTAATTTATGTTAACCCATTATGCGCCATCACAATTTACTTATAACAATTTGGTTTTGTGTTAACCCATTACCCGCCATAGTTTTTGAATGCAAACCTAACGCATGCGCAGACTGAATTTAAGTACACGACGCATGCGCAGAGTGAATTTTAGGTTACAATTTGATAGCTGGTGTACACTACCGCGTCAAAAATGTGGGGTTACCCTAACTCGGGGGGTGGCCCCAAACTTTTGACGCCGTACTGTACTTAAATTTTTGGTACACTGCCGTGTCAAAAGTGTGGACCCCCCCAGGCCAAAAAGGTATCCGATCACTTTTTTAAGCGTACTGTACGTGCAAACCTTGACCCCAACACGCGCTTGCCTTAATTACGTCATCTTAAACGAACTATCACGTCAAAAAATGTGGGGAATACCCTAACTCGGGGGTGGCCCCAAACTTTTGACGCCGTACTGTACTTAAATTTTTGGTACACTGCCGTGTCAAAAGTGCGGGCCCCCCTGACCAAAAAGGTGTCCGATCACTTGTTGAAGCGCACTGTACGTGCAAACCTTAACCCCAACACGCGCTTACCTTAATTGCGTCATTTTAAACGAAAGGTACATTACCAAGTCAAAAATTTGGGGAATACCCTAACCCACGGGGTGGCCGCTAAATTTTGTGGGGGCACTGTACCAAGCGCTAGCCGCAATCATGACTTCAGACTCCAGATTTCAGACTCCGGGGTCCAGACTCCAGATTTCTGACCGCTACTGTACTGCCAAAAATCGAGTGTTAACTGTAACTCAGGGGTTTTTTTGTATATTTAACCTTGGAAAATTCCAGGAATTTTTATCAGTTTTAAAAATAAACAAACAACCAATAATTAAATGTTTATTTTAGCTGAATTATGATCATATGACTCATATATGGAGTTTTTTTGGTATAAGAAAGATGACGTCATGGAATATTAATGAGTTAAAAAATTGTTTAGTAAAAAATATCACCCATTGTAGGCCTCAAGCAAGAAATTATTTTTATCAGTTTTAATACTTTAACATTTAACCTACAGTGACCAATTTTTTAGTTAACTAACAGAAGTTCTTGAAATTTTAACAAGTTACAAAAAATATTACTTCTTATGGTGCACAACACTTTTGAATTTGACTGTAGCACAAAACTGTTTCTATATCAAACGAAAATTATCTGAAATAATTCAGTATGTATATATGTATAGACTCTGTATATTAAAAATATTTTATGTATACACTCTGTATATTGAGAATAAGAAAGAAAATTTGTATATAATTTTAATTTTTATGAATACTAGTAAACGAATTGTATAGCCATTTATGAATAAGTATTAAATCTAATTATAAAATAATTTATAAATATTGCAAAAAATTTGTTTAATCAGCAAAATCAATGTATATCATTTTAATACTGATACATATTTATATTAGGGTATAATAGTATTGTATTTAACATTTTTAAACAGAATAAAAGTTCAATTTTTTGTTTTAAATTACTATAAACACGTCGCTTAATATAAAAATGATAACAGCATTGAGTTTTACTAAATTTTTAAGTCTGTAAAATCAAAATTTTTATAGACTAGAACATTTTGAATTTGCTACTTTATCATTAACATACATATAATATCATGTATATATAACGGGTGTATATTTAGTATTTTTAATAAATATTTTAGTATACAGGGTGTATCATGAAATATGCTTTTCAATTAGAACAATAAATTTCATAAGATTTTTGTTAATACTCTTATAGGTTAACGAAAGAAACTTTTTGCTGTAAAAAAATAGGGGAATTCAGGGTAATAATTAAATAAAACGCACATATCTTTCTTTTTTTAAATTTTATTTATAGAATATGAATACAAAAAATTAAATTGCTTAAATCTATATATTACTAAAAATCTATTTATTTTACATATTAAAATTTTTTAAAAGAATTCAGTTTTCTAATGAACAAATTTTATCTGAATGGATCATACAGCGTCTTGAATAATATTCATCTCGCAGATTGGAAATCTTCGGTACATCAAATATTTCTTCCAAATTCAAAATCCACGGCTGGTTTTCGGTGTCATCAAACAAATTTGAAATCCATTTCTTCTTTTTACTGCCCTTGACGTATATGACATCAAACTTCTTTAATATAGGTTTCAATATGGTATGAAGTTTTTTGTACGGAATAAATCCATACGACCAAGGTATCCCATGCCAATTTCGGCAAAGCCAACGTGCAGCAACCCGTTCATATTTCTTCGGCAACTCGTTGAAATCAAACGGTGCATCGAATATAAGATGTAGTATTTCATCCGAATTTTCCGCAACGATACCAACTTCTTTAAAATAAAATTCGTTGTTAGCTCCTTGATAGCCTTGTATATCAAGAAACGCCATTTTTTATCGCCGCCGTAGAACTGAATTTACTTACACAATCCACAACTTTATATAAAATAATTAAAATTGGTGAGGATAGTTAATTTGTGGGATGTATCCGAAAATGGATACTACTAATAGCTATTGCTAGTTAACCATCAAATTACAAACTGTTAATAATATTTAGCACATTACTGAGTACCATGTTCTTTTCACTTTAAGGCCTAGTGATTTAAGGAATGCTAAATTTTCGGGTGAAATGTGTTGTCGCTTAAAAGTTTTACGTTTAATGATCTTAGGTTTCGAAAGTCCTTTGCCATGATAAGGTGTCTGAGCTCTTTAACCATGATAAGGTGTATGAGCTCTTTAAAGATGATAAGGTGTATGAGCTCTTTAAGGATGATAAGGTGTATGAGTCACTCCGGGAGCAAAATGAGTCACTCCGGGAGCAAAATGAGTCACTCCGGGAGCAAAATGAGTCACTCCGGGAGCAAAATGAGTCACTCCGGGAGCAAAATGAGTCACTCCGGGAGCAAAATGAGTCACTCCGGGAGCAAAATTAGTCACTCCGGGAGCGAAATGAGTAACTCCGGGAGCAAAATGAGTCACTCCGAGAGCAAAATGTGTCACTCCGGGAGCAAAATGAGTCACTGCGGGAACAAAATTAGTCACTCCGGGAGCGAAATGAGTAACTCCGGGAGCAAAATGTGTCACTCTGGGAGCAAAATGAGTCACTGCGGGAGCAAAATGAGTCACTCCGGGAGCAAAATGAGTCACTCCGAGAGCAAAATGAGTCACTCCGGGAGCAAAATGGGTCACTTCGGGAGCAAAATGAGTCACCCGTTGGAGTCAAATGAGTAGCTCGGTGAAGCAAAGTATATATAAGTAGAGAAGCAATAAATCTTTGAACAGTTATTCATTTACTAGCGAACGCTTCAGACCTCCCGCTAAATGATGTATAATTGTGATTTTTGTGGTAAAGCATTTACGCGAAAGTCTAATCTTTCTAGACACTTAAATGCTCAACATAATTCGTTAAGCAATATTAATGATGGTATGATTGGAAAGAATGATAACTCATCAAGCAAATTCATACCATATGATGCTAATAATAAAACACCTGATGATATCTCTATATCTAGATTTGATTATAATGATGATGCTTATAGTGTTGAAGCAAAAAATATTGATGAAAATACATCTCAACTACAGCATGATATTGATTACTCTGACGCAATCTTGAATCCGTTTGACCAAAAAAGGATAGCTGCTGCAACTGAAGCCATCCAAACCAAATTTAACTCTTTGAAAAAAGGAGAAAACCGTCGTCAATCTGAAAACGAGAAAGATAGTTGGTCTAATGAAAGTAAGCAAGTAAATCACTTAACACCAATTAATAACAATTGCAATGAAACAACCTCCTCTTCACAACTAACTAAACTTTTAGGAACTGCTTTAGATATTATAATGTTAAAAGAGGTTCGAAGCGTTGACTCGGAAAATGGAGCGAAAATTGTCAATTCGGTTAAACCAATAAGCCTAAAACGTCATATAGCTTCAAATGAAAATGTTGAAAACGGGACCTTAGCTAAGCATTTTAAGCAAGACAACTTGAGAGAGTCTAGAAATGTTAACATACAATCGAAAAAAATAAAATACTGGCATAATCCTAATACTTTAATAGATGACTTACAACGTTTATACGAGACTTCAGAGACTGGTGAAAAAATACTCAATATTATTCGAAGTTTAGAGGAAAATAAAAATATGTTGTTGTTTAACGTTTACGATCGAGAAGATTTAATCAAAGAGTTAAATGCTTTAAAAGAAACTACTGTTGGTCGGGAAATATTCTCTATACTTCGCGAACTTCAAAAGGCTGATGTTATTGAGCCACTAGGTGATTATCTGGATGAAACTGATAAAGAAGATGCTAGCGATTATGATGATGATAATGATGATGATGATGCTTAATTGATTATCCACACTAAGAATTTACTGAATTTTGAAAAACATAACCGTATAAGAAGCAGCAGTTATCCCTCATTGAATTGTATATTTTATTTTTATATTTTTTAACCCTGTAAGATAAAAAGGCTTTTTTTTCCAAATAAATAACACATATATGTAAATAATTATTGTTCTTTATTTTTAAAATATAAGTATGAATACAAAATATTTTCACAATAATTGTATATGTAATATTTTTTACAATAAATGTTTTGTATATGAAATATTTTTTTTTTCACAATAAATGTATATGAAATATTTTTTACAATAAATAAATATTAAAAATTGTATGATTTGTTTATATATTCAATAAGACCCGAACGTAATTGTTTCATGTTTTCAGGTAACTGATCCCATACTTGACAAATTCGTTGTGCATATTCGGGTATCATATATGCATACAGATGTTGCACCCAAATATCATATTTCAATAGTTGTTTTGTTAAGTATAATAACATATCGAAATTTCTGACTTTTGTATACAAATAAGGATGAGTCAGAAATATGTCTTCAACGTGTGAAATCCGTGTTGCAAATGTCAATGGTTCACCAACGGGCGGTTGAAAGTTTTCCTCCATTTTCACGCCATTCTTGCACATTTCACAGCGAATTTTCAAACCAGGTGGTCCATCAATATGATCTTGTTGCCATGGTCGATTATAATGTTCAAAACATGGTTCACATTCTTGAAACATGGCTCGATAATCGGATGGTAACCAAATCCAGGCGCGTTGTATGATT
This sequence comes from Brachynemurus nebulosus, assembly GCA_035578155.1. NCBI lineage: Eukaryota > Metazoa > Arthropoda > Insecta > Neuroptera > Myrmeleontidae > Brachynemurus > Brachynemurus nebulosus. The sequence goes on along the minus strand of JAPWDM010000001.1, from coordinate 33,467,006 downwards.
TTTGCACCATAACTTTTCAGCACATTCAAACTGATCCACTTGTAGATTTGAAGAAATGTTTCCAAAGTCAGTTCGTTCAGTAGCATTGGTTCACGTTCGAAAAATTCACCAATTGAAACATCCATTTTATCCCACTCCATTGATTCCGGTTCAGACAATTTCAAATTTTGCATTTTTACAATAGCATCAATTGTTTTTTCGTAGGTATCAACCCGTTTACGTAGTTTATCCAGTTCACTTGAAAATATTTGTAGCCGTTTCCAGTAAGCCGATGATGACGATGCCATTTCCACTTGCGTACTAATTTAATGAGTAATGTCCCCATGCTAAAGTATCCGTTTCCCCCTCCACAATATATCGTTTCGTATCGTACGGGCTGAGCGCCACCTTGTTCTGAGTTACACTATACACGTTATGTTTTTTCGATTGTATCAGGTTTTGTTGTCGGTTTATGATTGTATTGTGTTTTAGACAGTCCACGTAATCGTTGAAAGTTATCGTTTTCTTAATCACAGAGTTCTTTACACCTTTCGCTTTCTTCGTGTGATCCTCGCCGTCCACTTGACAACTATACATTTTCGATCTTAAGCCCACAAATTTTGTAAAGATTCGACCATTTAGCTCATCCTTCATTAACCCGGGTATTTTCTTATTGACTCTTGGCATGTTATATTGATTATCCGCGTTGTAATCCGACGTATCGAAGTATTGAATATCTCGTTTCATTATTTCGTAAATATCTGGGCATTTTATCTCGTAAATCAATGAATCCGTGTCTGTGTAGAGTAATTTGCTGTTGTTCCCGAACGTTGGCTGTATGTAGTTGTAATGAAAATCGTAGACACATGTTTTCGAAATATCCAGAATTGCTTGCCCGACGTATATTGGTTTGTTCATAAACACTTCCGTTTTTCGTAGTTCGACTGCGATAAGATTCTCGTCAAATATGGTGCGGCTGTGGAAATTCGGTTTTGCTATCATAACTTCAGCACCATATCGTCCATACCATTTCGTTAACAATTTCACAATCGAGTGTTTCCGTACGTTTTCCATCGTTTTCCCGAAGACCGCGTTGTTGAGTAGCTTGTAGAGATTTTTCTCGAATTCGTTTCCCGCCGTTTGTCTTAGAGCTGTATTCAAGTCGATGTAGGATTTAAGCCATGGTGATTGATCGAATTGTAGCACTCTGTGTATTTTCTTTAATTTCATCCCGTGTTGTACACATTGTTTCAGATTCCGATAGTGTATCACGTATTTCTGTTTGTTGTATAGCGTTGCTAGTAACATTTCCTGTTTAGTACCGGGTGCACACATTCTCTCTGGACATAATGGTAAATCGTTGTGTTTATCATGCAGTTCTCTCGGGTATTCCAAATCCACTTCCAGTAAATATCCTATTGGTGAATCATCAGGTATTTGTTGAACATCTATCTCAGTATTATCCATCCATTTGAAATTTCCCGTTGGTAAGTATTGTGACATTGCCCATCCATATAAGTTGTTCACGTCATAGTACATCAGGTATTTTGATTCCTCATCCGGGTCGTAGGTGTTCATATATTTATTGTTTGCTGTCGCGTATCGGTTACTACACTGGCTCAATCCACCTCGAATACCACGTTCAATGAATAATAATTGGTCCACATCAGATATCAGTTCTAACTCTACTTTTGTATATTTTAAGGCTGCATCCCACGTAAGTCCCGGCGTCGTGTAGTAATGAGCAGGATCCAATCCGTGTGTGCGCATGCACGTATCCCGAAAATTCTCGAAAACATCCGCGAGTAGTAGTATGTCCGTTTTCATATATAAATCCGAGTATTCTCCAAGCGTCTGTATGTTGAAGGTATCCCAAACTTTTTGTGCGTGTGTATAGTCATCCATGGTGATATCGTTGTCGTTGAGTCGATTGTAGAATTTCTCCCGTGATGGTAAACATGTTTCTTCCAATTTATCCCAGCCTGATATGTAGTCGTACGGAAAAACACCTTTGCGCGTAAGTAATTTGTAGTCAGTATCCGGAAATTGTGATTTAACTATGTTGAACTCGTTGAGATATGAAGATAATTTATCCAAACTTGATGCCATAAATCGGAAAGAGTCGATGAATCTAAATGTAATTTCGCTGCCCATAACATGTTTAGTGAATGCAATATATCGTTCCTTGTTGATTGGTAGTAAGTCGACACGTCCCTCGAATGCTGTTGCTATATCCTTTATTACGAAATGTGCATCATAACCACTCAAGTTGTGGAATACAACAGGAATCATATGGAAATCCTTATAATTCAAGTTGCATCCCTTGTGCGCAGGTCCATTGTATTCGCCGGTGAAGTGGTTATGATCACGAACCACAATATCCTCAGGTTTGAATGGTTTCTCGCAGATGTGGCACCCGGTACTTCGTTGTTTAAGTTGCTGTTGTTCCTCTGGTGTTAACTCGTTCATTGGTATTATGTTGTCATATATGGGTTCCAAGATATTTTCACGTAACGTTGCCAGTTCTTCCGCGAACCATTTTTCGCAATTTGGTCCGCGGTATGATCTATAGTAGCTTAACTGGTTGTTGTAGGAGCAGTGAAAGTAGTAACCGATACTGTATGCCCGATGTTGTTGATACGTTGTCGTGTTTTTCCGATTTTCGTTATCCGTCACAGGTTGTAGGAATGATTCGACGTCCGCGTAAATTATAAATGGAACACGTTTCTTGTTGCTGTAGTTCTTGAACGATATGTATTTGCTTTTCCCTTCTGGCATTATCACCCGACAGTTGTTCATGTTGACGCAGTCTTCGGTATGTTTGATCAGCTTGTCTTCCGTATAAAAGTAATTCAGGCATCGATCGCAGATGTATTTTTTCCCGTCATGTTTTGATAATTGTCTTGACACGAGTTTTGATAAGTCCTTAATCCAGCAGAAATGGTAGCGTAAATCTTGATCGTTGTCCTGTTCGTTGTCCTCATCCTCGTAATACTCGTTCTGGATCATTAAAAGGTTTATGTGGTTTTGTTTCTTCTCTCTCGTTAGCGCAGCAGGTACGGTTTCAAAATGTCCATTTTGTTTCTTTAACACAAACACGTTGACTGATATTGTTGGGTTCTGTTTCTCGAATTTGCTCAGTTGTTGGATTGTCATTGGAAACTGTATCCCGTCCAAGTTTAGTATCGTTGAGTAGTATGGGTACGATGATGTTCTTTCAGCATGTTTATTTGTTGGATAAAGTGCTGATACCACTGCCCACGCGAAACAGGCGTCATCTTTGAAGTTCTCAATGTTGATACATGCTTTTTTAGTTTTTATTTCCTGTGGCAATTCGATGTAGCTTGATCCACGGAAAGGTGTGTATTTGTTCACGTTCACGGCTAGGTTGATTATGCTTGATAAAGCCCATCCGCTTCCCGACTCGGTAAACTCGCTCAATTTTCTTAGAATTGGTTCCTGTATATGTTCCATGTAGCACTGTTTTAAGTTTGTTCCATGATCTATTATGATATTCGGTGTATTGAAGTGTTTCATGTCGTATTTATCCTCGTCACCATCAGTTTTCACAAATAACCCGCAAAACGTTGTGTTGACTTTTATCGTTAGGTATTGTTTCAGAAAATTTTGTATTCGCCGAGTGAACATCGATGTAGCGTCGTCTAAAAAGTCCTTTGGCTCTATGTGTGTTATGTTGGTAACCACTCCCGTTCGTATTCGACTTGCAAATGCGGATTCCACGTCAGCCCATTGAATTCTATCAGATCTTTTACGTTGATTTCGATTCATGCCGGCACCTGAAACAATCAACATAAAAAAAATTATTTATCAAATTTATAAAAAATCATTTAAAAAAAAAAAATTTTATTCAAAAAAACTTACCATGTTGATATATCAAAATTATAAAAAAAATCATTAAAAAATAAATTTATATTTGAAAAAACTTACCATGTTTTCGTAGCGCCTTCATTCTGATTCGAAATCCTTTCATTTTTCCCGCACATGATTCAAAATGTTTGCGTTGTCCCAAGTTTTCCGCTCCACGAATTGCCTTGTTGATTAGTCTTATGTTGGTATTTGTATGTTTCATCCATTTTTCCAGTTCATCTGCATCCCGGGTATCCATTTCCAGTAATGATAGCGCGTTGCGTACATTTTCCACCATTCTAGTTGCCACGTCGTTTAATGAAGCCATCGTTGTATTTTAATTTAAAAAAAAAAAATCTCGATACAAATTCTTGCAACAATAACAATATTAACTGCTTGAAGTTTGTTGAAGAAGTGATTTGAGGGAGCACGCAGACCTCAATTTATACGATTTTGACTGCTCGAAAAATTCTGGAGGGGAATCACAAAAAATGCTGGCTCAGACTTTTTACAACGCAAATAACCGAAGGTCAAATGTCAAATTCCGAGAAATTTATTTCGCATTTGAAACCTAATAAAAGAATTGCTGACTAATCTTAAATAAACATTTTTTAAAATTAAACCTTATATAAACAAATTGAAAAAACCCCCGATTATTATCAGGCTATAAATTAAAAATTCCGAGAAAATTATTTCGTATTTGAGATCAAACAAAGAAATTGCTGTGTTGTCAAAATCTTAAATAAACATTTTTAAAATTAAAACATGTCTTATATAAATAAATTAAAAAAATATCTGAGTATGAGTCAGCAAAATCTTAAATAAACACACAGCTATATTAATAATTTATGAGGACATTAATGTAAACAAATTTATTTGAATTCAACAAGTTGTGACATGTTTTTAAATAAAATTCCCCTCCGACTATGCTGTAAACATATCATGAAATTACAAACAGTTAGCTAAAAAAGCTTAAATAAACAAACTCAAACCATATAAAAAGTCACGAGTTTATTTAATATATAAACAACTTATAAAGTGCTGACCACATATCCCCTGAGGTACAGCTGAAACCCAAATTTCCGGCAGTACAGTAGCGGTCTGAAATCTGGAGTCTGGATTCTGATTTTAAAATCTAGCGCTTGGTACAGTGCGCCCCTGACAAAATTTATCGTTAGCGACCGCACCCAATTTAAGATGACGCAATTAAGTGAGATTAAAGGCGAAGGTTTGCACGTACACATAAAAAACAAGTATAGTACGCTTCAAAAAGTGATCGGATACCCTTTTTAGTTAGGGGGGCCCGCACTTTTGACACGGCAGTGTACCAAAAATTTAAGTACAGTACGGCGTCAAAAGTTTGGGGCCACTCCTAAGTTAGGGTATTCCCCACATTTTTTGACGTGATAGTTCGTTTAAGATGGCGCAATTAAGGCAAGCGCGTGTTGGGGTCAAGGTTTGCACGTACAGTACGCTTCAAAAAGTGATAGGGTACCTTTTTGGCCTGGGGGGGGTCCACACTTTTGACACGGCAGTGTACCAAAAATTTAAGTACAGTACAGTGTCAAAAGTTTGGGGCCACCCCCGAGTTAGGGTAACCCCACGTTTTTGACGCGGTAGTGTACCCCAGCTATCAAGTTATAACCTAAAATTTAGTCTGCGCATGCGTCGTGTACTTAAATTCAATCTGCGCATGCGTTAGGTTTGCATTCAAAAACTACGTCAGTGCCGGCGCATAATGGGTTAACACAAAATGAAATTGTGATAAGTAAATTGTGATGACGCATAATGGGTTAACATAAATTAATTCGATTGCTGGTGATGACTTACCTCTTAGGAATTTCAAGGCCAGCAGTATGAGCGCGTGTGGGGTCAAATGTCAACAACAAATTTTAAATACATGTACTTGGTACGTGCCGGGTCAGAGATCAATCCATACACGAGGTACAGTGTGTCTCAAAAATTTGGGTACATCTTGCGTCAGGATGTACTGGGTACATGTTGCGTCAGGATGTTGCCAAACTGTTGAGACAACCGGTGCGGCCGTACCCGTACAGCTATTCTACTTTAGTCTATTTCGCATTATGGTAATTGAACCTCTGTAGGCGTCCTTCTTCCTACGAAATACTTATCACTGGATTTCTTTTTCCCATACCAAAAAGTAACTATTTTCAATTGAAATATTAATCCGATCAATTTAGCCCTAAAAATAGTAGTAAAGATACAAAAATTAGGGGAGAGCTGAAAATTGGTACGAATGTTCAGAACACCATTATAAATAAGTGTTAAAAAGTCCTCATCTATCCTGTACGTGGAAAAAATTTTATTTAAGGTCAAAGGTGTCAAAAAATTTTTTTTTTGCGTTTTTCTGCAAAACAGTAAGTTTTATCATGAATAGTGTTCGAAATCTTGCGGTGCTGACAGGACCGTACTTATATTTTCAAAACTTAAAACGTTAAAAAATCGGGCTAAATACATTTTTTTTAAAAAAAATTGTATCGGTATATTCTCTATTAACCATCAGCTGTTAATAAAAATTAGTTTCAAGTTACAAAAAAGCGTTATTTTAAAAAAGTACAAAAATTTTAACTTTTTTTAAATTAAAATTGTTGAAAATTTGACTGACTGACTGTAACTTAAAACTTGTTAATAAGTAAATAAGCTGTCATTTAAAAAAATATTTTTTGGAAAACATAATAATGTGTTGTCTCTCTCACATTTTACTGGGAGAAAAAAGACAATTGATACACATAAATCATTCACTGGTTACATCAAAACATACCTTAACACAATACATAAAATTAAAATCGGACCAAGCAAGTTGTGACAATAAATGTATACACGCATATCTAAAATATATTCAAAACATATCAATATAAGAGGATATTGTCCGTATATAGGCATCCATAATTACCTGTTGTATATATTTAAAATCGCATCAAAATGTTTTATCTAAAATAAATAAACAATTTTTAATACCTTAAAAAAATAAAGACAATACTGTCAGCCCCGCAACCTCTTCGATCACTAATCATGAAATTAGGTCTGACAAAAATTGTAGATCATATAATTATTTATAAAAAATGTCACAATACTATTTTCCTAAGAGCCACTGTTTCTGATATAGGTACCTATATACCTATGTACCTATATACCTATTATAAAAAATCTCCCACCTGCGCCGGAAAAACTCCTCAACACAATTTTTTGTAATTGTAAAAACGGATGCAAAATGTGGCTGCAAAAAAGTCGGATTGTTTTGTTCTCTTGCATGTACTAGTTGTCAAGGCCAGTCGTGCTCTAATGTTGAATTACCAACAGAAGAGGATTCGTATGATACCAACGAGGAGACATGTGATGCATCGCTATAGTGGCAATTTATTTGCACCCAACAAGAAGAACAAGAAGAAGAACAAGAACAAGAACAAGAAGGAGAAGAACACGGAGAAGAGGAAGCTGAAATATTAAACGATTATGAATCTGACGAATCTAATTTCCCTCACTCTTTTTATATCTATACCGCTTTCATCATTCCCAATACTAATATTTTTTTATTATTCAATAGTTCTCAGTTAAACAGGATCACCATAGGCCGTGGAATAGACCTCCCGGGGAAACCCTTTTAAAAAAACCCGCTAAGTACACTACCTCACAGGTGGCGTGGATACGTGTGCATATTGTGAAGAATACAACTTTTGTAATAGTTATATCTCCGAAACGGTGCCTCTTATGAAAAAAGTATTTAAACATTTTTTATAGATAATTATGTCATCTACAATTTTTGTCTGACCTAATTTTATGATAAAACTTACCGTTTTGCTAAAAAACGCGAAAAACCCATTTTTGACACCTTTAACATAGAATAAAAATTTTTCCACGTACAGAATCGATGAGAACTTTTCAACACTTATTTATGATGGTGTTCCGAACATTCATACCAATTTTCAGCTCTCCTCTAATTTGTATACCCTTGCATGTTTAAATTGACCGGTGTATATTTTGACAGGTAAATTTTTTTGAATATGTTTGTTCCAATAATGTGGATTCACAGTAAAACTTGTGGATCTATCTATGTGAAGTGAAACTTACTTGTCTTGCCTTCTTTTTACTTATCTTCGCTCGAATCTCTCTATCTCTTCGACGATTTATTTTTCCAGATTCGTGCTCAAGCAGCTGTCAGATTTTTTTTAGTATCTAGTTACCAATATAATTATAATTAGTATTTTCATTTAAATGATTTTCCCCTACTAGTAAACATTTGGTTATTCTATCAACACAGATTAATAAATGTAAAAGTTTCCCTTTTATGCTCGTATACATTTAGATAATTACGTCATGTAACGAACGGTAAGTCGAAGTAAAACTGATGATGATAAAAGCAATCATCCTTCGAACCAACACAATCTAATAAACTATTATTTTATATAAAATTTTATACCATCTCATTGATATGCAAAGGATTTTATTAGATTGTGGTTTATACATAACCGTAAGTAGTTTATTAAAACCATTGACTGATTTTCAAATTTTAAATGGATTTAGAATTATTCGCATTGTATATCTGTACATACCTACAGGTAAACCTTTTTTTATGAGGTGGATAGGGACCGCATAAAAAACTGCACAAAAAAAATATATTCAAAAATATCATGAATAGCTATAAAGAGTTTAGTTGGGTCCAGATTGTAACAAAAAAAAAATTTATACGGTGAATCGGGACCGCATAAAAAATTTTGATCGAAAATACATAACTCAAAACGCTCAAAACCTCACGATTTCCTTAGAAGTTGCTGTCCTAAACAAGATAAAACATTAATTTACACGTGGGAATATTTTATTTCATTTTTATATTACGTATTACTAAATTACGAATAATATATACTCTAAAAAAACTAAATGATGGAATAAATTATATTCTTATGCAATGTATTAATTAAATGCGTAAGAACCATTAAAAGTTATTTTTATGAAAGAAAGTTATTACAGTTAACGTTTAAGTTTCTTACTTTGACTTTTGATTCACATTATGCATTTTAATGACCGTTTTTTTAAAACCGCATAAAAAAATCGTACAAAAACGACCGCATAAAAAAAGGCTTAACTGTATATTGTAATGTAACTTGTACACTTTACAATATAATAATACTTTGTCAAATAAGTCGTATTGTAAATATTAAATAGCACCAGTAGCCGTCATAATAAGATATGAGCAGGACTTTACATTACATTTTTTCGTTCATAATGATACGAAATAACCAACATAAAGCTAAAACGAAAGGGAATTTTATGATCTTTCAGGAATATTTTAATTTATTTGAATATTTTTATAATAAATATATTAATAAAAATAAAATAAAGGAGGCACCGGAGGAGACACCGAGTATCCGTCATTCTTTAGAATACAATTAATCTTAAACAACTGAGCCATATAATTAAAATACTTAAGGATAAAGCTTTATTAAAAAAATTTATAAATTATTTTATTCTGTTATTTCCTTTTTTACAAAATTCCGAATATAATTATAGGTAAATAAATTTTATATAATTAATTATAGATAGTTTTACTTTGTGAAAATCCATAATTTATATGGCGAAGAACGTTTAACATTGTCAAATTTTCACTTAAATATAAAAAAATACTCTTTCACAAACTAGTTTTCGATTTCTTAAGCCATCTTCAGGTGAACTCTGAATTGAACTGAATTCGGTTGGGACAGGTATATATTTAAATATATACCTGTCCCAACAGAAATAACGCTTTAGCCTTAAGTATTTTAATTATATGGCTCAGTTGTTTAAGATGGTTTGAGAAACCGAAAACTAGTTTGTGAAAAAGTATTTTCCTATATTTAAGTGAAAATTTGACAAAGTTAAACATTCCTCGCCATATAAATAAATTTTATTTATTTAAGATAAAAATTTTGTTATGCGTTTCTGCAATTCTTGCAGATACATCTTTTAGATTGACACTGAACTGATTATTTCTTTTAGAATTCTCTTTAACATTAGTACGATCATCCGTGAACCATTATCCATAATATCCGTAAATACTGTTTTTGTACATTCTGATGTACTGATTTTCGTCCTTTCTATACAATTATATGGTTATTAGTCTGGCTCAAGAAGATACTAATCCATCATACTTCCATCAGACGCTCTATATCTTTCAAAATTTCTATAAATTCTTCTTTCTTAAATATTTTTCAATTTCCTTAATCCAGTTTTTGATATTTTACTCGGCTACCGAAGCCCTTGATTTTGTTAAATTTTGAGATAATCGCTTATATAACTCCGGATGTCTATTACAAAAAGACAAGAACCATTTTCGTCCAGGGTGACCATGAGTAAATGAATTTTCTCAAGTTTTGGATTAGTAGTTTCTAGCAGTTAAGGATCACAGTTTCATCTAAATGTATCTTCCACTTTACTATATTTTCATCTTCTTTGTTGGTTAAAATAATTGTGAAGAAATTTTTGCATAATATGGGATAGGTACTTTCCTTTTAATTTCTCTGCCCATGTGGTCTGACAATTATCTGTGATATACGAAATTATTTGACTACGATAGAGATCGGAATTTTTTTTTAACGAATAGCGTATCAAGAGCATTAATTAAATCTTCATTACTATATTTTATATTGAAATTTACCTGCAAAAAGGTACCAAAAACCGTTAGTATAGAGTACCAGTATCCGATATTAATTTATAAGGACTACTAAAATTTAATTGTTACAGAAAATAATGACGGGTACTGGTCAGAAGCTTTATCGAATTGTTGTGAATGTAATCCAGATTTTAAAACTTTAGTGTAAATAGCATAGGAAAATATGTATCCTTTTTAGGATTTTGTAGTTAACAACAACAAGATCCGGTTACAGTCTCTTATCTGGCTTCACATTTCACACTTCAATAAAAAAAAAAAAAAATTGACCTTTTTCGAGACCGTAATAAATTTTATGACTTTTTTTGGTAAAAATATTTTATCCTTTTAAATTTTTCAATATTTTTAAATTAAGTTAAAAAAAAGTTTAAGTTCAATATGGATTTATATGTGACGAAGCAAAAAATCATAGATCCTTGATATTGCTTGCATTAAAGTTGGGAATTTCAAAATGCCAATTATATTGTGAACTTTATTTTATCGGCTGATTTTTCTGACATAGCAGTAATTTTATTAGGTAAATTTAATAATTTTAATAAATAATTTTTTCTTATTTGAAATTGAATTAACTATGATAAGCAAACTATGTAAATAATTTATGATAATTTTTATAGCGTAATGATTTCCATAACAGTTAATAATTTAAAATAATTTTCTTTTTCATAACATACTTTGATGTTACATATGTTACGTCACACGAAAATGGATATACAGACATTGACAGACAAAGGACTAGTAGACAGACAGATGGGACCGACTGACAAACAGACAAGACCGATTAACCGACAGACAGGACTGGTAGACGGACAGACAGGACTATTATACAAGACAGACAGGATAAACAGGCAGACAGGATTTGACGGGCAGACAAAAAAGACAGCCAGACAGACAGGATAAAATTAAAATACAGACAGACGAACAAGCAAACAGGAATGACTGACAGACAGACTGTAGACTAAACGGACAGACAGACACAGAACATACAGCCAGTTAATAGGACAGGACTGACATACAGACAAGACACACGGTAAGACATGACAGACAGACGGGGCAAACAAACAGACAGACAGACGAGGAAATTTTATTGTGGAAAAAAGTATTTTATTGCTTCTATATAATTATAAAACAATTCTTCTGAGTTAGGAATCATGCTTCTCCTCTTCAGTGAGGACAAATGTACCCTGTGACCGCGGAATGCAATTCATATGTTTTTTTTACGTCCGAAATTTTCAAGTCCACACTGTAGGTAATTATTACAGACAATTGCAAATCCCTAAAAACTAAGTATATATGTATAGTTTCAGGTAATATTTTTCTGAGAATTTGAATATAGCGGAAAAATCCAATTTTAATCCAGTTATAGGACAGTAAATAATTACTACATTCATTCTTTGGGAATTAAATTAACTATATAATTACGAAAATATCGAATATTATTAATTAAATTCTGCCCCACCCCCGTTTTGAAAATATGGCTATGTAAATTGTTCAAAAATGGTTTAAAATCGCACTACAAGTTTTTCAAATTTTCAAAGGATCAAAGGATCTCTGATTTTTTGCTGTTATTATAATTAAATAATATTGAATCCCACAGGAACATTTAATCGGGATAAGATTACACCATGTGTTAGATCAGGGTAAATAGTGTCTCTGTGTGTACTATAAATTTCATCGACTTCGATTTAGTTAGTTGGATGTGATTTAGCAGTTGATTTTGTTTCCACCGGGAACCTTCAATTGGGATAAAACTATCCTATGTATTATTATTGCTATTGCATTCACTATGAATTTCCATAATCATTTCAACACATTTTTATAATATAACTAAGTCTGACCCGCGGCTTCACCCGCATTGAATTAAGCCCCCCCCCTTGTGTCTCCCCTTTTTCCCCCGGAAACCTTCAATCGGGATTAAACTATCCCGATTGAACTAAAATTATTACTATATATGTGTTCATAGTAAATAACGTTTGTATATTAAATTTTATCAAATTCGGTTCAGTCATCCTACAGGAACCTTTAATCAGGTTAAGATTAGCCTATGCGTTAATTCAGGATTAATCATGTCTGTGTACAAAATTTTATCAAATTCTGTTTAATTATTTGGACATGATTTTGGAATTTCTTTTGCATCCCCTGGGAACATTCAATCGGGATAAAACTATTCTACGTGTTATTAAAATTCTAACTACATGTGCTCATAGTAAATAGTGTTTCTATATTTTATTTAATCGAATTCGGTTCAGTCATCCTACAGGAACCTTTAGTCGGGATAAGATTATCCTATTTGTTAACTCAGGATAAATAATGTCAGTGTACCAAATTTCATCGAATTGAGTTTTGTTTTTTGGGGTGTGTTTGAATAATTGTTTTTGTATCCCTCAAGGACTTGCAACCGGGATAAAATTTAAACATCGAACAAATTTAAACATCTAAACATCCAAACTTTCACATTTATAATATTATTTAGATATTAATTTTTGTTAAGTTACATATAAACCGATATAGAACTTAAACTTTTTTTTTAACGCAATTTAAAAATACTGAAAATTTAAAAGGATAAAATATTTTTACCAAAAAAAGTCATAAAATTTATTACGGTCTCGAAAAAGGTCAATTTTTTTTTTTTTTTATTGAAGTGTGAAATGTGAAGCCAGATAAGAGATACAAGCCCAAGATCCTTATAATATTGTGTCGCTTTGTACAAAAAGAGGCGTAAATCCGAAACTTCAGTCCTATTTGTATGAAAATATGTTTGAGGGTATTTTTCAAAATAGAAAAAAATCAAACTATTAATGAAATTTATTATCTCAGATCGACATTTTATAGTTTAGATGGTCATATTAGGGCCTAATTTTAATATTAAACCCAAAAATACGGAAAAATAAACTGGTATTAACGAACCCCTCAAATACAAAAAAAAGTGCCACGTCTCTTTAAAATAAAACTGTCAAATTATAATATAATAGTAAACTTCAAATAAATAGGAACCGTAAAAATATTTCAAACTAGTTTTTTTAATAAATTTCCATTTTTTCATATGAGCAGGACTTTACATTACATTTTTTCGTTCATAATGATACGAAATAACCAACATAAAGCTAAAACGAAAGGGAATTTTATGATCTTTCAGGAATATTTTAATTTATTTGAATATTTTTATAATAAATATATTAATAAAAATAAAATAAAGGAGGCACCGGAGGAGACACCGAGTATCCGTCATTCTTTAGAATACAATTAATCTTAAACAACTGAGCCATATAATTAAAATACTTAAGGATAAAGCTTTATTAAAAAAATTTATAAATTATTTTATTCTGTTATTTCCTTTTTTACAAAATTCCGAATATAATTATAGGTAAATAAATTTTATATAATTAATTATAGATAGTTTTACTTTGTGAAAATCCATAATTTATATGGCGAAGAACGTTTAACATTGTCAAATTTTCACTTAAATATAAAAAAATACTCTTTCACAAACTAGTTTTCGATTTCTTAAGCCATCTTCAGGTGAACTCTGAATTGAACTGAATTCGGTTGGGACAGGTATATATTTAAATATATACCTGTCCCAACAGAAATAACGCTTTAGCCTTAAGTATTTTAATTATATGGCTCAGTTGTTTAAGATGGTTTGAGAAACCGAAAACTAGTTTGTGAAAAAGTATTTTCCTATATTTAAGTGAAAATTTGACAAAGTTAAACATTCCTCGCCATATAAATAAATTTTATTTATTTAAGATAAAAATTTTGTTATGCGTTTCTGCAATTCTTGCAGATACATCTTTTAGATTGACACTGAACTGATTATTTCTTTTAGAATTCTCTTTAACATTAGTACGATCATCCGTGAACCATTATCCATAATATCCGTAAATACTGTTTTTGTACATTCTGATGTACTGATTTTCGTCCTTTCTATACAATTATATGGTTATTAGTCTGGCTCAAGAAGATACTAATCCATCATACTTCCATCAGACGCTCTATATCTTTCAAAATTTCTATAAATTCTTCTTTCTTAAATATTTTTCAATTTCCTTAATCCAGTTTTTGATATTTTACTCGGCTACCGAAGCCCTTGATTTTGTTAAATTTTGAGATAATCGCTTATATAACTCCGGATGTCTATTACAAAAAGACAAGAACCATTTTCGTCCAGGGTGACCATGAGTAAATGAATTTTCTCAAGTTTTGGATTAGTAGTTTCTAGCAGTTAAGGATCACAGTTTCATCTAAATGTATCTTCCACTTTACTATATTTTCATCTTCTTTGTTGGTTAAAATAATTGTGAAGAAATTTTTGCATAATATGGGATAGGTACTTTCCTTTTAATTTCTCTGCCCATGTGGTCTGACAATTATCTGTGATATACGAAATTATTTGACTACGATAGAGATCGGAATTTTTTTTTAACGAATAGCGTATCAAGAGCATTAATTAAATCTTCATTACTATATTTTATATTGAAATTTACCTGCAAAAAGGTACCAAAAACCGTTAGTATAGAGTACCAGTATCCGATATTAATTTATAAGGACTACTAAAATTTAATTGTTACAGAAAATAATGACGGGTACTGGTCAGAAGCTTTATCGAATTGTTGTGAATGTAATCCAGATTTTAAAACTTTAGTGTAAATAGCATAGGAAAATATGTATCCTTTTTAGGATTTTGTAGTTAACAACAACAAGATCCTTATAATATTGTGTCGCTTTGTACAAAAAGAGGCGTAAATCCGAAACTTCAGTCCTATTTGTATGAAAATATGTTTGAGGGTATTTTTCAAAATAGAAAAAAATCAAACTATTAATGAAATTTATTATCTCAGATCGACATTTTATAGTTTAGATGGTCATATTAGGGCCTAATTTTAATATTAAACCCAAAAATACGGAAAAATAAACTGGTATTAACGAACCCCTCAAATACAAAAAAAAGTGCCACGTCTCTTTAAAATAAAACTGTCAAATTATAATATAATAGTAAACTTCAAATAAATAGGAACCGTAAAAATATTTCAAACTAGTTTTTTTAATAAATTTCCATTTTTTCGTAAAAGTAAATTATATGTAATAGTCTTGTATACAATTAACAAAAACCTGTCGCAATTAGTTTTTCTCACATTTAAAATTAATTTTTGACTTTTAAAAAATTGTAAAGGCTCAAATTATTTAAAGAGCGAAATAATATGCGTGGACTGTAATAATAATCATGTCAGCCAACTCAATAAAAAAAATTATTATTTAATCTAAGATAATGGGTACGGTCAGCAGACTAAAGCACTCAATACGGCATCAATTACAACTGTGTCCGATAGATATGACAGTGATATGTCCAACAACATATTACGCTTGTTTGCGTAATTTAAGTATGATGGAAAACATGGTGGTCGCTCAAATGTCGCAACTTAACGGTGAAGTAAGTACCATTCGGCAGAAAATTATAAACCGTTTTGCGTTGCGTTCTGCTGAACGAAGTCAATGGCTGCCTGTATAATGTCTTTTTGGCGGTGAGTGGTGACATCTGTCACATCTGTTTTAAAATACTCCATAAATATATTTGTGTAAGGATATTTTTGATACGTTTTTTTTTAAAAATGTTATTGTTAATCTAATAATTTAAAAAAAAAAATTTACAATAATGATAAGTGCAATATCTAGTAATAAAACAAAAAAATATACTAATGTGCATATTAACACAATACTTTTAAATAAAGCGAACAAAGAATATAACAGCTAACCTCAATGTGAAACAGTGAAAATATAGTGAAAATGAGGCGGATTTGCAATCTACATTTTCATGCGATATTTTTCTTTTTAACCGATAAAAACAAATCAAAGTGGTGGAAATTTTCAATT
Organism: Brachynemurus nebulosus; assembly: GCA_035578155.1. Taxonomy (NCBI): domain Eukaryota; kingdom Metazoa; phylum Arthropoda; class Insecta; order Neuroptera; family Myrmeleontidae; genus Brachynemurus; species Brachynemurus nebulosus. The sequence goes on along the minus strand of JAPWDM010000001.1, from coordinate 33,450,631 downwards.
ACGAAAAGTTATAGCAAGCATAAGGTAAAGTACGCAAAGTACGCAAGGTATAGCAAGCATAGAGTAAATTAATATAGTGTTATTCAAATGAATTTATTCTTTGTTTTTGTTATTCTACGAATTGGACATCAAATATATAATATGTATATATCGTATATGATATATGTGTGTATAGTTGATTTCAAAAAAATCAGAACAACTTGTGTGTCATTTTTTTCTAGCACTGAAAAATAGTAGTAGTATTATATACGGTTGAAAACGCAGATAATGTTTTTCGCGTTTTTGAAAATAATAATGATAATTTAACAGAAAAGATACGCGCTTGGGCACTAAATAATATTAAAACGCTGAGATTGAATGTATTAACAGATTTATTCAGTTTAAATATATACTAGATGGTAGATGTTTTTTAGAACATTTTTGATTTTCTGACTAATCGTTTTTCTTATTGTCGTACATTTAAATGAATATGTATTTTTTTTCACCATAACTAACTTGAACGAATGTGTGAAGATTTTTGTCAGAGGGCTTGTAAAAACCCGAGAGCAACAATTCGCACGATGAATAAACAGAAACGCTTTAGTCGCGTGGCGTGTAGACTATTTCTAACAATTCTAAATTTAAGGAAATACTCTAAAATAATAAAAATTAAGAGGAAATATTATTTAAATGTTACATAAACTGTACAGGGTAATATGACATCAAGTATACTGCGGGCAAATCAAACAGTTTAGACAATGCACAATAATTGTTGGTTTTTATTTAAAATCTTAAATTTGATCATTATTTAAAAACTACTATTACAATTTTTTTAAAAATAATATAGACAGTAAAAGGTTTAGAAAATCATATTATTAATAAATTAAAAGCTAATTTTAATATTAAATAAAAACAATAAATATTTAAGCCCGAGAATTGTGAAAAATTATAGCTTCTGAACTACAAAATCCTTACTTAATGCGTGTCTAACACACACTTGACGAATTTTTTGAAATACAAATTGTTACGCCAGTAACCGTCACTATGATGGGTACTGGAAAATGCCTTTATTTTATGTACCAGTATCCCCCACCAAAAATAATACATTTCTGTTGGGTTATCTTGCCTAAAAAATATTTTTTAACAAAATTTAATTCATAATAAACCTCAAAAAACCAAAAAATATGGTTAACTGTTCGTTCAACTATAATTAAATTAGTGCTTACCTTAGCTAAAACTTAAGATTTTTAGTGAATGTATACAAATTTTACAAACACTGACGGCTATTGGGTCAGTGATTGCTACTGGTGTTCTTACCTTAATTCTCTGTATTTTTCTATTCATTATTTTGTAACTTTTAATTTTTATTTACAAAACATGAACTTTTCAGCTTGTAATAAATAATGTATGTAATAAAATTTAAAAATTCTGTAAATTATTTATTTAAATTTGAAATTTTTATTTTTGGTATTTTTGGGGTTTGTGTTTGTTTATCTGTTGGGTCTTTTACTTATTGGTTTACGGTTTGAGATTCGACCAACCGAGTACCTCCAGGTGTCGCGGAGATAAGAAAGTGTGGTACCGTGGAGAGCTTTGGTCGCGGATCGTTTTCCCAAGCACCACAAAGATTCCCAATTAACGATGAATAATCTGAAAATTTTCCTTTTTTTGACAATGTTGAAGGATGCTAAATCAGAATACGTAAATTTCCAAGATGCGAATTTATTACAATTTAGAAGTGACCAAAACAAATTTTGTTACAATGTTTGAAAATTCTTTAAAAAATTTAACAATGAAACCTTTACAAAATTAGAGAAGTTGAATTGATAACTTTCTTCTTACAGTTTAAAAGACTTATGGATCAATTATATATGAAATTTACACAATATGTTTTAAAATGAAATTTGCATCTTAGTTGTTTCGTGTAGCCATACTTTTCAGGATAAAGTGCACAATATTTTTAGTATATTGCGCATGCAATTCTGAAAGATATAACCGCACCTATTGGTGAAAATATACAATTTTTAAATTAAGGTTTTAAATATTACTACAGAATGTATTTTTTTTTTTTTTAAGTGTCGTACCGAATGACACTATTTAAGATTTTAATTTATATATTTAGAAATTTTCATTTAATTAATTTGCCCTTTAAAAATTATGACTAGAATGGTATCCGTATATTTTTTTTGTATAAATAAAATATTATCGAAAATGAATTCAAGTTTACTAGAAATTTACGTTAGAAGCTAGATTTCACAGATGAACTATATGATTTAAAAGATTTGAACAGATATCGAAAGAGTTTGTAAAAGGGGTGCACGTGTTTAAATTTTTCAAAACGGAAGTGACCTATATCTAATGACACGTTGGTTACGAATATATTTGAAATTTAATTAAATTATTATTATACAAATTAATTTAATCATAAATTACTGAACTATCTAAAATTTTAGTCGTTGACTCTTTTAGCGAAATCCCTGGTAATCCTTTTTTGAGGTCCAGATGAATGCTAGAGTTCAAGATGACGTGATATATCGAAAATTATCCTACATACTACATATTTAATAATTTTTTAATGAATAATTTTGAAATATATTTCCGTTTAATTTAAATAAATTTCCAAACGTAAGAAACATATTAGTTAGAACAGAAACAATTTTTAAGTGTCAATTTATTTTTTTCCTACATACTATAATCTTAATTATTTTCCTAAAACTAATCTTTAAAATATATCTAGTCATTTCCGGTACGTATGTGCAACATATTATTTTTTAAATAAACGATACAACATGCTTAATTAATTTTTCCTAATCACTACTTTTTTAAAACAGAATATTTTTCATTGTACTTTAAATAAATTTTCAAACAAATACGAGACATATCAATTTAATTTTAGATTAAGTAAATTTCCGATAAATACAAATATTAACTAGATCCATTTTAAATAAATTTTCAATAAATACGAAATATATATATATATATATATATATATATATATATATATATATATATATATATATATATATATATATATATATATATATATATATACTCTAAGAAAAAGGGGTCAAAAACGTGTAAAATAACTTAAATATGAGGAGCAAAATTACTCCTCGCTCTGAAAATATGTACTATTATTTGTGTAATATGAAAAAATTGGTGTATTTTTATATAATTTGTGTATAATTACTGTTTTTGTTTAATATTACACAAATAAAGGTGTAACTTTGGATTTTTACAACGTTTTTGGTTTATTTTTACACCACTAAATAGTAAAACACATGCGCGCGCATATGATTTTATGTATTTTAAAACTATCTGTTATTGGATTGCTGTATTATTTATACGTACATAAGTAATATTCTTAAAGGTTAAAAATTATGTTTTCAAATTAGCTAAATTAAATAAAAGTATTTTTTGATAGGATATATAGTTAATATAATTATAACGTGTATGATAAATATAAGTAGTATTAATCTTTAAATATGTTACAAAAACAGTGTTATAGTGGTGTACTGGTGTTTTTTTTTTTTTTTTTTTTTTTTTTTTTTTTTATATATACATTGTGCAAAATGGCTTCTGGAATAATGTGCAAAGAATATTGTAATATAAATTTGTTTCCAAAATGCTGTCCTGATGATATATTTGAAATATTTTAGGTAAGTTAATTTTTTTAATTTTGCTTCATACAAATAGTTATGTAATTTGATAAAAGTTTATTTTACAATTTGAATAATAATTTATTTTGTGGGGTTCTCAATTTCTGTGAAAATTAAAACATTATCTACAATTCAGATATCTTTCATTCAGATATGTCTAAAAAATTATATAATGCTTGTAAATTGGTAAAATCTGTAGTGATAAAAGAATTATACATATTTTTTGTTACTAAAATTTATTGACTTGGGAAACAAAATACCTACAACTATTTATCAAATTTTAATCAACAGAAACCCTAATTAATGTAGGTATATATAATATTTCGTTTTTATGTCATCGAAAATGACGTATTAATATCGTTATGTGATTGAATTGAACACGTGATTGAATAATTATTGAGTTGTACATCCATAATGAATAAACACAAGAGGGCTACTAACTATAGAGTTAACAAACAACTATAGAGTTAACAAAAAATCATAAATTAACACTTTCACTGAGATGGCATTACTTAATGCGTGTCAAAAACACGCACTTAACGAATTTTTTTTTTTGCCTTACAGTAATATAAATTCATAACAGGTTTAAATTGAAACGACGTATGGAAATCGAGTTTTTTAAGTAATAATAACAATGGTAATAATAATAATGGAATTTAACGTTCGTTTTTTTAGACAATGGTATGTAACGGACGCCACTCACATCATTATTTCTCAACTTTTTCATGATGATATGGGCGGAGAACAAGAAAAGTAGTATAAAGATTTGGCAGGTGTCCGTCTGCAACCGTCTTCTTAAGGACGATGTCGATATTCATCTGGAATTGCGATGGGAAATAGCAGAAAACTTTCACCAGCATATAACTGGCTACGGAATTCAAACCCTCAGTCTACCAGCTCGGAAGTGCCAGTGCCATAAGCACGCCGGGTTACTTTGCTGGTGAGTTTTTTAATCAAAAGTTTAATATCTGTACATTCATTAAAATAACCTAAAAGTAATTGTGTAGCAAAAACGAAATTTTCTTAATTTTAAATTGCTGTGAAAAAGTTATTGAAAAAAGAAAAAATAAATAAGCAAAAATGGTTATAAAATTAAGTAAGCCTTATTTTCTGATTTGTTTAGAAACCGGAATTGGCGAAGACATCTGTGAAACCGCAGCATACATTTTCCCTAAAGTTCTGGTAATTGCAAGAGTCAGCAGAATATTGTGCGGAGGACAAGAAAAGCGGTATAAGGATTTGGTAGGTATCTGTTTGCAACCATCTTCTTAAGGATAATCTCGATATTCATCTGGAATTATGATGGGGAATAGTAGAAAACTTTCGCCAGCATATAACCGGCTACGGAATTCAAACCCTCCGTCTACCAGTTCGGAAGTGTCAGTGGCATACGCACGCTGGGTCACTTTGCTGGTGAGTTTTTTAATCAAAAATCTAATATCTGTACATTCATTAAAATAACCTAAAAGTAATTGTGTAACAAAAACGAAATTTTCTTAATTTAAAATTGCTGTGAAATAGTTATTGAAAAAAGAAAAAATAAATAAACAAAAATGGTTATAAAATTAAGTAATCGTTATTTTTTGATTTGTTTAGAAACGGGAATAGGTGAAGACATATGCGAAACCGCAGCCTACATTTTCCCTGAAGTTCTAGCAATGGAAAGAATCAGCAGAATATTGGGCGGAGGACAAGAAAAGCGGTATAAGGGTTTGGTAGGTGTCTGTTTGCAACCATCTTCTTAAGGATAATGTCGATATTCATCTGGAATTATGATCGAAAATAGCAGAAAACTTTCGCCAGCATATAACCGGCTACGGAATTCAAACCCTCCGTCTACCAGTTCGGAAGTGCCAGTGCCATAAGCACGCCGGATCACTTTGCTGGTGAGTTTTTTAATCAAAAATCTAATATCTGTACATTCATTAAATAACCTAGAAGTAATTTTGTAGCGAAATCGAAATTTTCTTAAATTTAAATTGCTGTGAAAGAGTTATTAAAAAAATAAAAAAAAATAATCAAAAATGGTTATAGAATTAAGTAACCCTTATTTTCTGATTTGTTTAGAAACTGGAATTGGCGAAGACATCTATGAAACCACAGCATACATTTTCTGCGAAGTTCTAAGAATGGCAAGAGTCAGCAGAATATTGTTTTTCTTATATTTAAGTATTGTTTAGTTAATTTTCTTAAACTATATTTTTGATATGATGTAACTACAATTTTAATCCATAAGTTTTTAATATTATCATTGTAATCTAATTACAATTAAATTTTTTATAAGATATTGCTTAAATAATTGTGTCTGCAAAACGTAAGCATTGTAAAAAAAAGTCATATCTCAAAATTTTGACCAGTTTAATTGGCAGTTACACTGAAAAATAAAGATTACCTATGTTCATGAAATCAAGTTAACATTCATAATAAAACTTTTATAATCTTACTTTTTTGGAGTGTTTATTTTAAAATTTACCAAAAAAATTATTATTTTATCATACGACACACTTATATAGAAATTTAGACATAATAAGCAAAATATTTAACATCTCGAATCTTTTTGTATATAATTCCAAATTATTCTATACTTCATATTATTATAAATATTTTTGTAAAAAAACCATCAATAATCTTTTTTGATTCGTTATTTTCAATTAAGTTGAATCAGTTTATTTTTTTCAGTACAATTGAATCATTCATACTGACTCAGTTCAACTGAATCAGAATGAGTGATTCAGTTGGATTAATATTACACTTTTCTGGGTGTAAACATTACTATATAAGTGTGTAAAATTACATTTTCAGGTGTACAGGCGTGGTTTAAAAATACATTAATATGATGTAATTTTACGTTTAACTGCGCACTATTTCGAACTGAATGTGTAAAATTACATGTTGTTGTGTAGTTAATACACAAAAAAACGTAATCTATTACACACCTGGACCGTAATTTTACGTACGACATGTGTAAAACTACACATATGAGTGAGTAATAATTACACCATGATGGTGTAATTTCCACCTTCGTACATTATGGTTTGTAATGTTACTGTCATTATAGAAGGCATTTAATTGCCTCCTATAATAGTAGTAAAACGGTACATTTTTTAAGTTACACTATTTTTTAAGTTACACTATTTAACAATTGTATCCCAGCAATTATATTACAACATTAAAATCTAATCAAAAAAATTTTTTTTCGTCAGTTTGATGTTAATGCCTAGACGGTCACTCGGAAGAGCCCAAGAGGGTCTTTTCTCAATTAGTATCAGTTACCTATTTTTTTTTATCTGTTATATAATTTGTTTGTTAATTATTTTTGAAAAATAAAATATTTAATTAGGCATATATATATATATATATATATATATATATATATATATATATATATATATATATGTATATATCTTTTTTTTTCTAAGAGCTAAACCAATTTCAGATTTCTATAAAACGTATAAGTAATTTTGACATTTCAATTTAATACTAATAATACTAGATGTCACTAGTGCACACTCAATTTTTATTGAAATTCAATACTTTAATAATTTGGTATTTTGTGGTATCGATTTCCAAATGAAAATAAGATGAAATATAAAAATTGGCATGTGTGACGAAATGTAATGAATTGATCTCGTCACATGTAATAAAAATAAATACTGCGTAAAAAGGCTGAATATTATTTGTGGGTTCCAAAGGCCCCGCCAAATACCTATCACCATGCCTGACTTAAGTCTCACAATGACACTTGTTGTAAGCGTTGAATTTTCCTTGTGGAAATTCATTAAAGATAATATTGAAGTGTACTTTCCGAGTTATGTGGTTTGTCTATTGCTTCAGATTAATTCATTTTCTTGGTTTTTGACAGATGAATCTACAAAAAATTACAAACAAATTTTTGAATTTTTGAATTACACGTTTATCCGAACGAATAGGGGCGGGCGGTAGTTCGGATCACAGAAAGTTCGGATAATGCGGGGCTTTCTCGAAAATATATCTACGCGTATCACCAGAGCGTTTGTATCATGACTCACGATCTAAGTTATCATTTATATGAATAAATTTGCAGTAATTTACAATTTTAAATCAAATGATAATTAGATATTAACCAATGTCAAAGAAGGCGAATGTTTGATTAGGCTGCAAAAATTAGAACATCTATCAAAAACGAGCACAATACCTATGTCATCAAAATGGTTACATTTTAAAGGGTAGAAGAGTCAAAAGGTATTTAATCGATCGCTAAGATACAACAGAGAGAAAACAACTATTTACCTAGATCAACCAGCACGGCATACACATATTATATTATAGAAGGCATTGTAATTAGAAGCTTACAGTCGCCATTACATACATTTTGTGACGTCGTTATGACCAAGACAAATAATTTAACTTATGTCAAAATTATTTAAATATTTTGAATTTAAATTATTTAAGTGTTTTGAATTGTAAAAGTTTATAAAATATTTAAAATGGTTAAATTTACGACAAATATATGAAATAATTATAGTGGAAAAAATCTGAAAATTATAAAATTAAATTTTTTACGTTTCAGTTTCAGTGAGGGGAAAACGTCGCTTTTAATTTCGCAACAACAAAAATTTGCTCTGATCAATTTGAAGAGTCAGACTAGACTAGTTTAAAAGATAAATTATGAAATACTACAGTAGAAAAATGACATTTAAGTAAAGGTGCTTTACCTTCTAAAAATCTTCTCAAGCATAATGCAGTTACTGAAAGAGAAAATAGAAAACGGAAAAGAGAGCATACGAGACAAGTGTCGGAAATTAATGAACGGCTTGCTTTTAAAATTATGCGTTTTAATATTAAATTTAATAAAAGTAATAATTACAAACATGAAGCAAAGGAAACGAAAGCGCAACATAATACTAAAAACGATGAAGTTAAATTTAAGGACATTGGTGTGAAAACAGAGTAAATATTCTTAAAATTACTTTGCATTTTATTTACAAATTGCATTTTTGGATTAATAAATAAAAATCGTATACAGACTGATAAATATTTTATAAGTTATCTTCTTGATAATTCATCAAATAATTACTGATTTACCACTGAAGTTAAAAAAAATTGTACTTCAAAATACGCTTGTACAATCGTATTAAAATATTAAATCAGAATATTTCCAAACGTAAACTTTAAAAAGGAAAATTGAACAAAACTACTTTGTAAATATTATTAATAAATGCAGTAAGTTATAGAAATATCGGATGGATGTTTTTATTTAACATTAAATTTAAGGTTAGTTAATAAATTCCAATGCAGAAATAAAATAAAATGAAATAAATCAACATTTTTGATTCTTTTTTGGTAGTTTTTGTACATAGATTGGTATATCTCATTCAATAGATCGGTCCGAATGACGTCACATTCATCTGTCAAAAAATCAAAAAATTAAATAGATTGCCTTGGTATGCATAATATAATGTGTGTATGCCGTGATCAACCAGTATTTGTTGATTGACGGCAAACTGTGCATATATACTTCCCCTCAAGTTTTATTCCTTGAACTTCTTTACTCGCCCACAATATGTTCAACAAAAAAAAAAAAAAAAAAAGAAAAAAAAAAAAAAAAAACGAGAAACGATTTTGGGTAATATGGGGTTTGGTTAAAACGAGTTCGAATAATTGAAAGATTACTGTACAGATAAACTAATACAAACATATATAAACCAAATCCGATTTGATTTTTACAAGTCGATCGCAATTTATAGGTTAAACATGGCTGATATAATTGCTAAATGCTCATTTGTAAGTATTCAGTTCATTAGAAATATTTATTGTAAAATATGGTTCTTTGTATTTTCATTCTTCAATTCAGTATCATAGTTTATTATTCTGTTGTTCTAGTAGAAATAATTATTACTCGACAGAAATAATGGGTGCTCATTAATACTCGTATATCCGATAGTCATTCCAGTGCAAAGTAATACCAATATCCATAATAGGGTAAGTGTGGGAGAGATGATGAGTGGGTTGATTGATAGATAGTGCTATTAATCGATTATATGCTTAAAATAAGTTACTTATTTAAGCTGTATATGGTAACATTTATGATTAGTCCATCAGTTTAGTAATTATCCAACTTTTTATTATTGAAAAGTAAATTTTTCAACATAATATTTTATCAAGCATTTGATTCATTAGAATTTAAGAATGTATATTTCATTGTTTTAATGAAAATGAGTTTTGTTATTAATTTTGGTATATTTTAAAAGTAGGGTAGAAGCCCCCTTTGTGGAACAGTATCTAATACTGGAACCGTTTTGACATTTACATATTTATTTCTTTAACTAAATAAAGAAACTTTATATGCGAGGTGAATTTAAATTGAAAAACAATCATTCTATTAATAATAATTTTTGTTATCAGACGTTTCTTTCAGAAATAACTTCATTAATATGTAAATGTTCATAATTAGATACCGTTCCACAAAGGGGACTTTTACCCTACTGTATAAAATTTTAGGTTAGAATTCCGGACTATGCTTGCTATAGCAACATGCGACATCTATCCTAACAAAAAGGAGAGATGCCACATGTAAAGTTGGTAAAGTATGCTACGTAAATATAAAAGATCCATTAATGGATCAGGAAGAGCTCTCATATTAGTGCGAATAACGAAAATAATTATGATTACCTGTGTATTGACTGTTTTGAAAAGTACTCTGAAACAACAAAAAAAGTTGACTCGTTAAAATGTATAAAATGCCAAAAATGGTTACATGTGACATGCATCATGTATGGACATAGGGATGGACAAATGGAAAAAATATATCGATATATATCGTATCGATATTTTTAGACAATATCGATATATACAGAGTAAAAAATATCCGTATTTCGACATATCGATATTTTTACCCCAATGTGCGATTACCTAAAAAAATATTAAAATATTTGAATGTGAAAAAAAATCAACACATGTTTAGCAGTTTTATTAGTTTTATTTATTATTTATTAAACAATAGTTTCTTATTCTATTTTAAGAGATCTTTTACAAGTGGTGTGCTAAAAAACAAGAAAATCACTTTTTCGGAATTTCTTCCTGGGGGGAATCCATTTATCGTAACGAAAAAAAACTTTTATACATTAAAATGCATATAATTAAGTGTACCTTGAATATTTGTTCTTTTATTTTTGATCAGTCCTCTGCCCTTGTAAGATTGTGGAATGTCAGGGCCAAAAAAAAGAAACAGTGCCAATGATTCAAAGAAAACTATAAGTCCGATTGAACTAAGATTGGATGCATTCTCATTATTATGGTGTTTTTGGTAAGACTATCTACAATCAGCCCTTAATATAAAAATTCGATTTTTTAGAACGCCTGTGAAAGGTCAAGAAACTGCAATTTTTCTTACTTTTTTCAAAATACATACAGAGGGAGTATGTACCACAGAAAATAAATATAATAAAGCTCTTAAAAGAATATAGAATTTGATACCTGAAAATAAATATCGATTATCGATATGCCGAGATTAAAAATATCGACGATATTTATCGATTAATTTCTTAAAAAATATCGATATTTTTATGTACTGATATTTTTTGCCCATTCTTATATGAAAATGTGTGTAATATATGTACAAGAGGAACGCTGTGCCAAAATTTTTAATATGAACTATGCGGCGTCTCTCTCCTTCTTTGATGCGGTATCTCTCCCATAGGTGTGGGCGAGACGCCGCTTTGTAGGCTCTACAAAAGTGTTAATTATGAATGCTTTATGTCTCAAAATTTAAAATTATTTATAAATAATTTTAAAGAACAATGTTTACATTTATTGTGTACCAAATTTCAAATAAATTAGATGCATACTTAAAGCATTAACAAGTGTTTTCAAAATGTGCTGCATCCCTCCCGCATTCACCCTATTGTGTACACATATAGTAATATAATATACACCGTTTGAGGGCTTCGTAAAACAAGTAGAAAAAGAACCCTTATGGTGAGATTTCAATGTCCCTTCGTCCGTTTGTCGCAGCCATTTTTTTAGTAACTAGTATTAATACTGAATTGAAATTTAGTACACTAGTAGAAGTTGTTCACTTACATATTTTATTCGAGGTGAAAGATTATCAGAAATATTTTTTAGTTTTATTCGAAAGGGGGTTAAGAAGGAGGGACTGAAATTTGAAAGTTGGATACCAAGATCAAGTGGGATATCATATGGAAGAGGTCTATTTACATATTTCAAAATTACTTTCTTTTAAGTCACGCCTTAGTTTTTGAATGATTACCAAATATGTATTTAAAAATACCGCACCCTCACCCCCCCTTCGCCGAAGTTTACATGCTGAAAAATCTGTAATAATTAAGACAAATAGAAGATTTTATATGTATTACAGGAAAAATAAAACGAAATTCTAAATGCTTATATACCCAATTTCAAATACAACTGAGCATGAGTCATTTTAAAGAATTAAATAATTATTTTATTCGGAACAAATCAATCTTCTATTCTTTTCTAAAAACAAACTGCAAATTTAAAATTTACGCAAGTGCAATAATAAAAGAGATAAAGCCAAGAAAACGGAAGTTCTTTAAAATTCATAAGTGATGAATCATAGTTAAATTTAACTGAAATGGATTATAGTTTTTGTAGAAAATAAAAAAAATTTTAATTTTTGATTGCTGTCTACTACCTTAATTTTTCGACTATAGCCATTTAGATTTGCACATTCGCACAGAGTTATAAATACATAATTTCAAAAATTATGTACATTCCAAAAAAAATTGTCCAGACACAAGTTGTACTCGCACAAATAGTGTACTGTACTATCAACTAAAATTTATGGATTTGATGTATATCATAAGCATAACATATGAAGGTAGATAAAATATCTTTTACAATTACAGGACTAAAATACATGATTTATTCGCTCAAAATAGGGAATAAAGTGTTACTTTTAGTCCCAAGGAACTAAAAATATTTTCCCCCGCTTTTAAGCCCGCATCGACCAAGATACTAAGGAGTAAATTTATTAAAAGTGGTATTTTGCAAAGTAAAATATTTGTTTATTATTTACAAATATGAAATACCATAAAGTAACGCTCAAATTTATTAATATTTATCAAAATCTGTCCAAAAATTTTTATAACATTCATATACATGGAAAACTCCATTCACCGTTTTAATATATAATATAGCATGCAGATATATTAGAGCAATTATACGGAACCCTCGGTGCGCGAGTCAGACTTACACTTTACCAAGCTTGTTTATACTTAATAACATAACATGTGTATAGCACAATGATACAGTAAACAAGATGGATGTAACCCATTTATTAAAAGTAAGAAAAGATACATAATTTAAAATAATGTGCTAGAATGAGTATGCAGATTGCTATTTGTGGAATATAAAAAATTTAATAAATTTACTATTGAATAAATAGTGCTGTATAAAACTATTAATGTGTGGGTCAGCAGTGACGCTCCACGAGCGTGCGTAAGTAATGGCACTTTGAACTGCTAGGTCGAGGATTCAATCTTCGTGCAGGTTTTCTACAGTTTCACTTCACAATTCCAGATGAATATTGGCATAGTCCTAGGAAGACAGTTACAGTTGCATACCTTCCAACGTTGTGACTAGGATCCCACATCATAATGTGTAGGATTTAGTGCAGAAAGAATGTCCGAAAAATCGCGTAAAATTATTTGAATTATGACCTTCAATCCCGACGTTTATCTTAAAAGCCATAAACATCTAACACTTTCGGAGATCTTGAAATCAGTAAGTTAAACAAAGATCAAAACCAAAGAAAATATTTAACGATGGCGAATTGATGAATTTGCTTTAATTAATTTCGAATGTAGTATTAATTTGCAAAAATTTGATAAAATAAACCACACGAGGCAGCTAAAAATAATTTGCTTGTACTTTTTACCATTGATGGAAATTTATAATTCCTTTAGGTGCTATAATAATGTGGTTTTACGTCCATTTTTAAGGCTTTCTGTCTATAACAGACGCCACCCACATCATTATTTATACCTTTATTTATACATTTTAAACTGTTACAATACTTTTTTTTACTTAATACACTTATGATGTCAGTGGAGGACAAGAAAAGTGGTGGGGGTCTAGGATTTGGAAGGTGTGCGTCTGCAGCCGACTTCTTTAAAGAAACTATGTCGATAATCATCTGGAATTGTGAAGAGAAACTGCAGAAAACCTTTACGAGCATAGCCGGTCGTAGGATTCGAACCCTCGACTTACTAGTCGAAGTGCCAGTGTCTAAGCACGCTCGGTCACTCTGCTGGTCACTTAAGTACTATGGAACAGGAAGTATACCTACTATATGTAACTTCAGTATCTATAGATTGTTTATTCTGGATAGCATATACGTCATAACTTTCCTTGTCTATTTTTCGTCTTCCTCTACTTTCTGAACATTTTTGCAATAATGACATTTAAGTAAAAAACATAAGATCCTTGCAGCTAAATATTTATATTCTTTTTTATATGACATCATAATCCCTGCATATTTTTATTATCTACGACATACGTTTAAGTAATTACTTCGTAATTAGTTGAAAGGAGATGTCTAATATTTTCAATAAAGTAGCTAAGAAAAGTTTTTATTAAAATAAACGCCCAGCGTTTCCTTCCTCTTTGTTATTAATGACACGCCCTTCGAAAACCTAAACAAGTCGTCAAAGGTAAGTTGTACTTGTGCAAACAGTGTTCCGTACAATCAGTTGTTTTTATAAATTTGATATAATAGTATATGAAAGTGGCTGAAATATTTTTTCTAATGAATACATTTTGTTTCTAAAACAAACCATATTTTTCGGTTTCAACATGATGGTATCGTTATTTTGGTCTATTTACCTTTATCACAAACGCACAGTGATATTTACTGAATGGAGTAAATGTAATAAGAAACTCTGTTTTTTCTTTTTTTCAATAATAATTTTTAGCAGTACTATTAATTATAAAAATTGTATTAGATAATATTGCAAGTCAGAAAATTATTTAAATATTATTGGGAATTTCTTTGAATAGATTGAATTTGCTTTATTTCTCTGGATACCTAACAAAATTTTACAAATAATATTATTATAGATAATATTTAGATACAGAGATTGTAATATATTTTGCCCGTACAGATTTATCTGCTATTCCTTACTTCTTTAATTTCTAAAACTCACTTTATAAAAAAATTACCAAAATAACATAGATACTGTTAATGCAATTGATCAACAACATCTTTATTAAAGCAAAATATGTTACCAACTTTTATTTTTATATACCAAGAAAATTGTACAAGGAAATTCAGTCCTGATAATTTTCGCTTAATCTACACCCCATTCTTAATGTTCATTAATTTTTTCAGATTTTTCTGAGCAACCCTTCTGATAATAGGGGTCGGGAACAGCAATTTTTATGATTTACGTCCCCTCCCCTAAAAAAGGACGAAAAGTATGTAGTTAGGTACATATATTACTGAATTCGTACTTTAATAGGCTTTCGTTTGATACTCTACTCAATGCTCTTTGGGAAAAATTTTGTTTTTACTTTCCAGGTTATCCTCTAAAATTAATTCCCAGAATCAAAATTCAATTTCACATCTGTAATCTGCCACCACACCTTATCTCTGTGCGTCGAGTGATTTCAGAGAAAATTGCTTGTGACACCCGGACAAATGTTTCGTTTTGCCAATTTTGGTACGGAATTCTATAAAAGATACATTATTTATTAAATATGTTCTAAGATTTTTTATATGCCAGTACCTTTGGGCCAGGTGTCAGGTGTGAGGGCAGATGTGCTTGAACATTATAGATTATTTTATTAGGTACTCAATTACAGAGCGAGAGCCTAGCTTTAAAAAAATATATAGGACAAATTTTATCATAGCGAAAAAAAAAAATAGTACAAAACCTTTTATTAACAAGTAAACGCGATAAAAAATGAAACAAAAAATTTTATTGGTAATTTTAACTGATTTCAAAACTATAATAAAAAGATATTAAGTTATAATATAAATTAAACTTATTTTATTCGTCAAATTGTCTTACCATATTACATTTAAGTTCTGTATTTTTTCTGAGTTTTGTATATTATACAACTCAAATTTGTTGCAATTAAACTGAAAGGACTCAATTTAACTGAGGGGATATCATACATCGAATACAATGCAACCGGATACCGACTGTTCGGATCAATATATTGTATCTTTATTTAGATGAGAGCGATTCTACTCTTTGTTCCATATTAATTAGATGTTCAACATCGAGATAGTAGACAAAGAAAACATTTTTTTCTCAAATTAGGTTCCCACTAAATATACGTTTGACCAAGATTTTATAAGGAGAATATACACTGGCTGAAAGGAAAAATTTTCCACAACTGAACAACTACAGGTTGGTATTCTCATATTTACCCCAACAGAAAGTAACCTGCTTGTACCGGAAATGAAATTTGCCCGAGCAGGATGTTTCTAGGAACCACTTTTGTCATTGTTTAAACTACACTTTCTGAGTTTTGTTGATAAAGAAATCAACTACATTATTTTACATTGGGGTTTTGGACTATTAATTATTGGGATTAGCAAGCTTGCAAACTAATATAGGATATAGGAAAAAACCATACCAGAGGTTTCTATCTATGTAAAATAGATATTTTTTTTATTATTAGTGTAATATATTTAATGCCTCAGATACAATATTCTCTAAAAATCAGTCCAAAATATATTAATTCTTATTAGTCTTTATCTGAAAATCTAGTTATTTAATATTAAATTGCTTCCTTCTGGTAGATACAGTTTATGAATTTTAGGACAGTTCCGACAGTTTATTGAACAAATTTTATTTTACACTCACACAATTTTAAATTGTGATAACTACATACTACACTTAACTGTGAACATTATTAGTTTACATATAACACCTTCACGGATATGCAGCCTGAGAGATTTCTATGTTATGGCTCATCAGACTCATATCAACTTCTTTCAGTAAAGTCCCTTTAAAAGGGTTATCTAAAGACTTGATAAATAATCAGTAAGTGCTAATCTTACTGAATATGTACTTACGTAGTGTGAGAACCACTCAAAAAGAAAATTTTTAATTTTATGTCTCTGTTTGCGTTATGCAAAATTCCATAAATGAAATAGGTGATCCAAGAGTGGTTCCACAGTTTAGGGCTTCAGTAAATCACGTGACCCAATTAAAGGGGTAATTAAGTATTACAAAATCTTAAGTTAATATTGAAATGCATCAAAAGAAGTTTTAGCAGGTCACTTTAAAAAAAAAATTATTTTATAACAAAAAAAGAAAAAAACACGCACATATAGCCATTAGTAGTCACAACTGACAAGTTTTCAAGTTTTTGGCATTTAAGCAACGGAATAAAAATTTTTTTTAGGTAAACCTTCTTGTTACTAGGAGAAAAGATTTTGGTTTCGATCATTGCCACATCAGTGAACTTTAACTGAAGTAAACAAATTTTTTTCCCTTTCAGTTTTGGTAATTCCCGAAAAAAATGCTTAGGCTGACGAGCACCAAATCAGAGAAATTTACTACTTTAGTTTTGTAAACTACTTTAGTTAGAACTAAAGAAGTATTATACTACTTTAGTATTTTACTACATTAGTTTTGCTCGGAGAGCTCATTCACAAAATACTTCTTTAGTTTCAACTACTTTAGTTTCCTCCAAATACTCTTTTAGTTATTGGAAATGTGTGATGTAACATAAAAATTTTATCAGAAAAAGATAAAAATAATGATTTTGGTAGGATCCACTATAAACAAAAAATTTTCAGAGAACAAATTTTTAGTTTGTTAGTTTCTTTTTTTCTGAAAATTTTGAAAATTAATAACCCCCACCACCCTCAAATAAAAAGCTTGATTGTATACACGCCTGTCTTTACTATCTTGACCAGTTCATACTATAGACTCAGACGTATCATCTTCATTAAAAACACAATCCATATTGTCAAAATACAGTCAGCACCGATTACTCGGTACAGTAATGGGGAGAACAAGGACGAACAAATCAAAATCATAGTTAATCCAAAATTCAACTGAAAAAAATTTATCATTAAAGCTAATTAAAAAAATCAAAAATCAAGACTGCGTAAAAAGCAAACTAAAATGGTGGAAACAAGATGAAATAGAGAAAAAGAAAAATGAATAAATAATAATTGTTCCAAGTTAAATAGAAATGTTTGATGCCTCTGACTGCTTTACTTTTTAATCATTTTTCTTTTTCTCTCCTTGACTTTAATTGTGTTTAAAAATTATTTAGGAGAAAAAATATATAAGCACGCATGCAGCGTCTGGGTTTTCACATTCAGCCTAGTTAATTTGCCCTCAAATAATCGGAAACTGACTGTAATATTTAATACCATTTTATTACCATATTACAACATCTAATTAAAAAAACCCCAAAAATGTTCAATTACGACAATAAGCCGAAAAGAAGGCACAAAAATGCAGTCACCAATGTTTTTTTTTTTTTAAATACTCTTTTACATACGCCTGCTAGTGGATAGGAGTATATTTTGGATTTGCTTACTCTCTTACTTACTACTTTAGTATAATACTCCAGAGTGGTGCACACCAGCAATTTTTTACTCTCAAGAGAATATTTTCAATACTTCTTTAGTAAAATACTCCACAACTGTAAATACTACATTAGTATAGAAAGTAATTGAAATCGTCAATTTTTCACTCTTTTAGAAAAATACTAAGTTAGTTACAAAATCTCCTGGTTGGTGCTCGTCAGCCTTAATGTTAATTATATTTATTCTAATTTAGGTTATAGATTTTTTTCCTCTGAAAAGAGTCCTATAGTTATAAGTCCTGTAGTTAATAAGTTCTACCGTTGTAAACAATGATATACAGAGAGAAATTTTTATTTATAAGATTACTGTATAAGAAAGTCATGTACAGATGTAGTATCTAAAACTAGTAAAAGAAGCGTGTAATTAAGGTTTCTAACAAAATTTAGGCAAATACCTATTCAAACTCTGTTTTTATTTTTGTATAAAATTTGTATAATTTTTTTTTCTTGTACCCTTCCTTTATAATTTTTTTTCACAAACGGAAGATACATAAATCATTTCAAAGTAAACATGAGGGGAAAATATAATACTTTGATTGTAAATATAGCAATCTAATTAGCATAAAAATGGGCGTATTGTTTGTTAAGCTTTTTTTTTAGTTATCGCAATAAAAATTGTATGCATTTCTTTCCAACTAATTTAAAATTAATTCAAAATCGTTTGTCCTGAATAACTACATTTTAAAATATTTATGACGTCATACGAAAACAGATAGATATATTTAACAATATATACCAAATGTACCTATTACAAAAAGGCTATTATTGCCATAAATCAAAAAAATTAAAGAAGATAAGAAAAGTTGTGCAAAACAGAGAAAGAAAATTTATTACGTGTATGTTATCCAGAATAAACAAATTTTATACACCGTTTTTGAATGAATTTTTTTTACTGAAGCTATCACAAGAACATACGCTTATGATATACTATAAACTTATATAAACTATGCTTAATAATACATACTTACACTCAAAATGAATAAACACATAACGCAAACCAAATACTGGCTGATAAAATTAAAAAATAGCCTGGGATCTATATTCTCAATTTACTAAAGAATATCTTTTGGCTGTAAAAGTAACTGCATACTCGGCGCTCTTGCACCTATTGTCAAGGAGCAAACAAAAAATCGAGACAGGGCAGTTTTTCCAGCGAACGAGTAAATTATATAATAGTAATACTAGCGAATTTTCGAATGAAAGATTCAGTCATTTCGGCCGCTGTTACGGTGAGCCTGTAGGCTGAAATGAGTTCTTCAACCAGACACATCCGATGTTCAAACCCAAAAAAAAGTTTTTTGCAACAATTTACGTACCAAAATTTACAAAATTTTTTCAATTTTCTTTTACACCACTGCCAACAGTGGGAAAAATTACGTAAGTAATAAAGACCAAATAAGTACCAAAAAAGCCGTGAACAGCGGGGCCCCATCACGGGGCCCCATCAAAATTTTCACTACATCTTCGGTATTTTCAAGATACCTAAATGTGGTTGAAAGGCTACAGGCGCATTGTCATTTTGGTGTTTTCAAAACTGATGATAAGTATCCGGTTGATCGGAGCTTAAAAAAGGGTTTAAGTTTTTAACGGCTGAATCTCAGTAATTTTCAATTTTATGTCGATAGCAGTTAGCAGGAAAAAAGCCAACACAATTCGTACGAGGGCATTCCTACCCATGCTTATACGCCAATAGCCTTTGTGTTTTATTATTAAATATTAAAAAGGACCTTAAATAGTGAACATGAGGGCCTTTATGAAGATATTTTTTCTTTCCAAAAAATTCACAATTCTTATTTTATAAATAAACACTGACATTAAATAATATTTTTTAAATTACAATATTTATTATATTTATTATATCAGTTAATTCACTTTTTTAGCGAATTTACACTCTGGAAATTCAGCTATTACGGCCACACTCATGGCAGGACCTGAGCCCGGGACTATAATAAAAATTTGTTTTGAGGTCCCTAGAAACCGAAAATGATATTCACTAAAATTTATATATATATATATATATATATATATATATATATATATATATATATATATATATATATATATATATATATATATACATATATATATATATATATATGTATATATATATATATACATATATATATACATATATATATATACATATATATACACATATATATATATATATATATATATATATATATATATATATATATATATATATATATATATATATATATATATATTCTAGCCGTATACCCGATTGGATTTTCCATCGACAACATCTTTTTATTAGTTACTCATTTCTTGTTCACTTTTAACGTTTTTCAAAAGCCTATAAAAATAAATAAATCTTTCATTATTGCACTTACGTAAATTTTGAAATTGCAGATTTTGTTTTTAGAAAAGAATAGAAGATTGATTAGTTTCAAATATAAGAATTATTTAAATTTTTAACTTTAACTCATGATCAATTGTATTTGAAATAGGGTATAACAGTTTTATGTTATAATAACATCGGAGGACAAAGAAAGTATAGAGTATGCTCAACTGTGCATAAGCAGAGCAAATTGTTCGAAAAATTATATTGCTTGATGGGCTGTATAAGAACCTGCAACGGGTCGCGGGTTGATGACCCCTGCCCTGCTGTGAAACATTCAGAGCACATCTATGTATAAACTTCAGCCTAAAAGCCTTGTGAAAAGCATAAATTCTGATAACTATATTATAAACAATGTCCGTGAATTGATAGGAAATTTGTTAAGCAAGTCCTCTCTTACCGGGAAATCCTGAGTTCGAGTCTCAGCCGTCCCAGTTTGATAATTTTTTCAATCACTATTTGGTTTTTAATTGACATGTATAATAGATTTGAACATGCATACCAAGGAGATCGAATGCTCAGTTGCAGTTTAGCTGAACATTAGGTGAGCATATGAAAATGAATACTGTGTATGTTTAAATACGAATAAAAGTTCGCCATTCGTAGTAATGTTTCACAAGAACCCAATAATACCTATCTGAAATTTAATTATTTGCATCAAAAGCGAATTGATTCGAATATACTGACATATATGTAATTAAATTTTAAATTAATTAACCGAATTTATTTTTCTCTCAAATTGATTTTTGAGAAAAATAAATACCTATACACATACATGCAAGTAAATACTGTGTAGGGGAACAGAGGACAGAACGGTGAATCACGGCAGAATAAAGATAAAGCTAATATTGAATGGAGGAAGGTGATAGAGAAACATGCATGTCTCGTAAATATCCAGTTTATGTCAATAAGTATACATTTATAGCTGTCATAAAAGAATTTTTGGGCCATCTACTGCCTTAAAAGTTTGTATAGTATTACAACTCTAAGAAAAAAGTAAGCGTAATAAAATTTTACAGGTTGGATTTACACTATAGCAAAAAATGAAATAAATTATTTTCAATACGAAACTGCCCTCTTGCAGCAACATTCATAAATATTATTTTTCAATTAAAAATAGAAAATAGTAATACAAAACACGATTTAGAAATATTAAATTATAATTTAAAACTATAGTTTTAAAAATTATATACATTCATTTAACTTTTTGAATTATAATGCGTAATTAAATTAAGAATTTCATTTATTATTAAAATACATAATTCAGTTCTTAAAACATACACAGGATATTATAAATAAAAAAAAAAAAAGAATTGCACTTTACATTATAAAAAAAACTAATGTATACATAACGGTAAACAGCGTCAACAGTTCCATATAAAGTGTACTAGTTGTCAAAATAGTGTATTCTTGATTTTTTAACTTATATCAATTAGTTTTTCGGAATTATTCCTATAATCGTCATGGAGTTAAGATCAAAAATTTTAGCCACTTAAGCGGCTAACCCGAATTAACTCAGGTTGATGACATTTGTCGATTGTGCCGCCATTTTATCTATCGTGCTTGTCATATATCAAAATTTTAAATGGGGTAAACTCCATATAGCTTCTATTTGTAACACAGATTCCAATTTAATTTGCACAACACTTTTGATGCTGGCATGTAAAAAAGCAACCGTCCAGTTTAACAAGCCGCTTAAAAGATTAAAATGGTTACCCAACTTGACTACAGCGCCACAGTCACTACTTTGTTTCCATTAGACTAAAGCCATTTTGTTTATATATTTATTTTGTTTCGAGCACCTCATGATTCATTTTTAATTGTTATTAATTTTGATTCTTTTGTAACATTTTTCTAAATTTTGTGTAACACTGTTTTCTTAGTTTTATTATTATTTTTTTTATTAATTTTAATTTTATTAAGTTTAATTTTCAATTTTTAATATCATCACTTTTAACGATTTTGTCCATTTAAATTTTATCGAATTGTTTTATGATTTCAAATGTATATGTTAAAAAAATGTATATGTCAAATGTAATGTTAAATATTAAAAATTAAAATTATGTATTTAAAGTAACACCTTGACGGTCGCTGACGTCATAAGACGTCAACTGAAACTTTACTAACTCACATATCATGTTGCACGACGTCAGTAAATCCACATGAAGTGTATAAACGTCAAATTAATGTACCACTGGACGTTGTGTCATTAAAGGTTATGATCGTCATGGTATTAATATTTTTTCAAAACTTAACTTTTCTTAAAATTTAATATATTTATTTTTGACTGTTCGTTTACTTTTTTTGATTTTGTAGAATTTAGAAATATTTTATCCTGAAATATCATCTAGAAAAATTTGGTTTCATTACTTCCAATAGTTTCAAACAAATTCAATAATAAACATGTGCTATTTCATAGGGAGTACAAGTAAATAAAAAATTTTCAAATGGTTGTACTGTAAAATTACAAAAATGTCACATAACTTCTTCATGCATTTGTCCTCTCAGTTATAATTTTCGAGTGGTGTTTGTTGTTTTTTTTTTTTATTTTATCTAAGTTTGTTATTAATTTTTACTTATAAATAATGCTAGTAACTTTTTAATGTTTTCTTATATGTATGTATTTCTACTTTAGTTTTCCATTAAATAGAATAATTTCTTAATAGTTTTCTAAAATGAATTGAATTTGTAGATATTTAACTCCAGGGTGACACGGTATAATCAGTAAGAGTTATCAGTTACCACAAATCTGCCATCAGGTGAAGACTCCGTATCTCCATGGAGAGACACATTAAAAATACCGTATGCTAGTTTTTTTTAGCTATGTAAATCCGACTTAGTTTGACAGATTTTTGTGTGAGAGAGATAAGTAAATTGAACTGTCACTGTACAAGCTGCTTTTTTATCCTTGTCATCTTATTTAACCAATCATATTTTTTTCAAAATTTTATTATCTTAACTTTTTTCTGGGAGTTGTAATATAATATATAAATTTCCAATATACCTATCTCCAAGTTTGCAGATATTAACTTTAATAACGTTTGTTGCGTTTTTTTGTAGGAGGAACTAGAGGAAATATCCACGCTTCCTCAGCAAAGATTGTCATAAATAAAAAATATCTGACAAAATATGACAAAGACAAAATACGATTTTCTCCGAATATTTCTAAAAAAATTCTTTAATTTTCAATTGGTGTAAAAACAAATTTTGAAAAATTGTTAAATTCTGGCAAAAAACTCATTCTTTGGAGAAGGTTCCAATTCGAGAGTTTCCAATATTTTCACCAAATTTCGTAGATATTGGATATCCGAATGCTTAACTTTTAATTAAATCTTCTTTTTCTCTATTTTATCTTGTTTCCACCGTTTCAGTTTACTTTAAATGCAGTCGTGTTTTTGATTTTTTTAATTAGTTTTTTTTATTTAGATCTTTTTAGTGTTGTTTAATTATTATTTAGAAGAAGAAATATATATAGGTACGCATATTAGATTACTGCGGCTGGCAGCCTAAATTATCACGAATTTGATATTAAAATTTTTTTATACTAGCGCTAATATAATAGCTTTTGTCTATGACTTCGACCGCTTAGAGTTACTGAAGGTTGATTAAATGATTTCACACTTACTATATCGTCATCGACTCCACACGAGTGAATTTATCGACAAAAACTAGTTTCCATATAAATTTTCAACCCTTGTTCTACCGCCTTAGGGTATGAAATTTTAAAAACCTGCACTTAGTACTCGCTTAGGTTACTAAAAAACACCTGTGCAGAATTTCACGTTTTTAGACTATTTTCTATATAAATTTTCATCCGCTATTTTATATCCTTACGGAATAAAATTCCAAAAATCCCTTCTTAGAGCTCACCTACGCTACATAAGGAAATCCTATACAAAATTTCACGTTTCCGGGCCCAGTAGGTTTTTTAAATAAATTTTAACCGCCTATTTTACCCTGTTAGGGGATAAATTTCCAAAACCCGTTCTTGGTGCTCGCCTACATTATACAAAGAACCCCTTTGTAGAATTTCACGTTTCTAGACTCAACAATTTCTATATAAATTTTCATCACCTATTTTAACCCCTTGGGAAATGAAATTCTGAAAATCCACTCTTGGTGCTTGCTAGCGTTACTAAAGGAACCTGTGTACAAAATTTTACGTTTCTAAGCCCAGCGGTTTTCTATAAAAATTTTCATCCCCTATTTTTTAGGGGATGAATTTCCAAAAATCTTTCCTTAGAGCTCCCCTACGTTACATAAAGAACTCGTCTACAAAATTTCACATTTGTAGACCCAGTGGTTTACTATATAAATTTTACATCCCCTATTTAGGGGATGAATTTTGAAATTTCATTAGCCTATAGCAATTCCCAGATTAAGACAAATCCAACGACACCTTTACTAACATCGGTCAAGCCGTTTAGGCTGTAGGCTGCACCACAGGAACAGACATAATCAGAGGATACATACATACTTTCGAAACACATTACCCTCCTTCTGATACAGTCGGGTAAAAAAAAAAGATATTTAGTAATTCTTTACAGTGCTGATATCTTTGCAATAAATCTGTACCTGAGAAACACAAAACCGTAAGCACCAAATCGCCAAGTTTATGGGATATAAATTTTTTGCCAAAATTATATTGTTCTACTTATAGATACTTAAACAGTTGTAGGTCAGCTTAATTACAGTCCGATAACTTTGTAGAGACGAACACAAACTATAGAATAGTGTAAAAATTTAAAAATTGTACAAAATGCAGTTACAGTGTTATGCTTCTCAGGTACAGAAATATCGTACATCGATTTCTACTCCGGATTCCCCTATACATATTTTATTTACAAATTATACAACACTCAATTTAAAATAAAATTATTTGGAAATAATCTCTGTGCTCCCCTAATTATTAATTTTATATGAAAATATTGATTAAAAATATAATTAATTTCGTTTAATTCCATTTTTACATTTTTGAAAGGTAGAAATGTGGGATGGTAGGAAACGAAATAGAATTTTTATAATCAACTAACGCTACCCGCGGCTTCGCAAGTTTGAATTTCGTAATTTAGTTAAGGTAATTCCTCTTAGGTAGTCTGCTAAAATATTTTGCCCCTATTTTCTTATCATAAGCTGAAATGATAGGCTTTATTTATTGGTAAGCTCACTTATCAATCACTTTATTTTTAATTTCTCCCTTTGGCTAGTTATCTAGGAACAATTGAAAATTTTCAAAAACTAATTCGTCACTTCTTCAAGCATATAACATAGAATAAAAATCTAAAGTAAGCCTATCAAGAAGGTGTCAACGAATTTGGTATAGAAGTAAAAATAAAAAAAGTATGTTGATTTAAAATACTCAAATATTCTATACATATTTTTAAAATACCTAATATTTTGTAGATTTTAAATAAATATCCTCCCTATTCCTATTGGAAAATTTAAATCCCTACATCTTCTATAAGCCTATTTGAAAGTTTGACCTCTTCCCCATTTTTTTTGCGTTTATTCTCTATTTTACTGTTTACAGGATTAATTTTCAAAAAGTGATGAAACATGTATTCATTAATTTATTTTTAAGTCAAAAACTATTAAAGTTATTGAGTTGAAATTTACCGGGAATATAGATATTAACCTCCCGATGAATCTTAGCCACATTTCAATGTGATCTCCCAAATGGTTATGTACAGGATGATTCAATAAAATCTTCATGAAAAGTTTATGGTCTTCTAAATAAAGTAGATTTTTGAAAATTTGTTTATAGAAGTTTTTAACTATGAAGATTTTAATTAAAATATTTTTAACTTGGTACCATTTCCGGTTATATCGGGAGCTGACACGAAATTTGTTATTTGAAGTGTTTTTGACAGCAAATTTGAATTCGCTGGAAATTGTTACTAATATTCTATGTGACAGTGAAATTCCAGCTTTTTAACTTGATACAGGCTGGTCACATAAAGCATTTTTGTAAATATTTTTTGTTTATGGTGCAAATATTTTTTTTTCAAATGTCACCTATATTTTTTAACATAATTATGTAGAAAAATGTTAAGTCTATCTATTACTATAAGATATTCTTATACTTAAAACCCATATTTTGAAGTTACATAGAATTTATACAATAAAATGATCAGTTAGGTTTTATATGGGCACGGCTGACACAAAAACCACGAGACAGATTTCAGTGAAACTTTATAAATTTATTCTTTAGACGCTTCACCATCTCAACATCGACAACATCTCCAGTTAAAATTATCACAATATTCTTTATGGGGGTTGATATATTCAAGACAAAAGTTGATATATCAAAAATACTCCTTTAACAATAAATGGAAACAAAAGAAAGAAAAACAAAAGATTATCTAGGTTACGATAAAAATAATATTTAAAAATTTAAATGTTAACTTCAAAACTTTTTTACTAAAATTTCACTTTAGGAAAGGATAGTAGTAAATTTTAATTACGTAGAAACTGAACATAATTTTAAAAAGCCCATCAGGGTTTTGGAATCCCGAAAAGGATCTAAAATTGAATTAATTTTAAAACTATCAAAATGGGAATCTATGGAAAGATCCAGTGTGAAAACTAGATATATTAATGGTCACTTCCGAGTCGTTTGGCGAGTGAAGCGAAGCATTACATGGAATTAACCTTTTATAGAATTTTGAACTGTTTGGCGAGCGAAGCGAAGCACTTTAAAGAACTGATTTGAAACTAAATGTTTTTATTCTATTTACTATTCTATTATAATACTCTAATTTACTATTTTTTGTTTATTCAAATATTTTTTTTTTCAAATGAATCACCTGTATTTTTTATCATAATTATGTAGAAAAATGTAAAGTCTATCTATTACAATAAGATATTCTAATATCTTAAACTGATATTTTGGAAGTTATATAGAATTTGTATAATAAAATTATCAGTTAGGTTTTCTATGGGCATGGCTGACACAAAAACCACGGGACAGATTTCAGTGAAACATTATAAAATTATTCCTTAGACGCATCATCATCTCAACATCGACAACATTCTCAGTCAGAATTATCACAATATCCTTTAGGGGAGTTGATATATTCAAGACAAAAGTTTATATACAAAAAATACTATACCCTGTTTCAAATACAATTGATCATGAGTCAAAGCTAAAAAATTAAATAATTCTTATATTCAAAACTATTCGGAAACGAAAGAAAAAAAAAACGGAAACAAAACGGAAACGAAAGAAAAAAAAAAACAAAAGGTTGTCTAGGTTACGATAAAAATAATATTTAAAAATGTTAACTTCAAAACTTTTTATCTAAAATTTCATTTTGGAAAGTAGTAATAGATAATAATAAAGTTTAATTACGGAGGAACTGAACATAATTTTAAAAAGTCCACCAGGGTTCTGGGATCCCGAATAGGATCTAAAATTGAATTAATTTTAAAACCATCAATATGAGCATCTATGGAAAGATCTCAGAGTGTGAAAATTAGATATGTTAATGGTTACTTTCGAGTCGTTTGGCGAGCTGAGGGAAGCATTACATCGAATTAACCTTTTATAGAATTTTGAACTGTTGGGTGAGCGAAGCGAAGCACTTTAAAAAACTCATTTGAGACTAAATTTGTCCGATTTGTTTTAGAATAACTAATTTAAAGTAGTTTTACTCACAGTTAAGATAATTTCACAAGACTGAAACTGGAGGGCATAGTCAAAGGAGGTCAAAGATAAATTAATGAATACATGTTTCATCACTTTTTGAAAATGAATCCTGTAATGAATGCGCAAAATATATAATAAACGCAACAAAATGGGGGAGAGGTCAAATTTTATATTTTAACGTCTACAGTTCTAGCGTCTCCAACAATGAGTCAGTTACTTTAGGAAATGTTCAAATATAATGCAAACAGACTTATAGGGGATGTAGGGACTTAAATTTTCCAATATAGTAATAGGGAGGATACTTATTTAGAGTATACAAAATATTAGGTATTTTGAAAATATATAATATTTAAATATCTTAAATCAACATACTTTTTTACTTCTATACCAAATTCGTTGACACCTTCTTAGTAGGCTTAAATTAGATTTTTAGACTATGTTATGTGCTTGAAGAAATGACCAATTAGTTTTTGAAAATTTTCAATTGTTCGTAGATAACTAGCCAAAGGGAGAAATTAAAATCAAAGAGGATTGATGAGCGAGCTTATCAATAAATAAAGTCTATCATTTCAGCTTATTATAGGAAAATAGGGGCAAAAAATTTAGCAAACTCCCTAAAAGGAATTACTCTTACAAAATTACGAAATTCACGCTTGCGAAGCCGCGGGTAACAGCTAGTTATTATATATAATTTTTAGATATTATAAAAAAATTTCCATGAAAATAAATATGAAAATTAAGCCACTTACAGCTAGTTGTCGAAAATCTCAAATTTTTCTCCGTAGGCAGAGTATCTCGTGAAATCCTTATTCGAAATCAACAAACAAAATTTTGTCTATTAGTAGATGATTATGATTTGTACTTGAACGAAGGGTTTTAATAAAGAACTAAATTTCAATTTTTTACAGCGTTATAAACAAAAAATTTCAATTTTCTGTAAAAATTTTTGTGTTTTTCGTTGATTTTCTACTTCTAAAATGAGATGTAACAGTAACCCAGCGTACCCAAAGTAACCCAAAGTACAAGCAATAAGCACCAACCAGTAGACAGACTTTTATTTTTTAATTTCGGATAAGGATTTCACCAGTTATTCTACCTACGGCGAAAAATCGGCGATTTTCGACAACTAGCTGTCATTGGCTTAATTTTCATCTTTTTTTATGAACATTTTTTAACAGTATATCAAAATAATGTATTCTAAATATTCTGAAACCTCGAATAAATTATATTTTCTTATATTGCAAAAAAGATTGAAAACTGTTTTTTTTTTTTTTCTAAAACAAAACCCAATGTAACCCCTCAAATAATATAAAAAATCCGCACATTTATCACAACCTAAGAAATTCAACGTTTCTAGAAATAATGATTATTTTACAATAGGATCATCCGTCATCCACTAACTGAAAATTTCTGTTTTTGTTTTCTATTATTTTCTTTTTCGAGTAGGTATCCTAAAAAAGAAATAAATTAATGAGAAAAGTTAAGTTATTCCTGATACAGTGATATTTTTTAATTTTAATAGAAAATTCACGCTGAAATCAAATCATACAAAAATGACTATATCATGTTGTTCCACTGGCTATTAAATGTCACAAAAATGAAAATATGGAATGACACATTATCACGAACATGACGTAATCCCACAGGACATTACTGAATATTTGTATAGGGGATATAACTTTATGATATAAAAATTATTACGAATAATAAAAAAAAAGAAAAAAAAAATTACTACATATTATTTTTATACACACATAACACAAACTAATTCTAATAAAAAATAAAAATAAAAGATCGGATTTAAATTCATTTGCATAGGTAAATTCAAACTTTTTCTAATTTATTAACTCCTTCGGGTATGATTTAGTCATTAAAAGTTGTGCATGTGTGAACTATTTAACTTTTATTTAAAAAAATTTCATTATGTAATTATCACATGTTAATTAAAATTATATTATCTGAAATTCAAACGGTAAATAATCTGTGATGTATATACAAGTAGTAAAAGTTTGCCACATTCAATACAATAGAAATTTTAAATTAAATTAGTTATTAACATATTTAACAGTAACTTTAGTCACATGACGAATATAGCTCGTAATTAGCTCGCATTGCACAAAAAACCGATGACAAGCTCTACTCATCATTTTACTGGAATAGGTTAAAATCAGAATGTGGTTTATCTTCTCAAAAATACAATTTATTTGTACCAGAGTAAAATTTATTTGTACCAGAGGAAAAATACCAGAGCCTCGTTAGCCTGCTAGCCGAAGTTAACAGTTACCCGCCGAGTACGTCGAGGACGAGAGTATTATTATTATTATTATTATTATTATTATTATTATTTTTTTTTTTTTTAATTAAAATTGGGGTACTACTGCCGGTGGATGGCGCGGTCAGCAGCACCCGGCGGCATCGCCTACTAAGGGCATGCGCCGCCAAACACAGTAAAAATAAAAACAACACGTAAAGACAGGAACACATAAATGCAATAGACAACGGACAAACATACACATATAAAATCCAACGATGAGCCCTGCCATCCCAGGGCTTAAAAAGAGCGGACAGTCCTTGGTGACGGTACGATAAGTACTAGACAAAGCGTCCGGTCACCAAGGCCTGGAAGCCATCGGTGGGACTCCCTCCGAGGTGCAAAAGGCCTCATTATTATTATTATTATTATTATTATTATTATTATTATTATTATTATTATTATTATTTTTTAATTAAAATTGGGACACTGCTGCCGGTGGATGGCGCAGTCAGCAGTGTCCGGCGGTATCGCCATCGACGGGCATGCGCCGCCAAAACGGGAAAATGATAGAACGGGAAAAAAAAAGAATAGAAAGTAAATATCACAGACTACATCACAGGACTCCACTGTACTCACGGCGGCCAGGAACCACCCACCAGCACAATGGAGTAACAAACGAAAGAAGAAACAAAATATCACAGACAATCATCACAGCAACCCACTGCACTCATGGGGGAACTAAACCACCCAGTGGTGCAGTGGGGATCATAACAAAGCTGCCGGAGGCCCACAGAGCCCCCATTAGCTAAATAACAAACAGAAACTCAACAAGAAAGGAAATAACAACAAAGAATAATAACAAATTATCACAGTGAATATATATATCACAATTAGCCCACTGCATTTCTGAGGGCCTAAAGCCGCCCAGGAGTACAGTGGGGATCACAACAACACCGCTGGAGGACCTCCAAGGGCCTCCAATTGTAGAAAAACACACAAACGGACAGAAAAACAATAACAAAATAAACTTACTATGTGTTGTCTTATTTATTAACTAACCATAGCCCCGTTAGCCTGCTAGCCAGCTAGCAGTTACCGCCGAGCACGACGAGGACGAGGGGTTGGATTTATGCCCGGCATTATTATTATTATTATTATTATTATTATTATTATTATTTACGCCAACCTGGCGCTCACTACTCAGTAGGACAGTACTGGGTAACATTCACCTATACCGGCATTATGCAAGGTATTAGGCTCTGTGGAAGGGTAATGTGCCAAACCAATCCGTAAAAGTACCGTAGTACATTCACGGACGGGTTTGTCACATCACTCCTTATATTGTTGTTGTTGTTGCTTGAAACGAGGTGTTATGCGTCTATTTTGGTGTACACTGGGTCGTACGGCGAGACTTTTGTGGGAGCGTAGATGTTGGCTCAATGACAGAGGGCTGTGAAAGCCTAGTTCGTTTTCGTATCCTCAGATGATAGGTAGGAGTAGGGACAGAGGGAAGGGAAAGGACTGTTTGTGTTTGTGTGTGTGTTCGTGTATGTGTGTGGATGTGTCGTTCTATTTTTCGTTTCTTGGTGTAAATGTGTTCTGGTTCATCAAATTGCTCATTAAGATCGGGTATTCCTGGAATTGCGCGTTTAGATGGTACAGAGGTTGACGGACCTTGTGTGTTATTGAGTTGGGGTGGATTGTGCACCAGAGCGGTAACAGTTATTAATTATTATTATTATTATTATTATTATTATTATTATTATTATTTTTTTTTTTTTCTTGATTAAAATTGGGGTACTGCTGCCAGTGGATGGCGCGGTCAGCAGCACCCGGCGGCATCGCCAACAGAGGGCATGAGCCGCCATAAACGGTAAAGATAAAAACATACACAAAACAGACAGGAACACATAAATGCGATAGACAAGGGACAAAACATACACATAATAAAATCCATCGATGGGCCCTGCCATCCCAGGGTTTAAAAAGAGCGGACAGTCCTTGGTGACGGTACGATAAGTACTAGACAGAGCGTCCGGTCACCAAGGCCTGGAAGCCATCGCTGGAACTCCCTCCGAGGTGTAAAGGACCCCGGAGTGGAGAGAACCGACTAGAAACACTCAAAAAACAGGACTAGAAAAAAATCACAGTGTTATCACAGAAAAAACTTATTACGTCGCTGGGAGGCCACAGGCCGACCAGCGACGCAATAAGGAGTTAAAACAATACCGCTGTGGAGCCATAACAACAGGTCCACAGCGGCATAACAAAATATCACAGATAAATAAAAACAAGTGATGTACCACCTCGGGTGTAAAAGGCCTTCGGTGGTACATCGATAAAAAACAATAACAAAAACAAACAACAGATATAAATAACAACAGTACCACTAAGGGTGTAAAAGGCCCTTAGTGTCATAACGACAATACTAAAAGTACCCTGCCCGACCAGCTGGAACAGGGTATAGGTAATAAATAAATAAATAAAGAAACACACAAAAGCATTTTAACACAAAAATTTAAAATAGACTGAAATTAAAACACTATCGGGGGAGAATCAAGAGACGACTTGTAAAATCTGAGATGTTAAGCCCCTACAGTCTCTGAAGAAGGTTCGAATTTCGGAGAAATTCAATCATCTTTCTTTCAGAGACAGCATCATAACTAAGAGCGTTGGCTACATTATTTGGGAGCTGCAACCTCTGGCGCAATGGCTCAAAGGTTACACATTCCTCAACTATATGCCTCACGGTCAGCGCCGTCTCGCAGGCGGCGCACTTTGGCTGATCCTCACCGGCGAGAAGATGACGGTGTGTTAACGCCGTGTGGCCCAAGCGTAAACGCGTCAGGGCGACACTTTCTCGCCGGCTCAGATTTACAGGTGCCGGAGTTCTTCGGACCTCAGGTTTCACCTGTCTGAGCTTAGCCGTGAGGTTGTTCCACTCACGTTGCCATTTCTGATCGATCGCGGATCTAATGCACACTCTCAGATCTTCTGGGCGTGTGGCAATGTCCTGTGGCTCACCGACTTCGGCTGCATGACGTGCTGCCTGGTCGGCGTGTTCATTGCCAGGTATCCCTACATGTCCGGGAATCCAAAAGAAGGTGATAGGCTTTTGGCGGAGCATGTAGAGATACGTCAAGATGTTCTGCACCAGTGAATCGATGGTATGAGAGTGACAGATCGCTTGCAACGCGCTCAACGAGTCGGAACAAATGAGGAATGCGCTGTCTTCGGATGTTTGACAGAATCGCAGGGCTTGCAAACTCGCAAATAATTCCGCAGTATACACAGAGGCCTGGGGAGGAAGTGACCAAGAGTGAGGATCGTTACGAATGACGATGGCACTTCCCACACCCGTAGCCGTTTTGGAACCATCTGTGTATATGCAGAGAGAGTGGAGTTCGCTAATGATCTCATAAAAGCGGGATTGATATTCGAATGGACTGGTCTCCTCCTTGTTGAGACCAGTCAGGTCGAAACGACACCTTACTTTAGGGATCAGCCAAGGAGGTACTTCCATAGGACGTTTGGGAAGTACCTTGGCGAACTGTAAGTGCAAACTCTCTAATAACTCCTGCGTTTCAACGGCCACTAGTCGACTTATGGTGGGACGCCGACCATAGAACCCCTGTAAACGGTATCTGAATAGAGTCGGGTGATTAATATGCGTAGGTGTTGCATATACCCCCGCCGCATAATTGAGCAAGAGACGCTCACGTCTCGGTCGCAGCGGAGCCAAACTCGACTCTACGCAGAGGCTCATAGGAGGACTCGTTCGAAATGCTCCCGTAACCAGTCGTATGCCTGCATGGTGAACAGGATCTAGGAGTAGAAGCGCAGACGCCCGGGCGGAGGAGTAAGTAATGCTGCCGTAATCAATCCTAGTCAGAACTAGCGATTGATACAGGCGAAGCAACGACTCCCGGCCCGCACCCCACGATGCACCAGCCAAGCACTTAAGCATGTTTATTGTCCTGCGACAACTGGCAGCTAAGGATTGGAGTTGTGGGTGCCACGTAAGTTGTTTATCAAATTTGAGTCCTAGAAACCTGACGCTATCGACGCACTGAAGGTTGGATCCTTTCAATGTGAGAACAGGATCCGGATATGCGTTGCGCTTTCTGCAGAAGTGTACCACCGATGTCTTTTGGGGTGAAAATCGAAAACCAAGAGCTTCTGCAGAAGTCACCACTTCGTTGATGCCTTGTTGGAGCCGTTGTTGAATATCCTCGATGGAATCGGCTGCATAGAATATAGTGAGGTCATCAACGTACAAGCAACGACGAATTGGGGCTGAAGCTGCTATATGACTGACTGCGATGGAAAACAAGGTGACACTAATGGTGGAGCCTTGAGGAACACCATTCTCCTGGGAGTGGACCTCAGACTCAGTGTCACCTACCCGGACACGAAAAGAAGGGTCAGTCAGAAAACTTCTTACGAACTGAGGGAGGTTACCTCTTAAACCCCAGTCGTGCAGCTTCTTGAGAATGCCATACCTCCAGGTCATATCATAAGCATTCTTTTTCATTCATAAGCAGTATTTTTCGAGAAAATGTAAATTTTCATTTTTATATTAGTTTTCTTTCTTTGTTAGTCTAATAAGTATTTTATAATTATATCCCAGTTCTTTATGATGTATAAAAATATTTCACTTTTTTATTAAAGAATTTTGTGAGAACAAGTGAAGTCTATTCACATACATGTGTTATAACACACATACATGTATAGAGTTTTGTTTCTCATTTATTGCATTATAATTAGCATGGTTCTATCTCAAGTTGAAAAATGAAAATTAAACAGATTTTCTAAGCTAATGTAATGAGGAATTTTTTTTTTTTTTATTGAAATTTTAAGTAAACAAGAAATTGAAGATTATGTTATGATATAATATTAATAAATATGAAACAAAACAACATAATATGTACAATGTACATATGTATGCACGGAAAAATATTTTGAATCCATTTTGAAAATTTTTTCACTAATAATTAATAATGTTAAAAAATTAAACCATTTCAAATGGATTTAAGGTATTTTATGTGAGGTCAAGGTTTTCGGGACCTAAAAAGGCCAGAAATTAATTAACCAATCGATTTTAAAAATTTTTTCACAGTTAGTAAGTTAAAGTATTTGAATTAATTAATTAAATGATGTCCGCAAGAAGCTTACGGACTGCCATAAGTTATATGAGATCCTTAGAACCCTTTTCTTACTGTTAGACTACTAGAGTTGTATGAGTTTCGCCAGGATTTACTGATACCATAATTGTAAAAAATAAACTAAACGACCAATTTTAAAAATTTCTTCACTGTTACAGAGCTAAACTATTTTAGATAGATTTAGAATACATTATGTAAGGTCCGCGAGGGTCTACAGGACCCAAAAGTGTCAAAAATAAACTAACTGACCGAATTTGAAAATTTTTTCACTGTTACAGAGCTAAACTATTTTAGATAAATATCGATTACGTTATGTAAGGTCCGCCTGGGTCCATAGGACCCAAAAGTGTCAAAAATAAACTGCCTGATCGATTTTGAAAATTTTTTCACTGTTACAGAGCTAAACTGTTTTAGATAAATATAGATTCCGTTATGTAAGGTCTGCCAGGGTCCATAGGATCCAGAAGTGTTAAAAATAAACTAACTGACCGATTTTGAAAATTTTTTCACTGTTACAGAGCTAAACTATTTTAGATAAATATAAATTACGTTATGTAAGGTCCGCCAGGGTCCATAGAACCCAAAAGTGTCAAAAATAAACTAACTGACCGATTTTGAAAATTTTTTCACTGTTACAGAGCTAAACTATTTTAGATAAATATAGATTACATTATGTAAGTTCCGTCAGGGTCCATAGGACCCAAAAGTGTCAAAAATAAACTAACTACCGATTTTGAAAATTCTTTCACTGTTACAGAGCTAAACTATTTTAGATAAATATAGATTACGTTATGTAAGGTCCGACAGTGTCAGTGGGATCTAAAAGTGTCAAAAAGAAAATAATTGACCGATTTTGAAAATTTTTTTACTATTACCGAGGTAAACTATTTTAGATAGGTACAGGTTGTGTTATTTGAGATCCACAACTGTAATGCGGATGCAAATGCGGCGTAGAATGCTACACAACGGGTTATATATATATATATATATATATATATATATATATATATATATATATATATATATATATATATATATATGCACTTAAAGGAGCCAGATGACGACGGCGGAGCTTGGTTCGCGTCCGGTTTGGTGGGCCCGGACTCGCCCGAAGAAATTTTGTTTTTTACATCCATAAAATGTAACACATAAAAACCCGCATACCCCTCCCCACCGTCCACGGACCCTCATAAGGGACGTGGAACTCCCACGCCAAGGATACGGGAATGAGGGGCCCTAGGGACAAGCCCATTGCCCCAGTGACACGCAAGACCCCGGGGCGCTCGAAGTTTCTGAGGCCGGTGCATAACCGCACCCACGGTCTATGTCTGAAACCAGGGCCGAAGTGAAGTGTTGTTCCGCCGTACTCGCAAGTAACAGCTTCCCTCAGTCACCAGGATCCCCTTTTCCAGGCAACGCCGCTAAGCCACACACGAGCTAGTGTGGGTCCCGAAGATGACTTGAAGTTGGGACAATATTTAAAAAAAGAAAACAAAACAAAAACAAAAGGAAACAAAAAATAAATGAAAACCTGAAACAAAAAGAAATAAAAATAACGAAAACAAAAAACAATAAAAACGAAACGAAATGAAAACGAAGGTTACAAAAATGAACGATCGAGGATTTCTCCTCTAGATCCGACACCTTTCGTGAAAACAGTGGTACCTCGAGAAAGAACGGTGCCGATCTTGGGTAGTCAGAGGCTAATGGAATCCGAAGATTACTATATTGCGCATAAACTACCCCTGGAACCCTTAGCCTCCTTGACACCAATGGGGGATAAATATCCCTCACAGGTGCCAAGGGCAGCTGCTATAGGTATCCTCACCACCATTATTATTATTATTATTATTATTAGTATTATTATTATTATTATTATTATTATTTATTTTTTTTTTGATTGAAATTGGGGTATTGCTGCCGGTGGATGGCGCGGTCAGCAGCACCCGGCGGCATCGCCAACAGAGGGCATGCGCCGCCATAAACGGTAAAGACAAAAACACACAAAACAGACAGGAACACATAAATGCAATAAACAAGGGACAAAACATACACATAATAAAATCCATCGATGGGCCCTGCCATCCCAGGGCTTAAAAAGAGCGGACAGTCCTTGGTGACGGTACGATAAGTACTAGACAGAGCGTCCGCTCACCAAGGCCTGGAAGCCATCGCTGGAACTCCCTCCGAGGCGTAAAGGGCCACGGAGTGGAGAGAACCGACTAGAAAATACAGAGACTAGAAACATATATCACAATTATAATCACAGATAAAACTTATTGCGTCACTGGGAGGCCACAGGCCGACTAGTTTCTGGTATATAAAAGGAACAAATGATGTACCACCTCGGGTGTAAAGAGCCCTCGGTGGTACATCGTTAAAAAACAATAACGGAAACAAAAAAAACATGTATAAATAACAAACAGTACCACTAAGGGTGTAAAAGGCCCTTAGTGGCATAACGAAAATACTAAAAGTACCCTGCCAGACCAGCTGGAACAGGGGTATGGGTAATAAATAAATAAATAAATTAGGACACCACAGTTCATTTTGAAAACACAGATTAAAAACATAGCTGGAAAGTAAAATATCGGGGGAGAAATAAGAGACGACTTCGATAAAATATGAGATGTAATGCCCCTAAAGCCTCTGAAGAAGATGCGAATTTCTGAGAAATTCAAGCACCTTTCTTTCAGAGACTGCATTGTAAGCTAAAGCTTCGGCTACATTATTCGGGAGCTGCAGCCTTTGGCGCAATGGCTCAAGGGCTACACATTCCTCAACTATATGCCTCACGCTCAGCGCTGTCCCGCAGGCGGCGCACCTTGGCTGATCATTATTATTATTATTATTATTATTATTATAGACTTTTACGCCAACCTGGCGCTCACTACTCAGTAGGACAGTACTGGGTAACATTCACCTATACCGGCATTATGCAAGGTATTATGCTCTGTGGAAGGGTAATGTGCCAAACCAATCCGTAAAAGTACCGTAGTACATTCACGGATGGGTTTGTCACATCACTCCTTATATTGTTGTTATTGTTGCTTGAAACGAGGTGTTATGTGTCTATTTTGGTGTACACTGGGTCGTACGGCGAGACTTTTGTGGGAGCGAAGATGTTGGCCCAATGACAGACGGCTGTGAAAGCCTAGTTCGTTTTCGTGTCCTCAGAGAATAGGTAGGATTAGGGACAGAGGGAAGGGAAAGGACTGTTTGCGTTTGTGTGTGTGTTCGTGTATGTGCGTGGATGTGTCGTTCTATTTTACGTTTCTTGGTGTAAATGTGTTCTGGTTCATCAAAATGCTCATTACGATCGGGTGTTCCTGGAATTGCGCGTTTAGACGGTACAGAGGTTGACGGACTTTGTGTGTTATTGAGTTGGGGAGGATTGTGTACCAGAGCGGTAACAGTAATGGTGCGGCAGTTGGTCGATCCTCCCTCTCCATCAGACGAATCTGGATCTGTATGTGTGTTAAGTGTTTGTGTTTCAGTGTTAGTGTATTGTGTGTATATGTATGTGTGTTGTGCGTCTGTAAGATGGGTGTCAGTGTGTTGCTCGCTCACTGTAGATGGCTCAGATGGAGTAGAAGCAGATCTTGTGCTTTCACATATCGCAGTCGGATTTGTATTACTGAGGAACTTCCGTACTATACGACACGTGTTTATGATCACTGCCTTTTGCATCGTGACATATGTGTATTTTGGGAGACCCAAGCGGCTCAGACTATTGTGTAGTGTGTGTGGAATGACCCCGGT
Organism: Brachynemurus nebulosus; assembly: GCA_035578155.1. NCBI lineage: Eukaryota > Metazoa > Arthropoda > Insecta > Neuroptera > Myrmeleontidae > Brachynemurus > Brachynemurus nebulosus. The sequence goes on along the minus strand of JAPWDM010000001.1, from coordinate 33,411,222 downwards.
GGCACTGAGTACTATTGGAACAATGTGGACATGTTCCATTCGTCATTGTTGTTTTATTTCGGCTGCGAGGTCAGTGTATTTCTCCAATTTAACTGCGTGTGTTTTTTGTAAGTTGTGTGTATTTGGAACCGCAATATCGATCAGATAGGTTGTCTTAGTGTTTTTCATTACGAAGGTGATTTCTGGTCGATTATGATTTATGGTCTTATCTGTAATAATCGACCGATCCCAGTAAAATATACAGGAGTCATTCTCCGCTACTACTTTTGGTGTGAGCTTGTAGTATGGTGTTTTATCGGTTATAAGGTGGTGCTTGACCGCTAGTTTCTGGTATATGATTTTGCCAACCTGGTCGTGACGGTGTTTGTATTCGGACTGAGCGAGCTGAGTACAGGCAGCTGTGATGTGTTGGATCGTTTCAGGTTTGGAATGGCATCTCCGGCATGAGTCAGATGTTATTGACGAGTCACGAAGTATGTATTTTGAGTAATTCTTTTATTATTATTATTATTATTATTATTATTATTATTTTTTTTTTTTAATTAAAATTGGGGAACTGCTGCCGGTGGATGGCGCGGCCAGCAGCACCCGGCGGCATAGCCAACTAAGGGCATGCGCCGCCATAAACAGTAAAAATAAAAAACATACACAAAATAGACAGGAACACATAAATGCAATAGACAACGGACAAACATATACAAGTAAAAACCAACGATGGGCCCTGCCATCCCAGGGCTTAAAAAGAGCGGACAGACCTTGGTGACGGTACGATAAGTACTAGACAAAGCGTCCGGTCACCAAGGCCTGGAGGCCATCGCTGGGACTCCCTCCGAGGTGCAAAAGGCCTCGGAGTGGAGAAACCTGACTAGACAATCACTAAGTATCACAGATAAATATCACAGTAAAAAATCACAGACAATACTTATTACATCACTGGGAAGCCACAGGCTGACCAGTGAAGCAATAAGGAATTAAAACAATACCGCTGTAGAACCATAACAACAGGTCTACAGCGGCATAACAAAATATCACAGATAGTAAAAACAATTGATGTACCACCTCGGGTGTAAAAGGCCTTCGGTGGTATATCATTAAAAAACAATAACAAAAACAATTAATAAGGTATAAATAACACACAGTACCACTAAGGGTGTAAAAGGCCCTTAGTGGCATAACGACAATACTAAAAGTACCCTGCCAGACCAGCTGGAACAGGGTATGGTTAATAAATAAGACGAACACAAAAGCATTTTAACACATAAATTAAAAACATAGCTGAATTAAAAGTTTAAAATATCGGGGGAGAATCAAGAGACGACTTCCAATAAAATTTAGAGATGTAAAGCCCCTACAGTCTCTGAAGAAGATGCGAATTTCGGAGAAATTCAAGCATCTTTCTTTCAGAGACAGCATCATAACTTAATGCGTCGGCTACATTATTCGGGAGCTGCAACCTCTGGCGCAGTGGCTCAAAGGTTACACATTCCTCAACTATATGCCTCACGGTTAGCGCCGTCCTGCAGGCGGCGCACCTTGGCTGATCCTCACCGGCGAGAAGATGACGATGTGTTAACGCCGTGTGGCCCAAGCGTAAACGCGTCAGGGCCACACTCTCTCGCCGGCTCAGATTTACAGGTGCCGGAGTTCTTCTGACCTCAGGTTTCACCTGTCTGAGCTTAGCCGTGAGGTTGCTCCACTCACGTTGCCATTTCTGATCGATCGCGGATCTAATGCACACTCTCAGATCCTCTGGGCGTATGGCAATGTCCTGTGGCTCACCGACTTCGGCTGCATGACGTGCTGCCTGGTCGGCGAGTTCATTGCCAGGTATCCCCACATGTCCGGGAATCCAAAAGAAGATGATAGACTTTTGGCGGAGCATGTAGAGACACGTTCGGATGTTATGCACCAGTGGATCGATGGTATGAGAGTGGCAAATCGCTTGCAACGCGCTCAACGAGTCGGAACAAATGAGGAATGCGCTGTCTTCAGATGTTTGACAGAATCGCAGGGCTTGCAAAATCGCAAATAATTCCGCAGTATACACAGTGGCCTGGGGAGGAAGTGTCCAAGCGTGAGGATCGTCACGAATGACGATGGCACTTCCAACACCCGTAGCTGTTTTGGAACCATCTGTGTATATGCAGAGAGAGTCAAGTTCGCTAATGATCTCGTAGAAGCGGGATCGATATTCGAATGAACTGGTCTCCTCCTTGTTGAGACCAGTCAGGTCGAAACGACACCTTACGTTAGGGATCAGCCAAGGAGGTACTTCCATAGGACGTTTGGGAAGTACCTTGGCGAACTGTAAGTGCAGACTCTCTAATAACTCCTGCGTTCGAACGGCCACTGGTCGACTTATGGTGGGACGTCGACCGTAGAGCCCCTGTAAACGGTATCTGAATAGAGTCGGGTGATTAATATGTGAAGGTGTTGCATATACCCCCGCTGCATAATTGAGCAAGAGACGCTCACGTCTCAGTCGCAGCGGAGGCAGACCCGACTCTACGCAGAGGCTCATAGAAGGGCTCGTTCGAAATGCTCCCGTAGCCAGTCGTATGCCTGCATGGTGAACAGGATCTAGGAGTAAAAGCGCAGACGCCCGGGCGGAGGAGTAAGCAATGCTGCCGTAATCAATCCTAGTCAGAACTAGCGATTGATACAGGCGAAGCAACGACTCCCGGCCCGCACCCCACGATGCACCAGCCAAGCACTTGAGCATGTTGATTGTCCTGCGACAACTCGCAGCTAAGGCTTGGAGGTGTGGGCGCCACGTAAGTTGTTTATCAAATATGAGTCCTAGAAACCTGACGCTATCAACGCACTGGAGATTGGATCCTTTTAAGGTGAGGACAGGCTCCGGATGTGCGTTGCGCTTTCTGCAGAAGTGAACCACCGATGTCTTTTGGGGTGAAAATCGAAAACCAAGAGCTTCTGCAGAAGTCACCACTTCGTTGATGCCTTGTTGCAGCCGTTGTTGGATATCCTCAATGGAATCGGCTGCATAGAATATGGTGAGGTCATCAACGTACAAGCAACGACGAATTGGGGCTGAAGCTGCAATATGACTGACTGCGATGGAGAACAAGGTGACACTAATGGTGGAGCCTTGAGGAACACCATTCTCCTGGGAATGGGCCTCAGACTCAGTGTCACCTACCCGGACACGAAAAGAACGGTCAGTCAGAAAACTTTTTACGAACTGAGGGAGGTTACCTCTTAAACCCCAGTCGTGCAGCTTCTTGAGAATGCCATACCTCCAGGTCATATCATAAGCTTTCTCCAAATCGAAAAACACGGCCACAAGGTGTTTTCGTTGGAGAAAGGCGTCTTGAATGGCATTCTCGAGGCGAACAAGATGGTCCGTGGTCGAATGGTATCGGCGGAACCCACATTGATGTTTAGGTATGAGGTTGTGGGATTCCAGCCACCAGACGAGACGGTTGTTCACCATTTTCTCCAATACCTTGCTGAAACAGCAAGTCAAGGATATTGGACGGTAGCTAGATAGTTGCGATGAATCTTTACCTTCTTTTAGCAGCGGAATGATGGTAGCTTCTCGCCACTGCGGAGGGTAAACGCCTTGCCTAAAAATTTCGTTGTACAGATCCAGTAACCTACACTTACCAGGATAAGGCAGGTTCCGGATCATGGCGTAGGGGATCTCATCAGGTCCAGGGGAGGTGTCCCCAGATCCCCGAAGCGCCTCCAGTAATTCTTGCATAGAAAACGGTTGGTTATACTGGAGGGATTCATCTGAAAAAAAATCAAGATCGTTTTGTTCGTGTTCGATCTTGATCCGCAGGAATTCCGGGTCATAATTTTGGGAGCCACTGACGCGCTCAAAGTGCTTAGCTAAGCAATTTGCTATTTCTGCGCGTTCAGTGATGTTCCGACCGTCGACGACGAGAAGGGAGGGCATTGGTGAACGGGAGGATTTCCCTGTAATGGCCCTCACTCTTCTCCATACCTCTGAGGTTGTTGTTGAGGTATTAATGGCCGAAACATATTGCTCCCATGATAGCCTCTTCTGTTCTTTTATAGTGCGTTTACAGCGTGCTTGCGCACGCTTGTAGGCTATCACATTTTCCTGCGTGGGGCGACGTCTGAGTTCGTTGTACGCCCGCTTTTTCTCTGCAACTGCTACACTCACGACTTCATTCCACCATGGTACTTGACGTTTGGGTGGAATGCTGGACGACTTCGGTATACTCGTATATGCTGCTTCATTGACACTGGAGGACATTTTCTCCACATCATCTTCTACGTCTCCAGTCAGCTCGGGTGTACGGAATGAATTAGCGTACATTTCCCAATCAGCTTGACGGAGACGCCATCTCGGCGAAGATGAATGTGGAGTCATCGGCGTGGTACTGTTCAATATAATGGGAATATGGTCACTACCGTACGAATCAGACGCCAGCGTCCATTCATAACGGTGTGCCATGACCGGTGAGCCAAGTGATAAGTCGATAGCCGACAGCTCACCGGTTCTTGCATTGATGAAAGTACCTTGACCGGTATTCAACAAGACCGCTTCAGACTCGTCTAGAAACCGTTCTATGAGTCTTCCACGGGCGTCTCTTGTGCTACAGCCCCACATGGGGTTGTGAGCATTAAAATCTCCTAGTAACAAAAATGGACGTGGTAACTGTAAGGTAAGCTCGGTCAAATCTTCGACGTTCCAGTCGAAGTCTGGTAAGTAGACCGAGCATACTGTGAACTGGGGCGGTCTTAAAAATTGTACTGCTATAGCTTGTAGGGGGGTGTTTAAAGTGTGGTCCCTGAACGGGACGCCATCTTTTATGATGATGGCAACACCCCCCCTTGCCCTGATGTCTGGCTGTACGTCGTGCCGGCGGACTTGATGATATTTAATGTTAAACTGTTCCGCCGGCCGTAAATGTGTCTCTTGGAGGCACACGCACATAGGCGTGTGCTCAGCCAGAAGCATCTGCAATTCACAGTAATGATGTTTTACACCATTACAGTTCCATTGTATAATAGCCATTTTTGTTACCACTTGGGTTGCTACCTAGGAAGTGTGGCTACTTCCTAGGTTTCCCCTTTGGCCAGCCTTTCTTTCTTTTAATCACTTTCACCTCGGCGTCCGAATTGTCAGATTCGGTGGCCGAGGTGTTAGTATAGGCGTCGGACGTCGGGCGCTTTGTACCCGTACGTACCGACGCGGTCGCACTTTCCGAGTCGCTCATCGGTGTTTGGATAGAGCGACTCGAGAGGGGGGTGACCGGGCGTTCGGGTGTGCCCGGTCGGGACGGTGCCGTTGGCCGTTGTGGCAGTGGCACCGTCGATTGTGGAGGCAGCATGGTTTCTGCCTCCGAGGTGGTTGTGGAGGGTCCCTTTTTGGGGGACCTTGGTTTTACCACCTCCTTTCCCCCCTCACTGTGACGCCTTCTAGGAGGCGAAGCCTTCTTCGGTGATGTCTTCTTTGGAGAAGACGTCACAGTTCTGATGACAGGTCCCTGAGGGGTGGTTTTAATCACCCTCTTAACCTCAGGGGCCTTGGCTGGCACAACAGCGGCTTGAGTAGGTGTAGGAGTAGATACATTCACTGAACGCATTAAGATCTGTTGCATTGATTGCATGCTTTCTTGTAGTTTATGCATGTTTTCTTTCAATTCCTTAATGTCGCTTTGTTCTTTAGCCGCTGTAGGGGCGGGGGCCGCAGCAGCGCGTGCATAGCCATCCAAGGCGGAGCGACGAGGCATATTGCCAAGCAGTTTCCGTCGTGCCTCTGGATATGAAAGTCGTTCCAGGGCTCTCAGCTCTTGGATGGCTGATTCTTGTTTGAATATGGGGCAATTCCTCGACTTAGCCGAGTGATTGCCGCCATTATTATTATTATTATTATTATTATTATTATTATTATTATTATTATTATTATTATTATTATTATTATTATTATTATTGTTATTTGACACGTACCTATTAGTATGCTATTAAATTAATGTGAAGACCTAAAAGTTATTGTGCTTAGGAAAACACATAGTTGTAAATTACCATAAAACCACAATCACTAGTGTTTTATCTCTATTTCTATTCTACATTCTCGTTATTCCATTTGGAAACTTTTGTTTATTTTTGAATAATATATGAGTAAAAGTTTGTAAAAGGTAGAATTATACAATGAAACAGAACGATTAGATTCATTTTAAGTTTATAGAAAACTGTTTTTAATATATTATGTACATTTTAAATGATTTTAATCAACATACAATTTGAACGGAAGTATTATAAATTATTAAAACATATTAGCCGTTACTGCAACTGACTACCGCTATAGAAAAATGAATTCGTTTACAAGCAAAGATGGTAGTAACAGCACAGGACTACATACCGCGTCCTTCTGGTTTTATGCTCCCTGTAAATTGATTGAAAATCTCACTAATTGTAAGTAAAAAATTGAACGAGAAAATGAGCGTAAGAAAGAAAGCAAAGAAACATAAAAATGTAAAAATGAAAAATAATAATCTAAATCACAAAAAAAAAGAACTTTAAAATTGAAAAAAAAAAAATACAAAAAAAAAAAAAAAAAAAAAAAAAAAAATTATGAAACAAGAAGAAAGGCTCATTATTATCCGTCTCCTTATGGTTAAAGTTAGATAACGTTTATGAATCATGGCTAACCGCTCTATACAAATTCACAGCAAAATCTGAACATCTTTCGAATTCTTGTCGACCATATTGAATATACTGTTTTGAGTTTCGAATATGTTATGGTATACCGTGATCACCAACCTCGAAAACCTCCTAAATGCATCACTTCTTCTGAAAATCCGATGGTTAGAAAAGTATGTGCTAACAATGATTTTCACATTTTTGTCAATATATTATGTGTTGTATGTGATAATCCGCAAAATATTATTGACAGGTTAGGATAACTTCGGGTTTAAAAAAAGTTGTCTCACCACCCTGAAATATGTATTTGTCTTTAGTTGAAACCTGGAATCATACGAAAAAGTTTATTTTCACGATAAACATATATATATATATATATATATATATATATATATATATATATATATATATATATATATATATATATATATATATATATATATATATATATATATATAAACGCAGATTAGATAATTCATGTTTTTTTCATTTAAACAGGATAGATTTTTAAAAAAAAAATATAAAAGGTGCGCAAAGATACTTAGACCATGTTACCACCTGCAATTACACTCGCAGATACTTTGCGTAAGTTTATTGCAATACCGTTTACATATCATAGAAAATCCTGCAATTTTTGGCAGAGGTATTTGCACTTGAAGCGACATATCGCGGAAGCTATGGCAATTTAGTTTGTACCATCGAATTATGCCGAAAAGACCTTAAGGTTGTAATGGCATGAGGTTTAATTTTTTAAGTGCGGTGACATTGAGTCCTATATTAAAGCATTGCTTTTTGAAACTACTGCCAACTGTGTACAACGAAATTTCAAAGTAAAAATTTATTAATTTTTAATACTTGCAGATAGTATTTTAACATTAAAGCATTTTAAAATGTCATTAAATATTTTTATAAACATTTTAGATGAAAGCAATTTTTTCTTTATGTAATTATTTAAAAATTATATCTTTGTATAAAATATTGCAACGTTGAAGTTAAAGAGTGGCCAGTACGTCCTGCCATCTAATAGCCACCACCCTAACTGCCACCTAGTTCTTTAGTTTTCTAACTCAACCACTATTTGGTCGGTAACATTGAAACGCATAGGGGATTTTAGATTGTTTTTAATCTTTTCAATAAACAAAAGTACATAAGAACATCAGAATGTATGTAAAATACTATTGTATTTAAGTTTATTTAAGTGTTTTATGTCTATGTGATAATAAAATATTTATGAAAGGTTATGAAAATAAGTTTAAAATTCTCTAGCAAAAAAGTGAATAATTTTTAGTTTGTTTTCTGGTATCGTAATGTCTGTGATTTTTGAAAACGTATATAAGTGTTATACAAAAACTTAAACACCATTAAGTATTAGGTATTCTTTTTATTTACTTACTGTAATGAATTTAGTTACCTGCTGTATTGTTAAGAAATTTTGAAAAAAACCATTGAACTATTATTGAAAAAAGGTGTGATGATTTCAGTTCATTCAATTATAATTTAAACTGAGGAAAATATACAAAAATTAATTCAAGTATGTATTGTTTTTTATTATTAGCACCAGTTATTAGTGTGCACTGTGCATACTTTTAAAAAAGTTATATTTTTATTTTCAGAAGTTTTATAAAGAAATAAAATGAGGTTAAATAGATTTAGCGATACCTATAACCCCTCTCACATTATTTTGATTTCAAATACATAACGCTATTGCCAATTTTATTGGTACTTAAACGTTTCGTTACTTTAGATTAAAAATCTAAGGTTCAGTCGACCGGATCGCAATTGAATTTTGAGTATCGATTCTTTATTGGTTTAACTATATCATATCAATTTTTTATTTAATTCTCTTTATTAGAACTATTTTATTTTTTTTAAAATTGAAACAAAAAGATTCACATGTCTTCATAAACACCCATGTATTTTTACTCAATTTTGGTAATTTATTTCTCGACTCTCAGCGACCAAATTTTTTGCTCTTTCATAGCATGGTAAAATACATTTTTGAGAATCTGTAAGCAAATTTTTATTATTTTTTCTCCAGTCAACCCTCATGCCATAGCAACCTTAACTGCTTTCCAATAAATGATACTTTAGGAATAAAAGAAGTTAATTACCAGATTATTCACCTGTATGAAATATTGTTTTAAAAAGTAATAAGCTCTATTTTAAAACTCTATTTTATATATATATATATATATATATATATATATATATATATATATATATATATATAAATTTTAGTGAATATTATTTTCGGTTTCTAGGGACCTCACAAAAAATTTCTGTCATAGTTCCGGACTCAAGTAGTGTCAGGACAGTTTCCGTAATAGCGCAGTTTTCACTTTTCGGTACGAAAATTCGCTAAAATTACAGATCAAGAAGAGTGGAAGTTGCCAAGACGTTTTATGCCTTCCTTGTGGGTTATTTATTCTACCATAAAAATTACAATAAAAATTAAAAATCACGCTTTAAATGTTTTTAAAAATTCTTTTATGTTTGTTCATGTTCGTTCACGTTTGTTCGCGATGGTTAGATAGATAGATAGATAGATAGATAGATAGATTCTGTATTTAACTTTCGTATTACAGGGAGGTTGGTATAAATAATAATAATAAGAAGAAAATGCATGCATAATAATAAGCGAAAACTTTAAATTAATAAAATGAATAATAATATGAAAAAACAAAAAGAAAAAAAAAACTAAAATTAAAATTTTTGTTTAAAAAAATTATCAATATTTAAGTTCAAACCACAATTATTCAAAACTAAAATTTCAGTCTTTCAAAACTTTTACTCATTACAAGGTTTCTAGTCATTTATTATAAAGCTTCTTAATTTTATAAATGCGACAAATAAATATATTTTTCTACAATCTTAGTGGAAAGTAGGCTTTTGGGCTCTGTGAAGAGAGCACAAAATGTGTATTTGCCGAAGACTGTCGTTGCCGAGCAACGAAGTACTACTTTGCGCTTTAAAGCGGCAAAGTAATACTTTGTCGCTCGCTCAACGTATATTTAATTACAAATCGGGTAGGCGTTGTTTATATTTTCTATGGTAACAAATAAATAAACAGATTCTAAAATTATTATGTTTGCCGTAATCAAGTGAAATATTAATTTTATTAAATTTCAAAATAACTGCAAAATATTAATTAAAAATAATAAATAACTATAAATAATAAATAATAAGAATAAAATATTTAAAAAAATATGTATATTTATGACGGAAATATGGAATAGTGACAGTGATTTCTCAAGTATACCTCCAGATATTTCTGAAGCTGCAAAAATTATAATATTAAAGTAAATATTAACGTCCAATATTATTTTTTCAAGTGTCTTTTAAATAAAAAAAAAACGCCGTGAGCCGCGGAGCCCCCTCACGGAAGTCGAATTTTTCCTTTCATCTTCGGTATTGAGTGTCTACAAGCGAAATGTAATTGAAAGCCCACAAGCGATTTGTCATTTTAATGGTTTCAAAACTGATGATGAGTGTCTGGTTGATTGAGGCTTGAAAAAAAGGTTTGAAGTTTTTAAGGGCTGAATCTCAGTAAATTTCAATTTTATGCCGATAGCAGTTAACAGGGAAAAAGCCAACACAATTCGTACGAGGGCATTCTTACCCACGCTTATCCGCCAATTGCCTTTGTTTTATTTTTAAATATTAAAAAAGGAACTAAAATAGTAAACTGGAAGGCTTTTATGAAGATATTTTTTCTTATAAATAGTAAAAATCCAAAATTCCTAATTTATAAATAAACAGTGACTTTAATGACATTTTTAAATTACTTAATATGTATGTATTTCATTTGTTATAAAAGTAAATTCACTTTTTTTTAAATTTTTTAAAATTACTATTCGCCTACTTGTATAAAAATAATGCATTTAAAACACATTTAACAATAGCATTCAATTCCGATGTAAAAATGGGAGAAGTGGGGAGAAAAGTAATGTGGACTCCCAAAAAGATACTAGCTGGATACTAAATGAATACACGTACAAAATACACGTACGAAAACAAGCAAAAAAATTAAGGAAATATTGGCGCAAAAATCGTGGGGGTAAGGGTTAAAAGTTGAAACCTCCAAAAAGCAGTGTCTGGGTATTAGCTTAACCTGTACACAAAATTTCAGCCCTCTAGGTTTATTTGCGAAGATTTTGACCCGAACGAAACTGTCAAAAAAAAAGAAAAATCATGTTCTTTAGGGTATAAAAATGGTGGGGGTAGGGGTTAAAAGTCGAGACCCCAAAAGGCACCCCTTGATACTAACTCAATCCGAATACAAAATTCCAGCTTTCTAGGTTTATTCGGGTGACCTGTGCGAGTGGTACAAACTTCGAAAACGTCAAAAAAGCATGAAATTGTAGCTTAAAAATGAGGGGGGTGGGGGTAAAATATTAAAACCTTCGAAAAGCACAACCTAGGTATGAACTCTATCAACACACCAAATTTCAGGGCGCGTGTTAGATCCAGCGAAAATTGTTTTTTTCCCCCTTATTCGCTCCAAATCATCCTAGGAAACTGAATTTTGGATATGTTGTAGATAATTGACCGAAACATTATTTCCAACCGGTTCGGAAAATTTTTATTGCTTTTCCGCCCCCCACCACCCCCTTAAAAGTTGGGTCGGATCCAAAATTTGCCCAAAATTTGAGCCCACTTTGATAGTATTGTTGTGCTTCGGAATGAGCCCCATTTATCAAATTCCAGCTCCTAACTTCCATAGGGGGGCCCTTCACATATTAAAAGGTAGTGGGAAAATATATATATATATATATATATATATATATATATATATATATATCAAACATTTTTTTCTACATATTCGTGTTCTACGGGTCTGAAAACGGATAGCGCCCCTACTCTCGCCTCTCGCCGTTCTTGTCGTATAGACTGTATGTCTAATTTTTTCAAGGAAATTTCGACTAAAAAATTTATAAGATTGTAGAAAAAATTTTGTGTGTAATTCGAGCTCAAAATGACTTGCCGCTTTCATGAAATTGTGCTGCTACTGAATGTACCCATTAGCCTCAATTGTGCTACTATACGTTTAATTTGTCTATGCTTACACTGTGAAAAAATTGACACATTTCACATGTCCAGAACGGTCCACTCAATTTTTTGTGTTATTTTAACACAAAGCATATGTGTCAAATCCATACACAAGATTTGTGTCAATAATTTAACACAGAAGAGGAGCAAGAAAGACATACATTTTGTGTTAATTTTTTAGATTTATCAGAGTTAGAGTTGTTAAACTTTTATATTCACTATTTTACTTCCGCTGTTCGGCTTAAGATATTTGAAAATCGTCAAAAATTATAACGATTTTGTTCAAATATTATTATTATTATAAATGAGATTGAAAGAACTCAAAGTAAGTCGGTCCTTTGAAAAAATTCTTATTTGTTTCCATGTATATATACCAACATATATATAATAAAAAAGATGAGAGTAGTTTTTATTATTAACACTTTCAGTCCCACGGCTTCGGCATCCGAAACCAAACAAAACTTCCCCAGAGGCCGACCGCGATCAATGATTAATTGATTAGTTGATTACTCATTATGTGTGCGATGTTTATCATGTTTATCATTCTTCATCACACGGATGTGTTCCCATTCACACAAACACATACATACCAACAAACACTACTCTCTTGGTTTCTATGTATAAAAAAATTTTAAGATAAACAAAAAATACGTAAAAAATATAATTTATATTTTTAAATAAAATTGATTTGAATGCCAGTGTATAATTATGTAGTATGTATGTACGTATCACGTAGTACGTCTGTTTACAGTTTTACACATACATACGTGTGGAACTGTGTTGTGTGTTTGAATCATTTTATTTTATATATTTGTTTATATAGTTTTTTTTTTTTTAATATTGCCGGCTTCCGGGGAAATTTACTATGAAAGTGCTCGGGCCTCATAGTGTTAAACAAAACCGAAAAATTGTAAGTTTTTTCAGTTATTAACGAATATAGTTTTATTAAACGTTTAAAAATGAAACAATTTTTTTACATTTTAAGGTTATTTTGTAACAGGTTCAGTTAGAAAAAATCATGTAAGCTTACGAAATTGTATATTACATGATGCAATCCAGTAAGGTTACATGATTTTTTTTAACTGAATCTGTAACAAAATAACCTCAAAATGTTAGGAAATTGTTTCATTTTTAAACGTTTAATAAAACTGTATTCGTCAATAACTGAAAAAACTTATAATGTTTCGGTTTTGTTTAATAATAAGAACTACTCTCAAGTTTTTTATTATATACATTTGGGTACATATATATTCTAAAAGAGATTAACACTTATATGTTTAAAGGTTTTTTGAAAATTTTCCTTTGTATAGAGTCATTAATAATTAAGTATTTTCATGTATTGTATTACTTAGATTGTACATGTTAGGTTAGGGTTAAGCACTAGTTGTAGGTACCTAGATTTAAGTGAAGTATTATAATTACATTAAAATTTTGTAAAATATTGTACAGTTTTTTGAAAAAAAAATATATTTCGTATTTCGTATTAACACTTATAACATTTTTTTTCTCTACAGAAATCTTGTGTCAGTTCTGTGTTGTTAAAAACAGGTTAACATTTTTATTCTGTTAAATCGAAGTTTGTGTTAATATTTTAATTTAACACAAACACGAAATGTTACATTAACACAGGGTTTTGTTACTTATTTAACACAAAGATTTTAACCACTGGTTTTTTTGTACGCATTACGCAAACACAAATGTTTTTTACATTTAACTTTATAATTTCGTTATTTTCAAAATTTGGGTATTTATATAATGTGTTATAACTAGAACTCAGTATTCTACTTTGATCTTAAAAATAGCATTTTGCGTTAAATTTTGACAAAGTCTTGCCACAAATGTCTAAAACCCAAATCAGGGTTGCCAGATTGGGGAATCTTTTCGCAATTTTGGAGAAAAAAATTATTTAAGGTGAAAATTTGGGGAAATGAAATTTATGGGGAAATTTTTTGCGATAATTTTTTTTTATGGGTTAATTTTGGGGGATTGTAATTATTCTATTTATTTTTTTTTTTTTTTTTATTTCAGATGTAATTTCTGATAAAAATAAAAATAAATAAAGTACAAAGATCTATGTACATATCTCGCTGTCCTTCTTGTCATAATGTTAGATTCCCTGATGTCTCTTCTTTCATTTATACTAGTAAACTTACTAGGAAATTAAAAACGTCCTGCACCATAAAAATGTATTCTGCACGCTTCGAACGATAGCGAATAAATTAGGAATATCTGACGTAATGGATGCTTTTAATTCACTTGATTAAAGAAAAGTTCTAAAAATTTATAATCTTACTTTGTGTCTAGTCATGAAAATAATTTCACTATTTGAAATAAATTTAGTAAACAATATTCCTTCTCTAAAATTCGTATTTTATTTATTCTGTTTTGTCAACTGTAATTAATTTTTTTTTTAAATTAAGTTTTTTTTTACCTTCTTAATGTTTGTATAGTAGAATTACCGACTGAGCTGAATACGCTGAGCAATATTTAGTGCCTCTAATTGGTATTGTGATACCATCATATAGAAAAAGTATTCTGGTTAAAAATTATGATAATAAATAAACCTCCACCAGAGAGCTCTGTCATTGTCAAAGCTATTTTTTGACCAAAAAATTGTGGCCAATCGTACTATGTATTTACCATACAATTTCCGATTTAATCCATTAAAAATATTAAAATAGAATATTAGATATTTGAATTGCCGCTTTTTAAGAATGACAATCATGTTTGGCTGTAAAGTATTTTTAACCCTAATTCAGTATACTAACATAAATTGGCATTATTTTTAAGATGACAAAAAAAAGATTTTTTGTAACTTGAAATAGGTAAATTTTTTGGCGAAAAATTTCTGAAAATGTAACTTTTTGGCGACAAAACAAAACTAATATGGGGAATTCATAGAAATATGATCTGGCAACCCTGACCCAAATCATTGAGAATTTGCTTCAGCTGAGTGACCCAATTGTACTTAACAGTGTTATGATCTTGTTTGTCTAAGTGTAATAGACGCCTATAACACTGTTTGAGAAGTCTTTGCTCTGGCAGTTTTAGAAGCTTTTCCCACCAGTTCAAAATTAATTTCAGAGCAATTACTGCCAGACTTGACCTTTGCATTTCACTTCTGATAAGGTAATGGGGTATCGATCTGGGTAAACAAAGAACTGACTTGAAGAAAGCACCCTGAACCTTATCTAGTGAGTTAAGATGTCTTAGTGACCATATTTCGGCCCCGTATAATAATGTTGTTTGCACCATTGTTTCAAGTAATTTAATTTTTGATTGTCATGAGTTACATTTAGTTTTAACCAGAATTGATTTAACACTACCAATAGCCAACTTGGCTTTTTTATTGCATTTTCAGCTTGTTGTAAGAATAAGACCGAATTGAAAAAAATAACACCCAAATAATTAAAACTTTGCACTTCTTCTATTTTTTCCTTATTTACATAAAATTTATTTTTTGTGCTCTACCTGTCTTGCAAAATGTCATTATTTTAGTTTTATCTATATTTATTTTTAGTTTGTTTATATCACATATTTAAAGAAAATCTTTAAGCTATGCTGGAGTTCCAACTCGTTTTTAGCGATTATTTTGCAGTCATCGGCAAACAGAATATGCGATATCATCGGGGATAGTGCAAATCCGTATATATATACCATAGGTAAAGAGTGCGTATCTACATTAGATCTGACCACATACGCGGGGTCGCCACTTGACGGCAGTAGATCTGCGGTATTGTTATTGGGCGATTTCTTGCTCTCCGTTAGTCGAACAAAGTATCTATCAAGGAGGTAGCTAATCAGGTTCCTGCGTTCACTGCCTGCGAATTTTTCAATTGACTACATTTGTCAGATACGCGGAATTATCCAATGCAAGTTACGCGTATTTGCACTATCCCCGACGATATGTAACTGTTATTTAATTTTACTCCCATAATTCTCTGCTCCTCAAAGAAAGCTTTTAAGTCGTTGAGAAATATATGAATAACAATGGACTCAATGAATCCCCTTGCATAATACCAACGGTTAGATTAATTTCTAAATTTTGTGTTAACAAGCTTAGTAAGAGTTTTCTTGATTTATATATACTTTCAATAATTTTAATAATTTTACCCTTACTCCTATAGATCGTAATTTTTCCAAAGTAAATTGTGATTCACTGTATCAAACGCGCGTCTAAGATCTACAAAACAACTGTACATTTTCCCCTTACCACGTGCAACGGAAATGTTGATTAATGTGTTTAAAATAAAGATACAACTGTCTTGACAACTTCTGCCCCTTCTAAACCCAGCCTGGTTATCAGGTAAAATATTTGCGCTTTCTGCCCATGTTAACAAGCGATTACTTAATACTTTTGTAAATATTTTCATAATAGAATTTATCAAAGCTATACTCCTATAATTGGCAGGGTCTTCCCTGGATCCTTTTTTTAAATAATAGGACTAACTTACTCTTAGACCAACCGGCGGGGGGGGGGTTTCTTCCTATAGAATGACATTGAACATTTTAAGAGCAAGTATTAAGAGCAAACAATTTTCGAGTAAATTTTTTATAAATTCATTCGGTATACCATTTGGTCCTGGTGTTTTGTTGTTTTTAATGTTTTCAATGGCATTGTTTAACCCATTCAACGAAATATCTGCATCTAGGTAGGGCTGTTTTAAATCCAAAAATACAACTGCTTTAACTAAATTAACTGGATAAATTAGTTCAAAGTGCTCACTCCAAACCTGATCGCTGATACAATCTTTACAATCTTGATCAAAGTTCAAGTTTTTCAAAGTTTTTTATTTACGCACATATTTATTGTAATAGATACCTCTTTTATTTTTTTAATTAAATTACTGTAAATTGAGCTAAAGTCTTCCATTTCTTCAAAAAATACTTTACTTTGGGATTCGTTCCATTTCAAAAAGTGTATAACCCTAGAATCATACGTTGGTCTACGAGTCAAGTTAATCATACATCGGCGTCGTTTCGACGAATGGACTTTTTACGGGGAGTTTTAGAGTTTATTTGCAAAAAACATTTTTTTTACATAACAATACTACAAAAGCGAACAAAATATTTAAAAAAATTGGATTTGGAAAAATTTCTTAATGTAAATATTTATTAATTTTTTTAATCTTTTTATCAAAGCATATTTTCATTATAAAAATTAAAAAATATAAAATACATCAATTATAATAATTAATTTATGAACTATTATGAGTCAGTGGACATGTGTGACTTTACAGAATGTGAAATGTCTCAGTCATAAGTATTCCTATAGATATGTAATTATTTCCCCATTAGGCACATTTGTAAATTTTCTAAAATTTGTTAGTAATTTTTCGAATAAGATCTCAAAAAATAATAAAAATTAAAATATTTTCCACAAAATAAATTGTTAATCTTTTATTAAGTCATTCGAAACGCATTCTTTAGTTTTCGATTCAATATATTCAAACTTCAGTATTATGTCGTCTCTATAAGTCAAACAGTTGTAATCATTTTTCACATTATCATAATCATTGAATAAATTAATTATAACATCCATATCTTTAATAAATTTTAGAAAAATTAAGAAAACTTTTATATGTGGAGTACAAAATCTTTAAAAAAATATATATATAGGTTAATCATACATCGTCGTCCTTTTGACGCACACTATTTCGGTATAAAAAAAACGACAATAGCTATAAACAAAATTTATATGTTATAAATATATTATAACATATAAATAATAATATACATATAAAATTTATATGTCTTATGTGTTATAATAACAAATAAATTAGATAACAGAAGTTTCACAGCGAGCAGGTACCGACAAGTCACAGTATTGGAGCAGGTAGAGAAGTTCGTTCGCCGTTTTGACGAGTACGTATTATTCTAGGGATAATAGAAGCCCCAATGATAATGTCCTCATTCAGAACAGTTTTAGTTTTGTTATCAATATACAGAATGCACCGTAAGTGATCTGATGTGAGGGTAAAATCACATACTTTAAAATCTATAACTTTTGTAACTGCAATGTCGTTTACCCACACCAGATCAATCACGTTGCATTCATTTTTATTTATAAAAGTATATTCTCCCAGCTGATCAATTTCACTCCCTCCATTTATTACAAAATAATTTTGATCAGCCATGAATTGAACAATTGTTTTACCTCGTTTATTGACAACAGTATCCATGGAGCTCCTAGAATTATACAATATATTGTATCATCAAAAATTTAATCATACCATTGTTAGTACAGGAGGTACCGGCACATGAGTACCGAAAACTATTCCACCTCAATTTTTTTATAAGATCCTGTTCAAATTGTCCTACTGACGATATAAATGCATGTTGCGGGGGGGCAACCCGGGGCCATATTGTTTAAACCGAAATTGTTTAAACAATTGCAAGGAATTATTATTTTTCAACCCGACAAATATTTTTTATAGTCTTTATTGAAATACAAATAAAAAAGGTCCTATGGCTTTCCACGATAAAGTTAATATTTTTAGAGATATGAATTTTTAAAAGTTCGAAAAATCTCAAATTTGGGTACTTCTGACCCATCTACAGATTTATCAGCTATTCCTTACTTCTTCTTTAATTTTTAAAACTCACTGTATAAAAAATTAGTAAAATACCCGTTTAACATACTATTAATACAATTATTGATTAACGCCATCTTGATCAAAGCGAAATGTCATCAAATTTTTCTTTCTGCATATCAAGGAAGTTGTGCAAGGAAATTCAGGTTTGATAATTTTCGCTCAATCTACACCTCATTCTTAATGTTCATGAATTTTTTCAAATTTTTCTGAACAACCCTTCTGGTAATAAAGGCCGGGGACAGCAATTTTAATAATGTTTTTCCCAAACAAAAAAAAAAAATTGTACAAAAGTATGTAGTTATATGAGCTGTTTACTGCACAAATCGACTCCACTTTTTGAAAAATCTTAAATTTAAGTGTGAAAGGACTTGGTATAGTCATAACTTTCCTTAACAATAAAGATTAATACCATTAAACATTGAAAATTTTTTGGCCATTGAATAATAAATAAATTATTTCAGAGGCCATTTTGATTAACTCCGTACTAAATAAACTTTAATAAATATTCACCTTTAGTAAATTTACCTTGGCTTTATAACATTCAGATTTTAATAAATTGACATAAAAATTGAAATACAAATAAACAATGTCCTATGGCCTTTCACCATAAAGTTAATATTTTTAGAGATATGAATTTTTAAAAGTTCGAAAAATCTCAAATTTGGGTACTTTTGACCCATGAAAAATATATTAAAAAAAATAATAAAATATAAATAATATTTTTTTTTAATTCTTTATACAATAGTTAATAATATCCTTAATAAAGATTTAAAAAATTTCATTGTTTATACCTGTATTTTAATTTTTAATGCGTCGCCTACCTTTAAAATACCGTTAAGTATTTTTTCAACCGGATAAATTTTTTTTTTTTATATTCTTTATTGAAATAGAAATAAGAAGGGTCCTATGATTTTCACGATAAAGTTAATATTTTAAAAATCTCGAACCTTTAAAAATTCATATTTCTAAAAATATTAACTTTATCGTGAAAAGTCATAGGACCTTTTTTATTTGTATTTCAATAAAGAATATAAAAAAATTTGTCGAATTGAAAAATAATATTTCCTTGAAATTATTTAAACAATTTCGGTTTAAACAATATGGCCCCGGGTTGCCCCCTGGCAACATGCATTTATATCATCAGTAGGGCAATTTGAACAGGATCGCATAAAAAAATTGAGGTGGAATAGTTTTCGGTACTCATACGCCGATACTTCCTGTACTATGTCCCAAATTACCAATTCGACAGTTCATATCTCCACATATAACTATTGGATGTGACTGATAATTTTCAGATAATTGTGTTAATAGTTAAGTCAAACAGTAAATTTAATATTATATCTAAATCATATGATGGATTAAAGTAAACAGAAACAACTATAGACCAATTTAAACTAGTTTTGACATTGTATACAATCCACAATTTCGTACTCTCAATCAAAACATGTTCAATATTTTTATTTATAAATTTTACCATACCACCACTTGGTCGGCCCACTGATTTTGGTTTTCTAACTTTTACATTGTAGTGTGTAAATTCGTTTAATATTTTGAAATTGAAATCATTACATAACCACGTTTCACTTAACATTATAATTTAACATTCCTGCATTTTTTGTTGTTGATTTGATTGAAGACTCAAAAAATTTTGTATTCCATTACAATTTCATAACAATATTTTAAAACTACTTTTTTCATTCATTGTTTTCCTTAATTGCTATATATTACTGCTCACTGACCCGTCGCTTATATACGAATGCGAAGGTGGACGAAAATATCTATCAATCGATGAAGGCTTAATTGAAGATTTATTTTCACCTTGATCTGGTTTTTTTGATTTCTCTGAATTATGCGAATCGTCATTTCGAAGTCGCTTCTTATCATTTACTGCAGTAATTTTTTGAACAGAATCAGCTTTAAATAATTGACCATCTACGTATAATTTATCATATTTAATATATATGCTTTTTTTCCTTGTTGGCGATACAATTTTAACTGCGGAATTAAATTTTTTCTTTTTTGTCTTATTTCGTAAGTAAGATCATCATCTATGTATACTGATGAATTTTTTAAGTAACTTGTATTCATGAATAATAATCTTTTCAATCTCCAAGAAACTAAACCAACTAATATAATAATTTTTTTTAACAAAATCTATATCTTTAACAGTACATTCAACTTTCCGTGTAACATTAAACAGATTTAACACTTGTAGTTCCAATTCTTCGTAATTTTTTGACACATTCTCTTTTCCATATATGACAATACGTTTCCTTTTGTTTTCATTTTCCAGCATATTAACTTTATTTTGTAATTTATTTACACAGCTTTTAAACACACCGACTTCACTTTTCAGCTTATCAGTTTTTTTATTTAGTATTTCATTAGCGACTTTCGATTCGGCTACTAGTTTTTTTAAAGCTTCTAGAACATCTTTAACTGACATTTTTATTTTTGTTTAATTATTATGTTTGTGAGTATATAATATAATACCCCTGTCGCAGCATCTGCATAACATCGCGAATTTCTAAATCTTGGGCACTGGCGGATCTCATCTAAGATCTGTACCTATTTAAAATAGTTTAGCTTTCTAAGTGTAAAAGAATTTTTAAAATCGGCTGGGTAATTAGTTTTGGTATTTTTAGGGACCCAAGAACCCGAACGAATTTTGTGCAGCATAGTTGTATCCATCTAAAATAATTTAGTTCTCTAGCAGTGGGAAATTTTTTAGCATCGGTTCGATAGCTTATTACTGGCGTTTTCGGATCTGCAAGATCCCGGTGGACCTCATTAAAAAATCAGCTCGACCGTATATTCTAGGCGGACTTTATGTAATATATATATATATATATATATATATATATATATATATATATATATATATATATATATATATATATATATTCAAAACCCGTTGTGTAGCATTTTACGCCGCATTTGCATCCGCAGGACAGTTGTGGATCTCAGATAACACAACCTGTACCTATCTAAAATAGTTTACCTCGGTAATAGTAAAAAAGTTTCAAAATCGGTCAGTTATTTTATTTTTGACACTTTTAGGTCCTACTGACACTGTCAGACCTTACATAACGTAATCTATATGTATCTAAAATAGCTTAGCTCCCCAACAGTGAAAAAATTTTCAAAATCGGTCGATTAGTTTATTTTTACCACTTTTGGGTCCCATGGACCCTGGCGGACCCTAAATAACGTAATGTATGTCTATCTAAAATAGCTTAGTTCCCCAATAGTGCAAAAATTTTCAAAATCGGTCGGTTAGTTTATTTTTGACACCTTTGGATCCCATGGACCCTGGCAGACCTTACATAACGGAATCTATATTTATCTAAAACAGTTTAGCTCTGTAACAGTGAAAAAATTTTCAAAATCGATCAGGAGTTTATTTTTGACACTTTTGGGTCCTATGGACCCAGGCGGACCTTACATAACGTAATCGATATTTATCTAAAATAGTTTAGCTCTGTAACAGTGAAAAAATTTTCAAAATCGGTCAGTTAGCTTATTTTTGACACTTTTGGGTCCTGTGGACCCTGGCGGACCTTACATAATGTATTCTAAATCTATCTAAAATAGTTTAGCTCTGTAATAGTGCAGAAATTTTTTTAAATTGGTCGTTTAGTTTATTTTTTACAATTATGGGATCAGTAAATCCTGGCGAAACTCATACAAGTCTACTACTCTAACAGTAAGAAAAGGGTTATAAGGATCTCATATAACTTATGGCAGTCCGTAAGCTTCTTGCGGACATCATTTAATTAATTAATTCAAATACTTTAACTTACT
This sequence comes from Brachynemurus nebulosus, assembly GCA_035578155.1. Classification (NCBI taxonomy): domain Eukaryota; kingdom Metazoa; phylum Arthropoda; class Insecta; order Neuroptera; family Myrmeleontidae; genus Brachynemurus; species Brachynemurus nebulosus. The sequence continues at coordinate 33,389,134 of JAPWDM010000001.1, read as the reverse complement.
AACTGTGAAAAAATTTTTAAAATCGATTGATTAATTAATTTCTGGCCTTTTTAGGTCCCGAAAACCTTGACCTCACTTAAAATACCTTAAATCCATTTGAAATGGTTTAATTTTTTAAGATTATTAATTATTAGTGAAAAAATTTTCAAAATCGATTCAAAATATTTTTCCGTGCATACATATGTACATTGTACAAATTTTGTTTTGTTTCATATTTAATAATATTATATCATAACATAATCTTCAATTTCTTGTTTACTTAAAAATTCAATAAAAAAAAAAATTCTTCATTACATTAGCTTAGAAAATCTGTTTAATTTACATTTTTCAACATGAGATAGAACCATGCTAATTATAATGCAATAAATGAGAAACAAAACTCTATACATGTATGTGTTTTATAACACATGTATGTGAATAGACTTCACTTGTTCTCACAAAATTCTTTAATAAAAAAGTGAAATATTTTTATACTTCATAAAGAACTGAGATATAAATATAAATTACTTATTAGACTAACAGAGAAAGAAAACTAATAATATAATGGTGAAAATTTACATTTTCTCGAAAAATACTTAAAATAGAAAGAAAATTGTAAGAATATTTTCTTCATAATTTTTTTTTTCCTTTTCAACGATGTAAAAATCGAACTGTCTTATGATAGGATCGAATGATAAAAAATGGCCAGATAACCTACTTCTGGGCATCCGACGTGTCTGGCTAACGAACTTAGCCGAGCCAATTTAGAATCCAGTCCGCACACAAAATTTCATAAGCATTAGACGTTTCGTTCGAGAGTAATCGTGGCGACACACACACACACATATATATATATATATATATATATATATATATATATATATATATATATATATATATATATATATATATATAAATTTTAGTGAATATCATTTTCGTATTCTAGGGACCTCAAAACACATTTCTGTTATGATCCCGGGCTTAGGTCCCGTCATGACACCTACTGTAATAGCGTATTTCCAGTTTCACTTTTGGAAATTCGCTAAAAAACGCCGGGAGCAGCGGGGCCCAATCACGGAAGTCGAATTTTTTCCTTTTGTCTTCGGTACTGAATGTCTACAAGCGAAATGTGATTGAAAATCTACAAGCGATTTGTCATTTTGGTGGTTTCAAAACTGATGATGAATGTCCGGCTGATCGGGGCTTTAAAACAGTTTTTAAGGGCTGAACCTCAGTAAATTTCAGTTTTGTGCCGATAGCAGTTAGCAGGAAAAAAGCCAACACAATTTGTACCAGGGCATTCCTACCCATGCTTATCCGCTAATTGCCTTTTTGTTTTATTTTTAAATATTAAAAAAGGACCTTAAATAGTAAACTGGATTCTATTCTAAAATACCTTTTTCCCCCTCTACTTCCAAATCATCCTAGGAAGCTGAATTTTGGATATGTTGTAGATAATTGACCGAAACATTTTGGAACCGGTTTGGAAAAGTTTTATTGTTTTGTTGCCCACTCCCCCCAATATCCCCCTAAAGGTTGGGTCGGATCCAAAATTGGCCCAAAATTTGACCCCACTTTGATAGTATGAGTTGCATCGGAAATGAGCCCCACTACCAAATTTCAGCTCTTAACTTCCATAGAGGGGCCCTACACATGTCAACATGTAGCGAGAATATATATATATATATATATATATATATATATATATATATATATATATCAGACATTTTTTTCGTGTCGTGTTCTACGTGTCCGAAAACGGATCGCGCCCCTACTCCGGCCTCTCGCCGTTCTTATCTTATAGGCTGTATAAGTCTAATTTTTTCAAGGAAACATTCGACTTTGTGTATTTCAAGGAAATACAAGATTATTACTACACATACCGGCATAATTAGCGGAACATACAAAATGTTCCTAAGAATCAAACAAACCATTTAATTTTAAGTAGCTATTAGTCTTATTTAATTATTCACTTAAAATTACCTGTTCACAAGTCGATATATCTTTACTTTTGTTAGCAAAAGCAATTAACCATATGAAATGCCAAATTTTTGGAATCTTATGTCGTCTAAGAATCATTTAAGTTAAAGGTTATTTAACAAATAGAAAATGGAACACAGGGTTTTGCTACCGCCTGGTTCGTCCCGGGCTCTTGTGAAAGCTTCCATTTGTCTTGCTATACTCCGAATGATGTTATCTAGTCTCTTGAGACAATCTTTGCCCTTCTTTAATTACGGTAGTCTGAAGCTCGACCACATTGAGAAGAAGCGGCATTTGAGTTCAAAAGTGACAGACCTGTTAAAAAGATTCGCATCAATGATGAGTAAAAACAATTCTATGAAAAGTCAATTGATTCAATACTTCAATATTATCTTAAGTGAAAATGAAAAAAACAGTCAGGTTTCTTTAATAAATAGGATTTTATATATTATTTATGTTCCGCTAATTATGCCGGTGTGTGTATTGATTATATATATATATATATATATATATATATATATATATATATATATATATATATATATATATACATATATATATATATATATATATATATATATATATATATATATATATATATATATATATATAAATAATTAATTAATTAATTTTATTGTTTATAATCTACAGGATTTTAACAATGGTTGGCTTTAGGATATTAATTTTCAATAATAACAATCTTAATAATAACAATGGTGCCATAAAAATACTAAATATGTAAATAAAACATTTGAACAACATTAAAAGTATATAAGTTACAAACGCTATTCCAAAGTTCAAAATAAAATTTGTTAAAACGGTTTGAAGATACGTATTAAAAAATTTAATAAAAAATTCAACAATCATAAAAAAAGAAAAAGTATATATTATTAAAATACTATTTTGTCAAGTGCGGAGGCCATGCAGATGAGTGTACTTTAACGTATGTAGATTCATAATTTAAATAGGACAACAGTCTAAAATACTTTACTAACGTGTATAAGAAAATTTCAGGTATTTATCAACGATATTTTCCCGACATAGGTACGTATTCAAAACCATAACGAGGAAAATTCGGTTTGCCATCTAGTAGACAAACTTTGCATTAAACAACAATGAAAATTAAATTACAGACATCTGCTGTTGATGAGTAGTATCAGTTCATGTGTTTAAAGTAGATTCCGTATAGTCACAAGTAACGAGAAATCAATATTTTGCTGCACGAGAACATGATAAAAAATTTTCATAAAAATTTTCCAAGTAATTCCACAAGAGAAATCTAGATGGCAACATTACTACGTCACTAATAGAGTCCCTATAAAATATTTTTTGGCTAAAACAGAATGGGAAATTTCAAAATTAATTTGAAAATTACTTATGTCACATGTTTGAGTAAATATTTTTGAGTACATAATTAATATTAATAAAATATGAGCTAATGAACAAGTGCCATTTCATCAAAAACCTGTCTCACAGGTTCGAAAATTATAAAAGTACATAAATCCCATCTATGAAGGTAGTTTACCTGGAAAAGTGGCGGCGACATTGATAAACAATTAAGTTAATAAACAATAATCGCCTTTTGCAAATATCTCAGAAATTATTTGAAATATCCGAACCTTGAAAAAAAAATTCTTAAAGAGGAGAAAATTTCCTAAAAAGAAGTCGTATCTCTCGAAGCTATACCGTCCCTATTTATAATTTTAATTTAACGGCGAAAATGAGGTTAAAACCTTTTAACGAATAAAAAAAAATCAGGTACTATCTAGATTCTAGACACATCAACAAACAATAATTTGTCGGCAAAAAATGTATTTTTCAAAATTTTCATAATATTATAAATAAAAAGGAAATAAAATATTCCTACCTGTAAATTGAGGCTTTATCTTGTTTATAGAAGCAACTTCTAAGGAAATTTCTAAGTTTTGAGCGTTTTGAGTGATGTTTTTTCGATGAAACTTTTTTTATGCTGTCCCGACTAACCGCATAAAAAAAGTTTTTTGTACAATCTGGAGCGAACTATACTTTTTATAGCTATTTATGACATTTTTAAATATATTTTTTTGTGCGTTTTTTTTTATGCGGTCATCTCCACCGCACAAAAAAAGGATCGACTGTATTCGTGCTTTAATAGGCGTTCATTTGATACCTCACTCGCTGCTCTTGGCAAAAAATTTTGTTTTCACTTTCTACGTTATCCTCTAAAATTAACCCCCGTAATTGAAATTCAACTCCACATCTAGAATTAGGTCATCACACCCTATCTCCGTGCTAAGTTTCAAATTTTTGCGTCTAGTGGTTTCAGAGGAATTCCCTGTGACACTCGGACAGACACCGAAGTAATTGCATAAGTTTTCCGTTTTGCCAATTTTGGCACGGAACACTAAAACCGACCTAAGAAAATCAACTGGGACTTTTTGAGGTCCTCTTCTTATTTAATATTTAAACAATATAAATATGAATTTCAATCGCATTTAGATATCGACGATGAGGGGAAATTTTTTATGTACTAAAACTTTCGAACCGACTGCGACGCGACGGTTTATAGAATGTCATAGCTTTGGTACCTTATAGTAATTCATACTGTAGTATGAGTTACATATAATAATACTACCCAAGACCGGCACCGTTCCTTCTCGAGGTACCACTGTTTTCACAAAAGGTGCAGGATCTAGAGGAGTAATCCTCGAAAGTTCATTTATTAACCTATCTTTTTATATCGTTTCGATTTTATTCTTTTTGTTTTTCGTTATTTTTATTTCTTTTTTGTTTCAGGTTTTCTTTTATCTTTTGTTTCTTTTTTGTTTTTGATCTTGTTTTGTTTTCGTTCCTCTTTGTTGTCCCTACTTCAAGTCATCTTCGGGACCCACACTAGTTCGTGTGTGGCTTAGCGGCGTTGTTTGGAAAAGGGGATCCTGGTGACTGAGGGAAGCCGTACTTGCAAATACGGTGGAACAACACTTCACTTTGGCCCTGGCTTCAAGCATAGACCGTGGCTGCGGTTATGCACCGGCCGCAGTATCTTCGAGCTCCCCGGGGTCGTGCGTGTCACTGAGGCAATGGGCTTGTCTCTAGGGCCCCTCATTCCCGTATCCCTGGCGTGGGAGTCCCACGTCCCTTATGAGGCTCCGTGGGGGTGGGGAGCGGGGTGGGGGAATTTTTTTGTTACGTTTTATGGATATCGAAAACTCATTAAACAAGAGCGAGTCCGCGCCCTCCAAACCGGACGCGAACCCTGCTCCATCGCTATAATCTGGTGGGAGCACTGGTAGCGAGACACGTCCCGCTACCGCGTCCACTGTACCCGCTCCACAAGCCAGTGGAGTGAGTACACAAGCGAAAAGGGGTAACCTTCCCCAAACAAAAAAAGGGAAAAATCGTGGGAATACAATTCATTTAGGTTCCCCAAGAATGCAAGATTTTGTGAAATTTGTTGTTTTGAAACCAACAGAGGGCGACTTTAGCAAAGTCAGTCCCGTCCTGTTGGCTAAATTAGCCAAAAGTGAAATTGGTCATGTTAAGGATGCCAAACTGTCGGACAAAGGGTTGCTCGTGGAGGCATTCTCAAAGACACAGTCTGAAAAGGTCTTGACGATGAAGAATCTAGGGCAGTACGTGGTGGAAGTGACACCACATGGTGTACTAAATTACTCCAGAAGTGTCGTTATGCACCCGTCACTCGCGTATTGCTCACTTGAAGAGATAGTGTCGGAGATGTCTCCTCAGGGGGTTATAGAGGCCAGAAGACTTAAGTACAATAGGGGGAATAAACATCCAGAGTCCCCCTTAGTTCTACTTACATTCAACAGGACAAGTCTTCCAAAGCAAGTAGTTATCCTGTCCAACAAAGTGGACGTTCGTCCGTACATCCCAGCGCCAATGCGCTGCTACAGGTGTCAAAAGTACGGACACGTTTCACAACGTTGTAACGTTGAGCAGCAGATCTGCGTGTGCGCTAAGCCACTGCACGAAGGACGACCATGTGACAAACCGATAAAATGTGTGAACTGTGGGGGCAATCATTCTGCCAAGTCAAGGAATTGCCCCAAGTTCAAAGAAGAATCAGTCATCCAGGAGCTGAGAGCTATGGAGCGACTAACTTATCCAGAGGCACGTCGTAAGCTTTTGAGTAACCTGCCTCGTCGTTCCGCTCTGGATGGCTACGCACGCGCTGCTACGGCCCCCGCCCCTTCAACGGCTACCATAAATGAAATGCACGAACTAAGAGAATCTATGAAAATAATGGAAGATACGATGCAAAAATTGCAAGAGAGCTTATTACGCTCAGTGGGTGTACCTGTTGTAACTACATCCACAGTAGTCGCTGCCGTGCCGGCCAAGGCCCCTGAAGCCAAGAGGGTGTTAACAACCACCCCTCAGGGACCTATTGTCAGAAATGTGACGTCTTCTACACACAAGAAATCATCACCGAAGAAATCACCGCCTAGAAGACGTCGCAGTAAGGGGGAGAAAGAGCTGGCAAAACCAGAGTCCCTTAAAAAGGGACCCTCCACAACCACTTCGGAGGCGGAATCAACTCCGCCTCTTCCAATTACGGCTCCACTACCCCAGCGGTCAACAGCGCCGTCTCGACCGGGTACACCCGAACGCCCGGTCACCCCCTCTCGAGTCGCTAGTACCAACACAAGCGAGCGACTCGGAACTGTCGACCGCGTCGGTACGGACGGGTATCAAACGCCCTACATCCGACGCGTGTACAAATACCTCGGCCACGGAGTCTGATAACTCTGATGCCGAGGTCCAATTTGTTAAAAGAAAAAAAGGCTGGCCTAAGGTACCTAGGAACCTAGGAAGTAGCCACACTTCCTAGGGAGCAACCCTAGTAGTAACGAAAATGGCTATCGTACAGTGGAACTGTAATGGTGTGAAGCACCATTACTGTGAATTGCAGATGCTTCTGGCTGAGCACACGCCTATGTGCGTGTGCCTCCAAGAGACACATTTACGGCCGGCGGAACAATTCATCATCAAACACCATAAAATCCGCCGGCACGATGTACAACCAGACATCAAGGCGAGGGCGGGGGGTGTTGCCGTCATCATAAAAGATGGCGTCCCATTCCTGGACCACCCGTTAAACACCCCCCTACAAGCTTTAGCAGTACAATTTTTAAAACCGCCCCAGTTCACAGTATGCTCGGTCTACCTACCAGACTTCGACTGGAATGTCGAATCCCTGACCGAGCTTACATTACAGTTACCATGTTCATTTTTGGTACTAGGAGATTTTAATGCTCACAGCCCCGTGTGGGGCTGTAGCACAAGAGACCTCCATGGAAGACTCATAGAACGTTTTCTAGATGAGTCTGAAACGGTCTTGTTGAATACCGGTCAAGGTACTTTCATTAATGCAAGAACCGGTCAGCTGTCGGCTATCGACTAATCACTCGGCTCACCGGTTATGGCGCACCGTTATGAGTGGACGCTGGCGTCAGACTCATACGGTAGCGACCATATACCTATTATTTTAAATAGTACCACGCCGATGACTCCGCAATTATCTTCGCCGAGATGGCGTTTCCGTCAAACTGACTGGGTAATGTACGCTGATTCATTCCGTACACCCGAGCTGACTGTAGACGTAGAAGCTGATGTGGAGAAAATGTCCTCCAGTGTCAATGAAGCAGCATATCAGAGTATACCGAAGTCGTCCAGCATTCCATCCAAACGTCACGTACCATGGTGGAATGAAGTTGTGAGTGTAGCAGTTGGAGAGAAAAAGCGGGCGTACAATGAACTCAGACGTCGCCCCACGCAGGAAAATGTGATACCCTACAAACGTGCTCAAGCACGTTGTAAAAGAACTATTTAAGAGCAAAAGAGGCTATCATGGGAGCAGTATGTTTCGGCATTAATACCTCCACTTCCACTTCGGAGGTATGGAGAAGAATGAGGGCCATCACTGGGAAATCCTCCCGTTCACCAATGCCCTGCCTTCTCGTTGTCGACAGTCGGAACATCACTGAACGCGCAGAAATAACTAATTGCTTAGATAAGCACTTTGAGCGCGTCAGTGGTTCCCAGAATTATGACCCGGACTTCCTGCGGATCAAGATCGAACAAGAACAAAACGATCTTGATTTTTTCTCAGATAAATCCCTCCAGTACAACCAACCGTTTTCTATGCAAGAATTACTGGAGGCGCTTCGGGGATCTGGGGACACCTCCCCTGGACCTGATGAGATCCCCTACGCCATGATCCGGAACCTGCCTTATCCTGGTAAGTGTAGGTTACTGGATCTCTACAACAAAATTTTTAGGCAAGGCGTTTACCCTCCGCAGTGGCGAGAAGCTACCATCATTCCGCTGCTAAAAGAGGGTAAAGATTCATCGCAACTATCTAGCTACCGTCCAATATCCTTGACTTGCTGTTTCAGCAAGGTATTGGAAAAAATGGTGAACAACCGTCTCGTCTGGTGGCTGGAATCCCACAACCTTATACCTAAACGTCAATGTGGGTTCCGCCTATACCATTCGACTACGGACCATCTTGTTCGCCTCGAGACGCCATTCACGACGCCTTTCTCCAACGAAAACACCTTGTGGCTGTGTTTTTCGATTTGGAGAAAGCTTATGATATGACCTGGAGGTATGGAATTCTCAAGAAGCTGCACGACTGGGGTTTAAGAGGTAACCTCCCTCAGTTTGTAAAACGTTTTCTAACTGACCGTTCTTTTCGTGTCCGGGTAGGTGACACCGAGTCTGAGGCCCACTCCCAGGAGAATGGTGTTCCTCAAGGCTCCAGCATCAGTGTCACCTTGTTTTCTATCGCAGCCAGTCATATTGCAGCTTCAGCCCCAATTCGTCGTTGCTTGTACGTTGATGACCTTACTATATTCTATGGAACCGATTCCATCGAAGATATTCAACAACGGGTGCAACAAGGCATCAACGAAGTGGTGACTTCTGCAGAAGCTCTTGGTTTTCGTTTTTCACCACAAAAAACATCGGTGGTTCACTTCTGCAGAAAGCGGAGCGCACATCCGAATCCTGTTCTCACACTAAAAGTATCCAATCTCCAGTGCGTTGATACCGTCAGGTTTCTAGGACTTATTTTTGATAAACAACGTAAGTGGCGTCCACACATTCAAGCCTTAGCTGCGAGTTGTCGCAGGACAATAAACATGCTGAAGTGCTTGGTTGGTGCATCCTGGGGTGCGGGCAGGGAGTCGTTGCTTCCCCTGTATCAGTCGCTAGTTCTGACTGAGATTGATTACGGCAGCATTACTTACTCCTCCGCCCGGGCGTCTGCGCTTCTACTCCTAGATCCTGTTCACCATGCAGGCATACGACTGGCTACGGGAGCATTTCGAACGAGTCCTCCTATGAGCCTCTGCGTAGAGTCGGGTCTGCCTCCGCTGCGACTGAGACGTGAGCGTCTCTTGCTCAATTATGCAGCGGAGGTATATGCAACACCTACGCATATTAATTACCCGACTCTATTCAGATACCGTTTACAGGGGCTCTATGGTCGGCGTCCCACCATAAGTCGACCGGTGGCCGTTCGGACGCAGGAGTTATTAGAGAGTCTCAACTTACAGTTCGCCAGGGTACATCGCAAACGTCCTATGGAAGTGCCCCCTTGGCTGGTCCCTAACGTAAGGTGTCGTTTCGACCTGACTGGTCTCAACAAGTAGGAGATCAGTTCATTCGAATATCGATCCCGCTTCTATGAGATCATTAGCGAACTTGACTCTCTCTGCATATACACAGATGGTTCCAAAACAGCTACGGGTGTGGGAAGTGCCATCGTCATTCGTGACGACCCTCACGCTTGGTCACTTCCTCCCCAGGCCACTGTGTATACTGCGGAATTATTTGCGATTTTGCAGGTCCTGCGATTCTGTCAAACATCCGAAGACTGCGCATTCCTCATTTGTTCCGACTCATTGAGCGCGTTGCAAGCGATCCGCCACTCTCATACCATCGAACCACTGGTGCAGAACACCTTGACGTATCTCTACATGCTCCGCCAAAAGTCTATCACCTTCTTTTGGATTCCCGGACATGTAGGGATACCTGGCAATGAACTCGCCGACCAGGCAGCACGTCATGCAGCCGAAGTCGGTGAGGCACAGGACATTGCCATACGCCCAGAGGATCTGAGAGTGAGCATACGATATGATAAAATATTTTATAATAAAAGTCTCGCCGTACGACCCAGTGTACACCAAAATAGACGAATAACACCTCGTTTCAAGTAGCAATAACAACAATATAGGGAGTGATGTGACAAACCCGTCCGTGAATGTACTACGGTACTTTTACGGATTGGTTTGGCACATTACCCTTCCACAGAGCCTAATACCTTGCATAATGCCGGTATAGGTGAATGTTACCCAGTACTGTCCTACTGAGTAGTGAGCGCCAGGTTGGCGTAAAAGTCTATAATAATAATAATAATAATAATAATGCCGGGCATAAATCCAACCCCTCGTGCTCGGCGGTAACTGCTAGCTGGCTGGCAAGCTAACGGGGCTCTGGTTTGGTAATAAATAAGACATACACAAGATCGTTTTATACACATAAGTTTTCTTTTGTTGCTGTTTGTTGTCCCTTATTTGTGTCTTTCGGCCGTTGGGGGCCCTCGGGTTCCCAAAGGTATTGTTAGTATCCCCGTTGCATCACTGAATAGGTTTTGACTTTCGGGGTGCAACGGGCTGTCTGTGATATTTGAGCTGTGATATTGAATCTGTGATATTTCGTTGTTGTTTCCGCTGTTATTGTTATTTTGTTGTTTGTTTTTGTTTTTCTTTGCTAGCGGAGGCCCTTAGTGCCTCCAATAGTGTTGTTGTAACTCCATTGTACTGGTGGGCGGTTTCAGGCCCCCATGAGTATCACAATGGGATTCTGTGATATTATCTGTAATATCTACTTTCTATGTTGTTTTTTTTTTATGTTCATTGTCATGTTTTGTCCTTTTATCACCTGAGGCCTTCTACACCGAAGGTGGTATCTTTGCCAATAATCAGTACCCAGTGGGTGGTGGCCAACGACCCCCAAATGGAGTAATTTTCTGTTAGTTTTTTTTTCCCCTCTTTCATGAATTATCCATCTCGTTTCGTAGCTCGGTGTACAAACCGCCAGTCTCTGTCTGACACTAGCATTTCTCCTGAAAGTTGAAAACATGCATGGATCATACCACTAACGGTTTCACTCAGTTAGTGGTGTTCCATTTACCGTTAATTTTTTTTGGTATCCATTGGGTGGTTCTGGGCTCCTAATGGTACACCATTAAGCAAAGGAATTTCAGAACGAATCTCAACATTAATACCTGTCCGAATAATGTACGATTTACTTAGCCACACTGGATTTTTTGTTAAGTCTAGTGTTGCGCGATTGCCCTATTGTGTATGAGGACAGGACACTCATTGTTTTTACAATGTCGTGTCCTCACCGAACATATTTATGAGCCCTGGGATGGCATTTCTTTTATTGTATTTGTTTGTCCATTGTCTATTACATTAATGTGTCCCTGTCTGTATGTGTGTTTTATCTTTTGTGTGTATGGCGGCGCATGCCCGTCGATGGCGATGCCGCCGGGCACTGCTGACCGCGCCATCCACCGGCAGCAGTGCTCCAATTTTATTTAAAAAATAATAATAATAATAATAATAATAATAATAATAATAATAATAATAAACCCCCAGGGGCTTGTTGTAACACCCGGTTACTTCGGTAGTCGGTTGCTACGACAATTCGGGAAGTAGCGCTCCCGGGTCCCCGAGCTAAGGCCAGGTACTTTCTGGTACCTGGTGCGTGGAGTCAACCAGCGCTAAATGGTGGTCTCTGTTAACGGGCTAGCTACCCCTAACAGGTTTTCTACTAGTTCCAGACGGTAAAAGAACTAGGAAGGCTGGTCGTGCTGCGGGTCTCTCGGGTGGGCCCGCTAATAAAGGCGGAACCAGTCAAAATTCATCTTCTCGTCTCGTGCGCCTGGAGTGGACGGACAGCTTGAGGAGAGATTTGCTCACGTGCCGCACACAAAGTGAGCCAAATAAGAGAGGGTACATGGCAAGGATGCACGCCATATGGTGCCAGATGCATCCCGAACACTCTAATTTAACGCCACAAAATCTGCGTGACCATGTAGCCCGAATTATAAAATTAAACATACCTACCGGACATGACGATAATCGAGAAGCTCGCGAAGAAGCTAGGGTTGCTGAAACTGCAGTGGTGGAAGTTGAACAGGATTCTGCGGTCAACGGTGAGAGCTCGACCAATAACATCATAGAGCGGGATCAACCGGTAACTTTCGGTGGCAGCGTAGTTACTGAGGCACAGACGGACTTGTTAAATCAAGCCAACACAAATACTGTGCTAGAGTCTAACACCAGAACAAGTTCAACTCCCACACAGAATGATGCCGATCTAAATAAATCCCTTTCTGTCTCAGACAATTTAAGAAGACAATTTCGCGATCTTCTCGATACCGATTTAAACTTTAACAAACGACCACGTCCCAAATACAGACGGACGTATGTAAAGGGCGAACAACTGACCCTACTAAACGAAATTTTGGACGATCATTTATCCCCATCCAGTGATCTCACCGACGTCGACAACGCAGTATATGCAGCGATGCGTGTCCTGACCCCATGTTCTAAGCAGGAAAAGACTGCAGAGGAGAAGGCACGTATTCGTCTTAAACAAATTGACACCAAGGTGAGGGCACTACGACAGCTGGTATCGCGTATCCAATGTGTGATAGAATATATTCAGACCAACAGGCGTTTTACGCGAAAGGTACGGGCTTTTGCCAGAGAACTAAGGTACCGCTATCACACGATAAATTTGGGCAATCTGTTGACCATCAAACAGACACATTTGGATAAGATACGCGCATTGGCCCTGGCCAAGAAGAAAGTAGCCCGGCGTGAACGGTGTATTCGGGAAAATAAGATCTTTAACTCGAACCCTTCACGCCTGTTCGCATCTAAAAGCCCTGTTGTGGAGCAACCACCGACGGTCGACGCAATAGAAGATTATTGGCGGGGGATATATGAGACGACTAAAGAGACTGACTTGGACTGTATTCCCATCAGCCAGTTTAGATGGTACTGCAAACAACAGCTTGGCAAAGTGCCATCTCATACCATTATAACATCTGTTGATAAAGAGGAAGTCGAACTTGCTTTCAAAGGCAAGAAGAACTATTCGGCTCCGGGCATTGATGGAATAACGAATTTTTGGTGGAAGAAGCTCACTAGTACCCACCACCACCTTGCCCGTATATTTTCAAATTGGTTATTTAATTGTGAGCCAATACCATCGTGGCTCGCTGAGGGAAGAACGGTCCTAATGCCGAAAAAAGGAGACCTATCACAACCACAGAACTACAGACCGATAACGTGCCTGAACACTGTGTATAAAGCGTTCACTTCCATTCTATACGAACGCATCTTGAAGGCGATTGAACCAGTGTGGAGTTCGATCTATGAACAACGAGGTTCAAAAAGAGGAATGTCGGGTTGCAAAGACAACTTGCTGGTCGACAGATGTATCTGTCAGGACGCTAGACAGCACAAACGCAACCTGAGCATGGCCTGGGTGGACTATCGAAAAGCATTTGACACAACGTCGCATGAGCTCATTATCTATTTGCTCCATTGTCTGCGAGTCCACCCCGACATTATTAAATGTATTGAACACCTGTTGCCGCTCTGGAAAACAAGGTTCACAATAACATCCGGTGAACACGTTGTGTCAACGGAGTTGGTGACATACAAACGAGGCGTATACCAAGGAGACAGCCTCAGCCCACTTTTGTTTTGCATCTCGTTGTTGCCCCTGTCAATCAGCCTGAGAAAGGAACCCGGGTACTTGTGTGGCCCGGTAGGAAATCGCGAGCATAAAGTCACACATTTATTTTATATGGATGACTTAAAACTGTATGCCTCGTCGGCGAGTGATCTCAACTGCGCTCTAAAATTAACACACAAATACACGCACGCGATCGGTATGGAGTTCGAACTGGACAAATGCGCGGTGGTGCACTGTAAGCATGGTGTAGTTCCGAATTTTGATTCACACGCCCAATTAGTGGATGGAAGCATCATAGAACATCTTGATGAAGGAGCGACCTATAAGTACCTTGGTGTTGGCAAAAGTCACATCCAGGACGTGAAGAACATGAAGGCCGCCTTAAGTAGTAGATATAAGCGCCTTCTCCGACAAATTTGGAGTTCCGAATTGTCGGCGAAGAATAAAACCAGCGCTACAAATATGTTAGCCATACCCATCCTTTTATATACTTTTGGCTCAATTAAGTGGAATGTGAATGAATTGGAGGAACTAGACCGAGACACGCGAAAAATAATGAACATCAATCGTAGTTTGCACCCACGCGCATCGACACAACGACTTTACCTCCCACGAGACCTAGGGGGTAGGGGGCTCCTGTCAGTCGAACGTTTACATGACCGTATAGTCTTAGGTACAGCTTGTCGTGTACTTAACAGTTCAGACCCGCTATTGCAACTCGTCAGGGATCACGAGCTTGCTGGCGTAGGCGCATTTTTATTCACAGCAGCGCAACGTGCCGCCGATATCTTGGGCTTAGCCTTCGATCCGCGTAATCGCGACGGTGATGATAACATTCTTTCACTATCACAGTCGCGCCAAAAGTCGGCAATCAAGAGAGCCGAGCAACAACATCTGCTCAATCAGCATCGCGACAAAGTTCACCAGGGTATGTTCTACCGTCATCTTGACAACCTTGGCCTTTCGAGCGAACTCACTTGGGCTTTCTTGAGAGCTAATGGACTTAAATCGGAAACGGAGGGCTTTATCATGGCAGCTCAAGATGGAGTGTGGAACACCTTAACACACCAAAAATATGTGATGGGTAATAAAGGGGTTTCGAATATCTCGTGTCGGGCATGCAAAGCATACCCGGAAACCTTAATGCACCTGACTTCAGGTTGTTCTTATTATGCTAAATCCACCTATATCCATCGCCATAATGCAGCGTTGCGTGTGCTCTACTTTTATCTTCGTCATCATTACGAAGTTGACAAAACACCAGTCTTGCCCTATGATCCTGCGGAAGTAGAATCCTTTGTTGCCAACCAAAAGTGCAAGATCTTTTGGAATATGCCGGTTGCAACTACCAGGCAATTGACCGCTAATAAGCCTGATGTTGTGCTCCAAGATTTAACATCTCAGACTATGTATGTTATCGAGTTCTCTGCTCCGGCGGAAACTAACATAGTCGAAAAGGAGGAGCAAAAAAGGATTAAATATCAAGATCTAATACACGAGCTGCGACAACTGTACCCGGGCTATACGGTCCGCTTGGTCGTACTTATAATCGGATGTCTGGGGGGTATGCATAACTCCTTTGTGCGCAATCTTAACATCATTCCGGCTTGTAGATCTCACGCCAACATGTTAGCGGCGTCAATGCAAAAAGCAGTTATCATCGGGACGCTCCGCACGCTTCGGTCGCACGAGACGACTTTTTCCGGGAGTTCATGAACACCTTTGAACCCCATGCCCCGTTTAGAGCGGGTCCTCGAACATCCATTGGACCAGCCCTCGAATCTCCCACTGTTATGGTTTCGCAGCGAGGTTCGGGGATTTATTAGGTAGGGAAGACCAGGAAGGGGATGCTGTATGACGGACATTACGTACCTGACCTAGAAGTACCTGACCTGGTACGCTGCACGGACACTTTTTCCTCCGCCTGGGGGTTTTTGAAGTGCAGTCGCGATATTTACGTATAATAATAATAATAATAATAATAATAATAATAATAATAATAATAATAATAATTCATTCTTTATTCATTTTTACAGTTACATACCGTGTGAATAGCGTCATTAATACATTTCAAAGTTCTAAATTTCTAAATATTCTTTAACGTTATAAAAGTTATTTATTAATAAATACTGCTTAAGTTTTTCTTCAAATTTTAGACAGTCAACCTCATTTCTGATGGATAAAGGTATTTTGTTGTAGATTTTAATTTTAAACTGGGATGCATTTTTTGATGATACCTCTAATTTAATATTATTTAACTTTAACATAATATCTTTTTTTCTTGTATCATAACTATGTACCTAGTTGCGGATTATTGATGAAAAGGTCGGAATTTTTCCTATACCTAAAGTAACTCGTACCCTGTGAAAAGTTTTAATACACTCATGTACAACATAAAGTAATACTCAATAAATTTTTTCTTTTAATTTTAAATATCCTAAAATCAAGGAATTTGTGTTTTTAAATTCTACATATAACATCTTGTCAATATTATGATATAGGTAAACATTTTAAATATAGAATACATATTCGAAATTAATCTCGATAATGGACCGTAAAAACGTTTGTGTAAATAATATTCATATCAAAATATTTCATCTGCATAATTTTTTAAATGGAAATGAAAACTTGAAGAATTTATTCAAATGTAAATAATACAACACCTTAATATGTACCAGTATCAATTTATAACATAGAAATATTGATTTGAGTAAAACTGGTAATATAGCAATATCAAATAAATTGAAATTTTTATCTACTTGAAAAAATAAAAATATTGTGTGCGCTTAAGATCATAAGACTGAAGTGAAAACTTCTGCTCTTGAGTAATAAGGCTCTTGTGTTATATCAGTTATTCTATAACTTGCTTATTTTTTCCGTTTTGATAAAACCCCTTTAGAAACATAATTATTGTAAACATAATTAACTGTTAAAAATAAAAGTAATAAAAATTAGATAGATTATTAACTGTAACGTTTTTCTCCGGTATGTGTCCTGTGTCAACTAAATGTCTTGAAGCTGTTGGTTTTATTTCTACTAAATAATGTCTGTCTCTGTCAGGAAAGATGCTTTTATTATCTTTAATTAGTTTCTTAATTTCTTCATTATATTTTTTAGTTGGATCGGTTTTTAGGCGTACCATTTTTTCATTTTTAATAAAATCGCTTATTTTATTAGAATAATCTTGCTTATTTAGAACTATATTTGAATAACAAATAATAACGGATATAACTCAAAATTAATTGATAAATTATTAGCTAAAAAAGAATTTAAATAAATCTTAAAAGAAATTTATCCCTCCGTTAAATCAGACCCCAAATCAACTTTAACATATGTTGGTAAGATTTCTGATAAAATACATAAAATTCTAACTAAATCAAATATAACTACTGCATTTAGATCGAGCCTTAATTTAGGAAATTTAATATATGTATAACAATAAAACAAAATAGATAAACTTAAAAAATCAGGCGTTTACAAACTAACATAAATTGTCAAGAATGTGATTTTTATAACTGGCAGCAACTTTGAAAACCGCAGAGCCGAACATTTCAAATACTACAGAAACAAGGAATCTGACTCCGCTTTTGCCAGACATTTAGTCGACACAGGACACATACCGGAGAGAAACGTTACAGTTTTACACGAAGCAAACAGAGGACCCAGACTAAATATTTTAGAAGCAATAGAAATTCACAAACACAGTTCTGAATTACTTTTACGTGATTATACCGTTATTTACAATTCTATTTTATTTTCTGTTTTATAATTCTTATATACGACTGTATTTCCTACTTTATTTGTTTATACATATGTCACATGTTTCTAACTCACCTGAACTTGTTTTCCTTGTTTTTGACTCCGCCCACTACTTCTATCCCCACTAATTTCCCATCATCCATTGCTACAATTTATAAGTTAATACTTAGAATAAATAGGCATGTATCTAAATGTAATCTTTGCCCGTTTGAGAATGGTCATATTGACCGAAACATGTCATAAGAGTTTTTATATTCAATAAAAGTGGTATTTTGCAAAGTGTTTTTATTTGCTAATATCAAATATGGAATACCATAAAGTAACGCTCAAATCTATTAAATTCAAAAATTTGATTTTTTAGTTGATTTTAATATCTCGAATCTTATGCTAGGTCTGGTCTTGAGAAATGGACAAAAAAGCCGTCAAATAGTATTCATGGATTTAAGTACCTATCATAATTTACTATTACAAAAAAGCACTACAAAAATTATTAACATTATTTTGTGACCAGCCCAGCTCGTTGACCTTTTCAGTTTATGAAAACTACAAAATCTTTCACCTTGTACTATTTACAATTATTAGGAAATCAAAGAAAATAATATGTGAATTTGTTAATATTTTTGTTACAAATAAATGGCTGACATAATGCCAATTATATACCTACGTATATTCACGAAGGAAATCAAATCGAAACGAATCCATAAAGAACATTTTTTTCTACGAAAATTACTATGCTCGAAGAAAAATTAATCTGTTTCGTTTATAAAATGTTATTTAATATGGCACCATACGAGAACAAATTGCTAGACGTAAAGGTATAGAGTACACTCCAAAATTCTGTTCTGATACACTAAAATACACTTCTAAAATAAAATATATTAGATTTGTATAGTTAAAATTTGTAAGTTAGATTTTGTATAGTTAAAATGCAAAACTTACATAAAATATAAAAAGTAGTGAATGATTTTTCGGAATTTTTTGGTGGTGGTCTTTCTAAAGAAAAAATGTACAAAAACAATTGTGTCAGTGTTATTTATTTACTTGCATTTGTATTTGGCATTTCCTGAACAAATACTCTGAAAATACTAATCGAATAAAAATAATCTTAACTTAAAAGCGAATTATATGAGTTTCAAATAAAATATTCGGCTGTACTTGTGAAGTTTATACTGTGGTTTGTCTTTACAATTCTCTCGATTACTATCGACGTAGTTCCCTTAAGAAGAAGAACGTTGTCGACGCACAGTTTCCAAATCCCAGCCCTTTGATGATGTAACCTTACTGAAACTAAAAATGAAATGCTAAAAAATAATGATGTGATACGGATTCGGATCATCAGTGTCTAGATCGACGGATACGGACCTCAACTTTTCAATCGGCGCCGGTGTGTGTCACGTTGGGCGGACAGGTAACGAACATTTCACATTAGTTATGAGACATGTCGAATTATTTTATTTATAATCCACATCTTAATAGACTT
This sequence comes from Brachynemurus nebulosus, assembly GCA_035578155.1. NCBI lineage: Eukaryota > Metazoa > Arthropoda > Insecta > Neuroptera > Myrmeleontidae > Brachynemurus > Brachynemurus nebulosus. Next base: position 33,370,149 of record JAPWDM010000001.1, on the reverse strand, counting down.
ATGAGGGACAAAGTTGTCCAGTTCTATTATTTTTGAAATACAATTTACCATTACTTACTTTTAATAATCACATTTAACTTTTTTTAAAGTTTCTGAAAAAAGTGTTTATTTTATATACTGTAAAATATTGTGGTACCTTGGTAATTAAAGCTAACATAGGTATCACAAAGATTAGAGGTTTGAACTCACTGTAGTCAAATTAATACCTTCTAACATACTCTAATAAATATTTTAAATTTTTTATTTTTGCAACATAACTGTACCAAATACCTATGCGATTTTTAAGAAATAAAAAGTATTTTAAATTGAAGTTATTAGTATTTCACTGCTACCCATTTTTAAAATTTCATATAGGTATAGGTATTTAATAAGATTCATTAATGTTAAAAAATCCGTATGTGTATCCGTTAAAAAATAACGGATACACATACGGATACAGATCTTTTTTCCTTCGCATATCCGCGGAAACAGATACCGATACGAATATCCGGCGCATCACTAATTGAGTTCGACAATATACTCGAATAAAACAAATATATTCAATTTGATTTATAAATATACTTTTTTTTTAAATACAAAAAAGTTTATAAAATTTATAATTTTTCTATTTCAATAATTAAGTAATTATGTGGAAGTGGACCTTCTGACATCAATAATATAAAGTTATGAATAAAGACAGACTGTTTACTAATGTTTACTAATGGTGACGCCCTATTTATTTTCTGATCTATATAACTCACTCGAATATTCTTGAAGAATGTTTCCCAAGCGCTGGTCCGCGGACCGGTGCCGGTTCGCGAAATAAAAATGAAAATGGCGGGATTAGCTTAATGAAAAAAAGTTTTTGGTGATAAAAATTGCATATTTGGAAATTTAGTTTCTTTATATACGGCCCATGACAGCACACGTCACAATACGAAACAACCTTTTTTGTCCGAAAAAAGGAAAATAGTGGGAGGGAGCATATGGTGGATCAAATGGAAGGGGAATGATAAATCATCAACAGGACCTAATATTATACCAGCTAATGGCGGAAATGATTCCAGGCTACAAGAATTCGGTTTAAAATTAAAGAATTACTTTTAAATAATTGGCTGAAGGTTGAGAAAGTGTCGATATTTATCTAAATTTGATGGTAAACTAAGTAGTCGCGAAACGACATTTCATACTATTCGACTAAATGTTATTCCAAATATTGGCGGAAATGATTCCAGGATGCAATGGCACTATTTAAAATTAAAAAAATGGATTTTAACTATCTCTCTAAGGCTCAAGAAAGTGCAAAAATTTATTTGAATTACATGGTAGACGAAATAGTGGCAAAACCATATTTCATACTAAATATAAATGTAATTTAAAAAAAAAAAATTGATATTTTTATTGTCATTTGTAATCATACTTATATGTGACTGGTCTACACAAAATTACCCGAGATTTTACTGGACCGTGACTCAAGAGAGATCGAGATACGTTATTCTAAAATAAAGAGTGTAGGTATTAAAAAAGCACAGAACTTTAAGTTAACAACCGCTCTTTTACAGTTTGTTTCTGGAAGCAACCAATAACCAACGCCTTTATGAGTTCGTTATTTGTCCATCATTTTGACCGTGTGCTTCACAAGACGATCACGTTGATATGTTTGTTACCTGTGATCAGTGTTGTGCTTATCTAGATAGCGTTATCTGAAATTTTATCTAGATAACGTTTTTGTTATTTATTATCTTTTATCTAGATACTTTAAAGGTAGTTATCTTTTATCTTATCTCTTCATTAAGCGAAGGAAAAAGATAAGATAATGACAATATATCTTGATTTTTTCTGAAAAAAAAAGAAAATTGAAACTAAATTTCTCAATTTCCCTACATTCACTAACTGTTATGATAGAACTGGAATTATTTCCGCCATTAATTAAAATAACATTAGGTCGTGTAATATGAAATGTCGTTTTTCGACCACTTGGCCAACCATGTAATTCAGATAAATATCGACACTTTTTTAAGCATTAGAAAAATGTTTAAAAGCAATTCTTTAATTTTAAATAGAATTCTTGTAATTTGGAATCATTTGAGTCATTTGTTCGAATAACATTTAGTCGTGTAATATGAAATGTCGTTTTCCGACCACTTGGTTGACCATGTAATTCAGGTAAATACCGACACTTAAGCAGTTCTTTAATTTTAAATATAAATAGAATTCATTTAGTTTGGAATGATTTCCGGCATTAGGTAGAATAACATTATATAGGTCAAGGTATATGAAAGGTCGACCATAAATATGTTCCCATCAAGTAAACCCTGCCATTTTCTGTTCCCAAACAAAATAGTTGTGCTATATTGTGCTAGTCGTGTACTATCATGTGCCGTAAATAATAGAAGGTAAATCCCGAAAAAAATATTTTTATATTCAAAAACTATTTTTTAGGTATAAAGTTAGCTCCGCCGTTATCTTTTTTTCTTTTTTTAAAAAAATGTTCTTTATTGTGCTAGACGTGTGCATCATGGACCGTAAGTGAAAAAAAAAACTAAATTCCAAAACATGCAATTATTATCGCCAAAAAGATTCATTTAACCATTTTTGTAAAACGGTGCATAGGACCTTAGCGGTTGCGCACCTAACTAATAAAAAAAAATTAAAAAAAAAAAAAAACATTTTTGTAATCTATTGTAATTCACACATCTTTCTGCGGACCAGAGAGGTACACCTTCGTGATTCGGCACCGGTCTGCGAATCGGTCTTTGATAAACATTGAACTCGTGCATTATTTCTGTAAATATTATCTTATCTGTTATCTAAAATTTTATCTAGATAACGGTTTAATTATCTGTTATCTTTATCTAGATATTTTAAATTATGTTATCTATTATCTGTTATCTAGACAGTGGCGTAGTGAACATAACTGGCGCCCGGGGCACGACACTTTATTGGCGCCCCCCATTCCTACCGAAAACACGTATAGTTAATATTTGGCACCTCTTTGGTACACATTTGGCGCCCTTCTGCAAGTCGCGCCCGGTGCATGATAGACCCCCTTGCACCCCCGTCGCTACGCCTCTGTATCTAGATAATAAAATTCGATATCTTGCCCAACACTGCCTGTGATGCACGTGAAAGATACGTCGTTGACTGACGATCCGTTGGTAACACATTAATCGGTTGATCAAGCAGCCAATCATCCCGAGTGTACTGTCGTTTGCATAGATTGAGCAGTGCTACAAGATACCAAGTACAATCTGAATTTTTTATATTGATTTTTCCTGTTGATTAGGCCGGAAAATACTGGGAAATGTATGAAAAATTATGATGGGAGCCCGTGAAAAATGTTCAATATCGCCAGCTTATATTTTTATTCTAATTTTTATAATTTTTGAGTTATTAAAAAAATTTTGAATGATAGTTTCATCCCTAAAAAAAAACTGGTTAACTGCTTGCAGATAAAAATTCATATTATGCATTTCTTTATTTCTACAAAGTCGATAGGATAGTCCTTCGCGAAATTCTTATAAGAACCAGTTACTGGTGACTTTTGAATGTCTAAAAGTTTAAATAAAAAGATAAGTCTCTGCAAAATAAATACTATGATAGACTCATAACTATATTATAATACTAAGCTAAACTTTTAGACAATTTGAGATCAGCTGAATGTTGATTTCCATATTTGTATACGAAACTTTTACGTTGTATGAGCTTCTTATTGACTATTTCGATTAATAAAAATATGTTTTATGGAAATCGCAACATTAACTTAAATGTAATCCAACATTTCGCACCAACTTGACGAAAATAAAACGCAGTTATTTATCTATTTACCATCGAAATGCTGGCGAGAGGAACTCTAAAAAGAAAGCTTTTTAACTTTGTAAGATTCATTAACCAAAATAATTACTTCTTATTTTTTTGGTATTAAAGTAATAAGTCCTTGTGTATATTGAAAAAAATGACCATCTTGAGTCAAATAACTCTTTTTGAAAATGTACACATGTTAAAATATAAAATACAATTTCCGCTCGAAAAAGAAAGTGGTCTTAAAAAAAAATTTAGAGTGTAGCTTTTCTTTATCAATCAATCAGACAATTATTGTATATATAAAAAGAATTTTAATCCCCGAAGGTGCTTAAGAAAAGCAAAATATATCGGTACATTATTACCACTGCTGCAGATAAACAGATAGACTGAATTCCCAGGCAAAGAAGGAAAATATTGTAATCTCTAAAGGTATAAACAAAAGTTATTATTAACTCTAGGTGCAGTAAATATATTGTTGTACAAGAACAATAGGAACTTGTAATTTCCTTTCCTTTTAGGACTGAAATCAGAAAAAAAATAAATTATTTAATCTCCAATTCGGTGTAGTGGTATATTTAAATCTTGAATACAATAAAAGACGAGAAAAATCGAATCCAACCGAAAGAAATACCGTAACGTTTATCTTACCATGTTTCACATTTAATGATTATTAATAATATTACCAAAATCAAACTCACTAAGCTAAGAGCTAGTTCAATCCTGGCGTAGACTTAGTTAGGTTCAACATAAGCTTGTCCAAAATTTTAACTATGCATAGGCGCCATTGTGTTATTAGGTAAGTTACCATTATGATGTCACGTATACGCTCGAAAACTATAACTTTTTAAATAGGTACTATGTTTAAAAAAAAAATAAAAAGTTTTCTTTAAAAACCTAATTTGAACACATTCTTTAAATTTTAATGTCATGTTTAATATTTTACTAGACTAGATTTTTATATTTTGGTCAGGCATGATCTGATCGATCATTCTTTTAAGAGATATCGTTGTCTTTTGGGACACCTTGAATACATGCATAACAAAAACATTACACTCCTTTATCTTGGACAGGCGTCTAAAAAATTCGTTATTGTTTACCAAGTGCTTTCCATCATACATTCTTCTAAGGCTAAGTTTGTTTCAATAAGAAGTTAGGAATTTATTTTTACAAATTGTGATCGGCCATGTAACACCAACTTTATTTGAGACATTACTGTGTCTGGATAAATATTACACCGGATTAGGTATATTTGAGCTTTTTGGTATAATACCGAACAATTTACTACGAACTGTTGAAACTGTATCAAAACAGAAAAGTAAATAAAAACTATAGATATGTACATAATATTTGATATTCAAGAAATAAGCTATAGTCCAAGCAAATTAAATTTTTACGTGCCAAAATTAGTACCTGGAAGGGAAGATATGGAAAAGGTAGGAAAAAATCCGTAGAATTCGATGAACTATTTTTAAACAGCTGAATCATGTGGGAAGTTCCTCAAAATGGCGACCAAAGAAGGCCAAAAAGAGTTTTTTGCATTTTTTAAAAAGACTGAATTTCGTACAAAAAAATGTTTCGTACAAAAGTTGTAGAACTATTTAATATCAACAGCATGAGACCAATTTCATGAAAATTAGTGCATAAACAAATTAGTTATGGCCAAAAAACCGCCGAAAATCGCGATTTTTTCAATTGCTTATACTTTACAGGGACAAAAATATTTTTTTATGACACTTGGCAAAAGTATAGTTCCTGGCAAGTAGAATAGGAACGTTTTTGAAAAATTGCAAAACATTTGGTAATTTTTGCAAAAATCAATTTTTTTGAAAAAAAGACGTTTTCGCAGAATTTGATTTAACCAGGTTCTGGACCACCTGCAGACACGTTTATGGGCTTAAAATTTTCTTAAAGATTTGTAGTAACGTATGCAATAAGTGCGCGCATTATTAAGTTATTCAAAGTATACAAAATAAATGACCGAAAGATTAATGATTTTTATGAATCCAGCAAACTTCGATTATTTTTCATATTTTGAAATTTTATTTTTTTGATTATGTTTTTAAAAGTCATTAGGTTAGAGCTGTAAATAGGTTGAAAAGTATTACTTATGATTCTCCAGCCCCATTTTTTGAGATAAAGTTATTTTCGATGGCTAAAGTGAAAAATTTCATAAGTCAATTTTTTCCAGTTTTGAGTTTTTACTCTTAAGAGTTTCAGAATAGTGCTAGGCACTAATCCACCAAATTTCGATTTCCAGCCATATTTTGTTAAGATAAAGTTCATTTGCAGGCCAGATTTTTTATTGGGACAATAAAGAATCTGGCCTGGAAAGTGCAAATGAAACACGGATAACATTTGATAAATTGTATGTATGAAAGGCAACATATACCTACGTACTATACATATACGTGTATACTTGTATCGAATGTTTTAAAATTCACAGATTACATATTTATTGGAACAACAAAGAATCTGGCTTGAAAATCGACAGCTCAAGTTTAAAATCTTGGTAAGTGTATTTTTTAAATTTCCCGGCACTCGAAAAAACCTTCTCTTGGTACCACCTTTATTATTACCTATTTGATATGTCTCTAGAAGCCATAAATATGGACTATCGGTTACGAGGTTTTGTGGGCTCATGCCTAGCATAACCGTGAAGCCCTTAAGAACAAAATCTTAAAACTAAAAAAAAAAAATACCTACGAAGTTTTTCACTTTAACCATTGAAAATAACTTTATCTCAAAAAATGGGGCTCATAAGTAATACTTTTCAACCTATTTACAGCTCTAACCTAATGATTTTTAAAAACATAATCAAAAAAATAAAATTTCAAAATATGAAAAATAATCGAAGTTTGCTGGATTCATAAAAATCATTAATCTTTCGGTCATTTATTTTGTATACTTTGAGTAAGTTAATAATGCGCGCACTTATTGCATACGTTACTACAAATCTTTAAGAAAATTTTAAGCTCGTAAACGTGTCTGCAGGTGGTCCAGAACCTCGTTAAATCAAATTCTGCAAAAACGTCCTTTTTTCAAAAAAATTGATTTTTGCAAAAATTACCAAATATTTTGCAATTTTTCAAAAACGTTCCTATTCTACTTGCCAGGGACTATACTTTTGCCAAGTTTCATAAAAAAATATTTTCATCCCTTTAAAGTATAAGCAATTGAAAAAATCGCGATTTTTGGCGGTTTTTTTGCGATAACTAATTTGTTTATGCACTAATTTGCACGAAATTGGTCTCATGCTGTTGAAATTAAATAGTTCTACAACTTTTGTACGAAACATTTTTTTGTCCGAAATTCAGTCTTTTTAAAAAATCCAAAAAACTGTTTTTGGCCTTCTTTGGTCGCCATTTTGAAGAACTTCCCACATGATTCAGCTGTTTAAAAATAGTTCATCGAATTCTACGGATTTTTTCCTATCTTTTCCATATTTTCCTTTCCAGGTACTAATTTTGGCAAAAAACAAGGTTTTAATCAGTAATTTGCTTGGACTACTATAGTTTAAAATGTCTATGTGAACTTAAAACGTCAGTTTAATGACATATATTTTTCCCTTCGGAATTACAAGGTTAAACATTATTAACTACAGTAAGTACCTATGTATTCAAAAAATACCCCTGTCGCAGCATCCTGTATAATATAGCGAAATATAGCGAATTCCCAAAAATTGATATTATAAGAATCAAATTTTAAATATATATATATATATATATATATATATATATATATATATATATATATATATATATATATATATATATATATATATATATATATATATATATATATATATATATATATATTAGGGTTGCCAGTTTTTAAAAATCCCCGACGAGGACAAAAAGTTCTGTTCACGACGAGGACAACAAAATAAATCATAAAAACGAGGATAATCCTCGCGAAATGAGGCGCCTGGCAACCCTAATATATATATATATATATATATATATATATATATAATATATAAATCAAAACTGAGTGACTGATCGATCAATGCCCAGCCCAAACCGCTGGGCTTAGAAACGTGAAATTTTGAACAGAATTTCTTATGGAACGAAGGTGAGCACTAAGAAAGGATTTTTGGAAATTCATCTCCTAAGGGGGTAAAATAAGGGTTGAAAATTGTTATAGAAATCTGTAATTTTTTTAGATAGAAATATGGAAATTTGTGTTAGGTTACTGGTTTAAACACAGAAGTTACATTGCTTTTAAAAATTCATCCCTCAGGGCTTAGGGCGTTGAAACAGGGGAAGAAACTTTAAATGGAAGTCTGTCACCTATAGAAACGTGAAATTTTGCACAAAGATTCCTCATATAACGTAGGTGAGCACTAAGAAAGGATTTTTTGGAAATTCACCCCCTAAAGGAGTAAAATACGGGATGAAAATTTTCATAGAAATCTGTATTTTTTGAGTTAGAAATATGGAAATTGGTTTTAGGTTACTGGTTTGAACACAGAAGTTCCAGTGCTTTTAAAAATTCATCTCTCAGGGCTTACGGGGTTGAAACAGGGAAAGAAACTTTAAATGGAAGCCTCTCCTTTTGACAATTAGAAATGTGGAAACTGATATGGTATGGTATGCTGGTGATTTTAAAGTTGTTGAAAATTCATTGTTTAACGTTTATAAATGCGAAATTGAATTTGTTGCTTTTTTTGTTTGTTTGTTTGTTTATTTGACTTGCTTTTACGCTTCAACGACTTAGCCAGTCAACTTGAAATTTTGTACAGACATAGCTTGGGAGGCGAAAACGGTTATAGGCCATCTTTTAAGCCGGGAAAATAAACGATTCCCGGGGGAAAATTTATGACAATTATGACAGTTGACTATTAAAAAGCGAATTATTGGTTTCAGACTTCGAATATTGTTAACAGAGGGGTTGGAAAAGGACATAGACGACTTTTTACTCTCGGAAAACATCTCATTCCTGTGAGAAATCTCATTTCTGTGAGAAATCTCATTTCTGTGGAAAAATATATTTTAAATGAGACCAAATAAGATTCCTAGAGTTTGTTCGAACTCTGTTTGTTAGCAGATAGAACGATATACGGCGGTAAACATAGGTTTTTACACCGACAAAGTATCTGATTCCCGAGGGAAAATGTTTTTGAAATGAAACAATGAAATAATGACAACTGACTGTTAAAAAAAATGGAAGATTGATCTTAAACATTGCATATTATTTACAGCGGGGATAGAAAGAAACACAGACTACTCTCTCCGCCGAGAAAATATCTGAATCCTGTGAGAAATCTTATTCCCGTGGGAAACTATATTTGAAACGATAAATAAAGGATCACTGACTTCATTCCAACTTTGCATATTGTTAAAACAATGTTATAGTCTACTTTTTACCGGGAGAAAACATTTTATTTCTGTGGGAAAATTCCTGTAGGAAAATGAAAGTACTTTTTATACTTTTGAACTAGATGTCATAATTTCAAAAGCCACGAATGGAAGGGCTGAGAGGGTTCCAGCACACACTACGCCGTCACAAGCGGGTTCCAGCACACACAAGCCGACACACCTTGACTCAAGGTATGTCGCGGTACACTTTTGACGCGGTACTGTATTTAATGTTTTGGTACATTGCCGTGTCAAAAGTATGGGCACTCCTGGGGTTGAAATGTGCCCATACTTTTGGCGATGTAAAGTGTACTAAAACCAGCTTAGCCCTTCTTTTGCAACGCGGGCGAAGCCGCGGCTAAATGCTAGTACATAATATAGAACTTAGCAAATAATAAAGGGGTTTTAACTCCGTTTAAGAAAAATAACCACTTACCACTCACATACCTGATTTCGATACTAAGAACATTGAAATAAGTACTCAAAAACATAGACTGAGATAAAATAACAATTAAGATGTATGGTTACACTGGCTACTCTTAAACTACTAGGCTACAAGTTGAATATAAAAAGATTTCTAGTATTTTTACAAGTTTGGGAAACAAAGGAACTGGATGTCGTTATCACCTAATTCCGTGAAATTTGTGCAAAAGAGGATAGAGGACGGATGAGATTATAGGTAGGGGGAGGATGGGATGGGGTGTCTGTTTGTCTCTTCTTCCTCCGTTGTCCTAGAAGTAACTAGAAAGGAGATGCAGCATGGAGGTGGATTGATTTGTTACGATGTGTCACTCACATGGACAATCATCACTCAGCTTAAATCATAAGATATTTTGGTTTTTTTACTACAATTTTCAATTTTGACTTAAAAGGTTATTGTGACACTAGATGGTCAACAAAACGAAGAGCAGTCAGTGCTTTAAAAAAAAATGTTAAAGGAGGTTTATGCTATCCTCAAAGAAATGGTAGGTTGAACCTGTCAAGAGACATGGAATTTAGAAACTGCAGTGGGTGCACAGGAGCTAATCAAACAGATTGACTTCAAATTTTTGTGTCTTTTGCAGTTATGGGAGGGGATCCTTACTGCTACGGACCAAATTAACAAATCGCTTCAAAACGAAACAGTTTCTGTCAACGAGGCAAGCAAAATGATTAAGGGGCTGTCAGCGACAATTCAAGAGATTACAGATGAGGGTATCAAGATTACTTTCCTGAAAAAAGTCGAAAGACAGTGAGTAAAAGACTCGAGAATTTAGAAACAAAATCCAAGAATGACAACACTTGCTACCTCACCACAGAACATGAATTTCAAAGAGAATTTAATCTTATTCTACCTGCTACAGAACAGTCTGACTCTACCTGTTACAGTCGCCTCTTGTGAGCGAAGCTTCAGCAAATTAAAGTTGATAAAAAAATTATTTGAGATCTTCAATGGGACAAGATCGTTTGACAAATCTTGCGATACTCTCGATTGAAGACGAAGAAGTATGTAAATTGGACTTGGATGTGCTAGTCAATGATTTCGCATCAGTGAAAGCCAGAAAAGTAACATTTAAGTAAATATTTGTCTTATGTTGTTGTCTTACACTGTTCATACATATGTAAAGCTAAAACATTGTTATAGTACACATTTCTAAAAATTCTATTTACATATTCTATTTAAATTTAAGTAATTTAAGTAAAAAATTAATTTGATTAACTGTAAATGTGCTTATTTTGCGGAAATAAATCTGAATTAATTTGATTTGATATGAGTACACATTTCTTTTTTTTATAAACAAAATCTGCAAACGATTCTCAAATATAAATATACGTGCCAAGAACCTCACTTAAGAATTTTACATTTGTAAAGTTTTTAACACAATAATAATTTTTTCCAATTAATCCATTTGATAATAAAATTCCGTTTGTCTAAATTTATATTTTTTTAAGTTACTGAAACCTCCCTCTTCTTTTTACCGAAGAGGGAGCGCAAATTTTAAGTCTCGCCAGGGGCGCCCGTCATCTTAGCTACGCCACTGCTAGTATGTATATGAAAAATTTCATATTCATAATTCTACCTAGGTGAAAAGTATGATGACAGACAAACGAACAAATGAATAAAATTTAATCAAGAAAGCCTAAGATCAGCCTAATTACATTCGAATCAGATTTTCAAACTGTACGAAACCAGTTCCTTATAATGTTTTGCTCCGCTCACCAAACGACTCTGATTGTGGCCATATTACGGTACCATTACAGTGTTATCGACCGAAAAATAGTCAATTTTCGCGATTTTTTTCGGTTGAATAAAATGGGGGAATGGGGATGAATTTTGTTTTTGCGATTAATACTACTATTTAACAATACACAAATATTTTTTTTATTCGTTTTTATTTATTTTTTAAAATTATTACAATTTTTTGAAAAAAGTATCTTTAAAAAAGGGGGGATATTGGTGTCAAAGATTGCGACCGCAGTTTTCATCTGTGAAAAAAAATCAAATAGATTATCAATCTGTAGATAAGCCACTATGTTTCTATGGGAACTTCTTTTTGGTTTTTTGATATTTGAAAAAATGGCAGCGGCTTGAATATAAAGTACAAAATTTTTTATAGTTTTTTAGTGTGGAAAAATAGGAAGATTTCAAAAAAAAATCTCCCATAGGAACATAGTGGCTTATCTACAGATTGATAAGCTATTTGATTTTTTTTTTCCAAATGAAAAATACGGCCGCAATCGTGGGCACCAATATCCGCCCTTTTTCAAACAAGAAAGTGACTGCTTTAAGATAAGCTACATGGGGAATTATTTAGGATCAACAAATACATTTGTATCAGGGGCGTATATAGCGGAGCTCCTTGGGGCTATCATGCGGAAAATAATAGGACTAAAAAAATTTCTGAGACAAAATTAACAATAAAAATTATAAATTGAATTTCTGTGCCGTTGACGACTAAAAAAAAAAAGAAAAAAAAAGGTAAATTTACCGATATAGTGTTTAAAACTAAATAATATCCAGTGTATATTTTTAATTTTTTTTTTTTTGGGGGGGGGGGGGGTGGTCATGACCCCTTGACACACACCCTCTTGTATACGCGCTTGATTTGTATTCCCAAATGTCGAGGACATTGAAATAAATGTAAATTCTGATTGGATTATGGACGTTAGAAAGCCTATCAAAGTGTTCAGAGGCAGATACATATTCCCAAAGTTTTAAAATGAAGCAATAAAAACGCTCCTAGCTTTCAGGCAATTTTGGACTGCGTTATATGTGGCTTTTCTTCTTTTTTTATGATCATTTGTGAAATAAACTTTTTTTTAAGAGATTACAAGTGTCTCAAGTTATTTACAACTCTCCTATATGTAATACATAAGTAAAAATACACGGTGTCCCAAGTTAGGATGGGGTATCCCTTACTTGGAACATAGTCTAAGCAAATTACTGACTAAAACCTTGTTTTTTGCCAAAATTAGTACCTGGAAGGGAAAATATGGAAAAGATAGGAAAAAATCCGTAGAATTCGATGAACTATTTTTAAACAGCTGAATCATGTGGGAAGTTCCTCAAAATGGCGACCAAAAAAGGCCAAAAACAGTTTTTTGCATTTTTTAAAAAGACTGAATTTCGTACAAAAATTGTTTCGTACAAAAGTTGTAGAACTATTTAATTTCAACAGCATGAGGCGAACTTCATGCAAATTAGTGCATAAACAAATTAGTTATCGCAAAAAAACCGCCAAACATCGCAATTTTTTCAATTGCTTATACTTTACAGGGATATATTTTTTTATAACCTGGTTAAATCAAATTCTGCGGAAACGTTTTTTTTTTCAAAAAAATTGATTTTTGCAAGACTTACCAAATGTTTTGCAATTTTTCAAAAACGCGCCTATTCTACTTGCCAGGGACTATGCTTTTGCTAAGTTTCATAAAAAAATATTTTTGTGCCTTTAAAGTATAAGCAATTGAAAAAATCGCGATTTTTGGCGGTTTGTTTACGATAACTAATTTGTTTATGCACTAATTTGCATGAAATTGGTCTCATACTGTTGAAATTAAATAGTTCTACAACTTTTGTACGAAACATTTTTTTGTACGAAGTTCAGTCTTTTTAAAAAATGCAAAAAACTGTATTTGGCCTTCTTTGGTCGCCATTTTGAGGAACTTCCCACATGATTCAGCTGTTTAAAAATAGTTCATCGAATTCTACGGATTTTTTCCTATCTTTTCCATATCTTCCCTTCCAGGTACTAATTTTGGCACGTAAAAATTTAATTTGCTTGGACTAACAGTGGACATTTATTTCTTTTTAATTTTATTGACAGGACTTATAAATTTTAAACTTTTTGCAGATAAAGTACTGAGTCTCTTCAAAACATGGTTGGTTTATTTCTAAAATAAAACTTAATAAAAACACACTGACGAAAGTTAAAGCTCAAAACTGTCCCAAGTTAAGGCACTTGACTGTACCTACTTTCTTTTTATAGAAACAGTTGCATACACGTACCCTAAAAAATTTCAATTGTGAAACTTGTATCCTTTTATTTTTACAAATTTTTAAAAATTGACTTTTTCTCAAATTTCGGAACTTTGAGCCCGTGTACCTCTAATGGGGCTTTTGATAAAAATCTAAAATTTACAGTGGCTATCAAATGGTACATACTCCGATTTTACGTCGTGACGTCAGCGATTTAGTGGGGTTCTCCTCTCACAGATATGTTGTTGTTTGTCTGTGTTGGTGAAAATTTGTGTACCAAGCCAGAGTCAAGGCCGTAGGTAATATTGTCTGAGGGTCTCGTAGCCTTTAAAAATTTTAAAATTTCACTGCAGATATATATGCACATATTCTGTATATACGTAATATGCAAAATGCAAATGCAAACAGAGTAACGTAAAATTCTAGAATATTCTAATCGTCAACTAGCAGAGATATCGAAAAACAGACTTCACCGTTGAATTGGCCCCTGATCTTCCGATTTTACATACTTCCCCTTAAATTAGCACCGACCACCACGTAAAATTGGATTTGCGGTGTACATAACTTGTAGTGTTTTTGAACTATACTTACGTTTATTAAAATATAAAATCTGAATTTATAACTGAAAATTAATGTTACCAAACGCTTCGTGTAGACGTTAAAACACATAATGCTTCAGCTATCCTTGTGGTACGTCTCTCTCAAAATTATAATACATACTCATTTATGTGATTTATCAAATATCTGTAAGTATTGTTTTATTAAACTCAATAAAATTTGTAAAGATTCTAAATAAGGAAATGTGATAATATGGAAATGCTTTAAATTATATGATTATATTACGGACAGTAATGCAATGCACACGACACTGTGTATATAAACGTTTCCTTTTCATTAAATAGTTTAGATAAATGAAGACAATTACAAAAGAAAACTTGTGCTAAACATATTTAATAGATGATATAGTCCTATAGTTAAGAACGAATCGTATTGTACTAGGTATGTCTGCGTCTAACTAAGACTGTTAAAACGTAATTGTTTTGAAGAAATGTAACTACAAGTTGGTACTTATTTCATTTTATCTCACCTGACAAACTAGACAGGCAATTATAGCATGATACGACGCTTCTCAGAAAGAGAAAACAAAATAAAACTGAAACAATAGAAACACAAATACATATATATATATATATATATATATATATATATATATATATATATATATATATATATATATATATATATCAGTGGCGTAGTGAACATAACCGGCGCCCGGGGCACGACACTTTATTGGCGCCCCTGTAGAAAAAAATGTTGCTTTTTTCCTCACAAAAAACAAAAGATAAGCAAAAAAAAAACCTCATACCTAATTTTTTTGGCGCCCCCAAGACTGCCGCATTTGAGCACATTTGGCGCCCCTCTGCGAGTGGCGCCCGGTGCATGATAGACCCCTTGCACCCCCCTCGGTACGCCTTCTGATATATATATATATATATATATATATATATATATATATATATATATATATATATATATATATGTATATATATATATATGTATATATATATATATATATATATATATATATATATATATATATATATATATATATATATATATATATATATATATATATATGGGGATTCTTTCTGAACGGGAGACCCCTTGCTGGGACTATAAACGTTCTGTAACGTTTTAAAAACTTTTTCATAAAACTTTTTTTGGTTAAAAATATACAGTTTTCCTTAACGCTTTGAGGACAATTTAAAAATATATAGAATATATACAGAGTGATTCATCTAACCTGGAATTTTCTATGTCTTGAAAAATAAGCATGTAGGGAAACTTTGCCTAAACAAAAAAAAAGTATTTATGAAGAGGGCATCTTTCTGTCTTAAAATAAGCCCCCCTGCCCTCTGTGAGAGGGAGGGCTGGGGTAATTTTGAAATCTAAAATAGGAATGCCATTTTTTATTGCAGATTCGGATTCTACGGGACAAAATACTCAACTTTTATACGAAACATTTTTTTCTATTCGTAACAGACGGGACTGTAATTGTAAAAATAATTTTATTTATATGCAAGTATGTAAACTCATTTTTACAATTATAGCGCCATCTGTTACGAATAGGAAAAAATGTTTCGTATAAAAGTTGAGTATTTTGTCCCATAGAATCCGAATCTGCAATAAAAAATGGCGGTTTCTATTTTAGATTTCAAAATTACCCCCGCCCTCCGCCCACAGGGGGGAGGGCTTATTTTAAGACAGAAAGATGCCCTCTTCAGAAATACTATTTTTTTGTTCAGGCAAAGTTTCCCTACAGACTTATTTTTCAAGACATAGAAAATTCCAGGTTAAATGGATCAGCCTGTATATATTCTATATATTTTTAAATTGTCCTCAAAACGTTAAGGAAAACTATAATTTTAACCATAAAAAGCCTTATGAAAAAGTTTTTAAAACGTTACAGAACGTTTATTGCCCGCAAAAAAATGAGGTTCTGCTTTTCAGCCGCCATATTGAAGCCATTATTGTCTGAGGTCAATCATGCAACTCATATTTGAAAAGTAGATTTCATAACCTTTAACTTGAACTATTGTACACCTATTTTAAGCAACACAAATTTTTGCCAGCAGGGGGTCTCCCGTTCAGAAAGAATGTCCATATATATATATATATATATATATATATATATATATATATATATATATATATATATATATATATATACAGGGCCGGACCTAGAATTACAAGGAGGAGGGGCAAATTTTCCGGTTGGCGCCCCTCGCAGCAAAAAAATTTTTACCTGGATGATGACAAAAAAAAGTCACCTGGACCCTACCATAAATCGGCACCACTGACCTTTTTTTTTTTTTGGTCATCACTTACTTACAAATTCACTTTAACCCTATCATAAATTGTTACTATTCACGTTTTTTTTTTTCCTCATCACTTGCTCCAGGACCATTGACCCTACCATAAATTATGACTGTCGACCTTTTTTTTTTTGCTCCTCGCTTCAAAACTTTTTTAAATTTTGCTCCGCCCAAAAAAATTTCACCGTTCTCGCGCTCCTCAAATTACGTTTTTGGCGCCCCTAAAATCACCCAGGGGGGCACGTGCCCCCCCTGCCCCCCTAGATCCGGCCCTGTATATATATATATATATATATATATATATATATATATATATATATATATATATATACTGAGCGTTAATAAAATTCCGCAACAGCTAAAAATCTCAGTTAATATTGAATTTATTGAAAAACAACCCGGACAAAAGTTTCATGGGAAGAATTGAGGAACTAGAAAATGACAATTTGATCTTGAACATAACCTTGACCAAGCTTTGGAGGTCAACTTTGTTTTTTTTTAAATGGAAACCCCTAGTTTTGACCTCAGATTCGGAAAGCGCGGGAAATTCTACGTCCAAACCCATATTCATACTTTATATCCCCAAGTCGTGTGAAGGTCATAAAAACGAAAAAAATATGATACTGGTTGGTCAAGGTCAAAGTCGAGGTCATTTGCTAGTTCGTCATTTCTTTCGGGTTATTTTTCGATAAAGTCAATATTAACTGAGATTTTGCGGAACTATATACATATATATATATATATATATATATATATATATATATATATATATATATATATATATATATATATATATATATATAATAATAGTAAGTGGGGCTCATTCCAGTGCACAACATTAATGTCACAGCGGGGTGAAATTTGATCAAATTATGGATCCGACCCAACCTTTAAGGGTGTGGTAGGGGGCAACAAAACAATAAAACTTTTCCAAACCGATTGGAGAAAATATTTCAGTCAATTGTCTACAACATTTCAAAAATTAACTTAGAGGATTAAAATTTGGTATGTTGATAGAGTTCTTACCTAGGGTCTGCCATTTGGAGGTTTTAATGTTTTACCACCGCCCCCACCATTTTTAAGCTACAATTTAATGCTTTTTCGACGTTTTCGAAGTTTGTACCACTCGCACAGGTCACTCAAATATACCCAGAGGGCTGAAATGTTGTATTCGGATTGAGTTGGTATCAAGGGGGTGTCTTTTGTGGGTCTCAACTTTTAACACTAACCCCCACCATTTTTATATCAAAAAGAACATGATTTTCCTTGTTTTTTAACAGTTTTGTTCAGGTCAAAATCTCCCCAAATAAACCTAGAGGTCTGAAATTTTGTTTATAGGTTAAGTTAGTAACTTACTAGCCACTACTTTCTGGAGGTTTCAACTTTTAACCCTTACCGCCACGATTTTTACGCCAATATTTCCTTGATTTTTTCGCTTTTTTTCTAACACGCCCAGGGACTCTCTGAGTAAACGTAGAGGGCTAAAATTTTGTACATGTATTGAGTTAGTATCCAGTTAGTGCCGTTTAGGGACTCCACATTACTTCCCCCCCCACTTCTCTTTTTTTTATACCGGAATTTAATGGTATTGTTAAGGGGGGAGTTCAAGCCAAAAACGGCTAATAAACTAATTTTTTTCGAATCTCGTTTTTTGTTTTATTTTGTTCTGTGGTACTTCGCAAATACGGTGATATATAAAACATGGCCAAAAAAATTTTTTTTCAAGTAGAAAAATATGTATTTGTGAGCCGCTGTATAGCCAAGTTGCTGCTCCTTTGGAGACAACGTTCCCCCCTCCCCCTTTATGGACGTTCGCCCCCTTAGCTTTATGGACAGGTCCTTTAGTAATAAAATAATGAAACAATATTTAAAAAATATTCCTTACTTTTGAGATATGGCGTTCCTTGTAAACGCTTAAAAACTTGTGAAAATGGGCCCCCTACCTCCACAGGGAAGAGTAATGAATGTTTCAAAAACAAAATTTTCTATTTGAAACCCTCCCTACTTTGAAAAAAAAATTCAACAAGCAAAATAATCATAAATAAAAAAGTTGCTTTTTTATTTGAAGTCCCCCCTGAAATGTGTTTAAAATGCTTTATTTTTATACTATAATACAAGTAGGCGTATAGTAAATTTAAAAATTTAAAAAAAAAAGATGAACTTGTTTTTATAACAAATGCAATACATCAATATTAAGTAATTTAAAAATGTTATTAAAGTCATTTTTTTCCTTATTTATAAAATAGGAATTTTGGATTATTTGGAAAGGAAAAATACGGTATCCGCCAAAATAGACAGTACCGAAATTAAGAGGGCTGTGAAATTGCGCACGCAAGTTGCATTTATCATATTTGGTACACTTGTCATTAGTTGTCAACTTGACATTACATTACGGTTAAAATCTTTGTCATTATCGTTCTTTCTACCGAAGAAAAAGTTTTTTTAGTAGAACATTATTTCTGCTCATACGGAGTTGGACGGAATAATGGCCCATGTATAAAACAAGTGTCAGAAAGATATCAAGAACATTTTAATAAAGCGTCCCCCAGTAAAGCTGTAATGCCAGCGGTTGTTGAGAAATTTCGTCGCATTGGTAGTGTATTAGGTCAACGTAAAGGCTCTTCAGGTTGTCGAAGAACAGTTTGTGCCAATGCTAATGAAAGACGCGTGTTTAATCATCCAATCTCCGCAAAGAAGTCTTGTACGAACAGCACGTAAACTGAATATAAGTGAAACATCTACACGTCGAATGTTCAAATCTATTGGCGGCTTTCCATACCGAAATCAAATGGGACAACGACTCAATGTTGCGGATAAACGTGAAAGAGAAATTTACTGTGGACGCGTGCTGAGCTTAGTGTATGAAGATACCGATTTTTTAAGAAACGTATGGTTTTCTGACGAAAATCACATTCACCTCAACGGTTACATCAACCGACAAACAAATCGATTCCTTGGGTTTGAACGTCCTGATCCCATTGCAGAAAAGCTTCTCCACAGTGCTCAAGTAACCATTTGGGTTGCTGTGTCTGGTCATGGGATAATTGGTCCTTATTTTGTTGAAGACGAGAATGAGCATCCAGTTACTGTCAATCAAGAGCGGTACGGACATAATATTGTGACACCTTTTGTCAGAGATTTGAAGACCTTTTGTCGTACGCGTAATTTAAGAATCCGTAAGCAATGGTTTCAACAGAAGGGCGCAACAAGCCATACAGCCGAACGCTGCATAAATTTGCTCCGTGAACATTTTGGTAACACAATAATTTCTCGTCGCACAGATTTCGAGTATCCACCTCATTCACCGGATTTAACACCACCTGATGCCTACCTTTGGGGTATGATGAAGGATTCCATATTTCGCTCGGAAAATCCGCCAGAAACTGTTGGCGAACTACGGCAAAGAATAATAACTTATTTTCAACATTTGCAGCAACTACTTTTTTTAAATATGTTTAATGATCTTCAGAAACGTTATGAAGCTTGTTTGCAACGCCATGGTGCACATTTTGAACATATGTATTATAAAAATTAATTCATAAATATATTTTTTTTATATTCTGTACTGTTTATTTTGACGGATACTGTATCTTCAAGGTCCTTTTTTAATATTTAAAAAAACAAAAAACAAACAAAAGGCAAAAAAGAAAAACAAAAAAGAAACAAAGGTGTTGGCAGGTAAGCATGGGTAGGAATGCCTTTTGTACGTATGTGTTTTTTACTGAATTTGAATTGTGTTAATTTTTTTGCTGATAGCTGCTATCGACATAAAATTGAAATTTTTTTCCTTGTAACTGCTATCGGCACAAAATTGAAATTTACTGAGATTCAGCCCTTAAAAACTTAAACCCTTTTTAAAGCCCCGATCAGCCGGACACTTATTATCAGTTTTGAAACCACCGAAATGACAAATCGTTTGTAGACTTTCAATCACATTTATACCGAAGATCAAGGGAAAATTCGACTTCCGTGATGAGGTCCCGTTGATCACGACGTTTTTTTTTATACTAGCCCTAATATAATAGCTTTTGTCTACGACTTCGTCCGCGTAGGGTCATTGAAAGTTAATTAAATGATTTCGTACACTTACTATGTTGTCATCGACTTCACGCGGATGAATATATCGACAAAAACTAGTTTCCATATAAATTTTCAACCATTGTTCTACCGCTTTAGGGTATAAAATTTTAAAAATCTGCACTTGGCACTCGTTTATGTTACTAAAAAACCCCTGTACAGGATTTCACGTTTCTAGACTCAATGGTTTCTATATAAATTTTCATCCCCTATTTCATATCCTTACGAAATAAAATTCCAGAAAACCCTTCTTAGAGCTCACCTACGCTACATAAGGAAATCCTGTGCAAAATTTCACGTTTCTGACCCTAGTAGGTTTTTAAAATAAATTTTGACCGCCTATTTTACCACCTGAGGGGATGCATATGCAAAACCCCTTCTTGGTGCTCGCCTACATTATATAAATATAATGTAGGCCCCTTTATAGAATTTCACGTTTTTAAACTCAACGGTTTTCCATATAAATTTTCATCCCCTATTTTAACCCCTTAAGAAGCGAAATAATTGAAATCCACTCTTGGTGTTTATTTGCGTTACTAAAGCAACCTTTGTATAAAGTTTTACGTTTCTAAACCTAGTGGTTTCCTATATAAATTTTCCTCCCATATTTTACACCCTTAATGGATAAATTTTTACAAAAATTCTCCCTCTTAATACTCATCTACATTACTAAATGACCCCGATGTCCCTGGGCAAAATTTTACCTTTCATAAATTTTCATCCGCTACTTTATATCCTTAGGGGATGAATTTCCCAAAATCTTTTCTTGGCGCTCCCCTAAGGTACATAAAGAACTCGTCTGCAAAATTTCACGTATCTAGCTAGACCCAATGGTTGGTTAAATAAATTTTTCATCCCCTATTTAGGGGATGAATTTTGAAATTTCATGTAGCCTATAGCACTCCGGAGATTAAGACTAATCAAGCGATAACTTCTTTACCAAAATCCGTTTGGTAAATGCGCCATAGAAACAGACATAGAGGATACATACATACTTTCGAAACACATTACCCTCCTTCTGATGCAGTCGGGTAATAATAAAAAGTATAAGACACAACTTGATCGTAAAACGAATTACACACTAACGTAATATTTAGCACTCGGCACTACCTGGCTCTTTCGTAACTTTTTGTACTCATATATTATGTAATATAGTATTATTATATGTTAGTACATGTAATATAGGTGGATACTATTTTCTTAAATTGAAAGATAGTATTCTCATGCCCTATCGCTGATTTAATTATTAAAACAAAAAACTTGATTGATTTTTCTTGTTCTCTGCATTGAACTGATTAACTATAATTAAATTACTTTAATTAGCAAAACTGAAAGTTCGCATGATTATAACCTGGTACTGGTATCATTAATTGCAACATTAATTCATCAACTTAATATTATTAAATGAAACATTATCCAAATGTGACTGTACTGTGTTCATTGACAAAATTCGCTGGTGCTACACGCATACAGTCTAGCACAGTGTTTCCGAACCACCAGTTCGCGGATCGATGCCGAGCCGCGAAAGTATCTTACCGGTTCGCAGAAAGATGTGTAAAATAAAATATGAATTCCAAAAATATTTATAATTTTAACTATTGCTTTAAAAATAAGAAAATGGCGGGGCTAGCGTTATGAAAAAAAGATTTTTCGCGTGTTTTGGAATTTAGCTTTTTAATTTACAATCCATGATAGCACAGACATCTAGCAAAACACCACGCAACTTTTTGTTGTTTTGTTTTGAAAATAGCAAACGGTGGGGCTAATTTTAAGCTCAAAAAGAGTTTTTGGCTGTAAAAAAGGCAATTTTTAGGGTTTAGCATTTATAATTACGGTACATGCTAGCATACGACTAGCATAATATGGCATAGAGTTTTTGTTCGAAAAAAAGAAAACGGTAGGGCTAAGTTGGTGGGGACATATATGGTCGACCAAATGATCAGAAAACGACATTAATTTCATATTACATTACTAAATGTTATTCCAATTAATGGCGGAAATGATTCCAGGAAACAATAATTATATTTAAGATTTAAGAATGGCTTTTAAACATTTTTCTAATGCTTAAGAAAGTGTTAATAATTTTATGAATTAGGTACATGATGGACAAAATGATCGTAAAATGACATTTCATATTACACAACCAAATATTATTCCAAATATTGACGGAAACGTTTCCAGGGTACAACAATTGTATTTAAAATTGAAGAATAAATTGCTTTTACACCTTTCTGAAATATTTAAGAAATTGTCGATATTTATCTGAATACATTCATGGTCGGCCTTAGTAGTGTTAGGAAAACCACTTTTCATATTAACCACAAATGTAATTTAGAAAGTTTTTTACTTTTTTAAAATCTTTTTGATTCCCCGTGAAAAAAAGATTGGATCTAATTGGATTAAATTGGATATAAATATATCAGATCCAGTTGGATCCTAAAATTGACCCTATCTAATTGGATCCAATTGGATCTGAATTACCGGGTGTATTTTTAAATCTTGTACATATCCAACTGGATCCAACATGAACGCAAATTTTTTTTATTATCTCTTTTCTACTATCTCTCTTTCTTTATCTTTGTATGTAAGTACTATACAATATTCCCTATACCTTACGGACTATGTACCATTGTCTTTTATTGTAAATGTTGACTTCGCATGGGATTCGATCACTGTTCATGCTGCAGGTGTGTAGAATATGAAGTAGAATCGACATCTCTTAACGACTGGGCTACGCTATCCTTGTTTATATGTGTCATTATATGTTATGTATATTTTTATATTTGATAAATTAGTAAACTTTAGAAATTGTTAGAATTTTCATAACCTTTTAGCGAATTTTCAGGATGAAAATTCAGCTATTACAGCAGCTCTTATGGTAAGACCTAAGCCCGGGACTATGGCAGAAATTTGTTTTGGAACCTCTAGAACCCGAAAATCTACTTCACTAAAATTTATATATATATATATATATATATATATATATATATATATATATATATATATATATATTTGGTCATAAGTTGTAAATATTGTATTATAACAAGACCAATAAAATATATAAAAAAAAAATATATATATATATATATATATATATATATATATATATATATATATATATATATATATATATATATATATATATATATATATATTTATGTGCGTACGCGATAACTGTCGAACGAAACACCCAACTGTTATGAAATTTGGTGAAAACCTTGCAATCTGCCAATCGTTGGATGAGTTCGTTAGCTAGACACGTCGGATGCCCGGAAGTAAGTTTTTTGGGCACTTTTGACAAAAAGTGTCTAAAGTGCTAAAAACATTAGAATTCAAAGGTTTTTTTTATACCATTGTGAAAAGCACATGAAATTGAACAAAAAACGTCCTTGGAGCGATACTTGTTTGTCAACTGGTTCTCCAGAAAAATTAAAAATAATTTACAAAATTTTTGGTTAAAGATTTGTTGTCTTTGTCTAACACCAGCTTAACATACCCCATATTATTTAGTTTAATTACATGTATACCGTAGACTGCATTTAGATTGCCCTTAATATGTATTAAAAATTTTTGATCCGTTGATTTTAAAATACTAGAAATAATATCCAAAAATTATAAGAGAATCATTATATAATGAAATTTTGACCAATTAGACTATAATTTTTTTTTAATCGAATAAATCTTTTATATTATCTATGGTGCATTAACGTGTCTTTATATATCTATAAACAAATTAGAGGATTGTCAAATATCATTGTCATTTTGTTTTAATTAAAAAATATGAGGCGTTCTAAAACAAAACTGGCCTAATTCATACAAAACGAGTTATTTAACGAAAAAAATAAAAAAGACGAGTTTTATCACAACTTACTGCTAAGGCCAGTTTTCCTATAACTATAATTTGAAATAAAACCCCTTTTTGATTAAATTGTAATAAGCAATACAAGCTGGAGAATCCATTTTCATCACTAACTCATTTTCGACCAGAACTGAAATAGATGACTTATTTGAAACGCCTCATGTTATTTTTTTTTTTAGTTTGACATTTCAAATAATTTTTTCTTTTACCAATAATAGATTCAAAATAAATATTATTGTTTATAATTTCTAACATAAAATTCTTGAATTATACCTATTAGCGAATTTCCAAAACTGGAAATTCAGCTTTTACGCCAGGTGTCATGGTGCGACCTAAGGCCGGGACCATATCAGAAATATGTTTTGAGGTCCCTAGAATACGAAAATGATATTCACTAAAATTTATATATATATATATATATATATATATATATATATATATATATATATATATGTATCCGCGCGATAACTCTCGAATGAAATGTCTAACGCTTATGAAATTTTGTGTGCGGACTGGATTCTGAATTGGCTTGGCTAAGTTCGTTAGTCAGACACGTCGGATGCCCAGAAGTAGGTTTTCTGACCATTTTTTATCATTCGATCCTATCATAAGGCAGTTCGATTTTTACATCGTTGAAAAGGAAAAAAAAATTATGAAGAAAATATTCTTATAATTTTCTTTCTATTTTAAGTATTTTTCGAGAAAATGTAAATTTTCACTTTTATTCTTTCTTTGTTAGTCTAATAAGTAATTTATATTTATATCTCAGTTCTTTATAAAGTATAAAAATATTTCACTTTTTTATTAAAGAATTTTGTGAGAACAAGTGAAAACTATTCACATATATGTGTAATAACACACATACATGTATAGAGTTTTGTTTCTCATTTATTGCATTATAATTAGCATGGTTCTATCCCATGTTAAAAAATGTAAATTAAACAGATTTTCTAAGCTAATGTAATGAAGAATTTTTTTTTTTTTTATTGAATTTTTAAGTAAACAAGAAATTGAAGATTATGTTATGATATAAATGTTAAATATAAAACAAAACAAAATATGTACAATGTACATATGTATGTACGGAAAAATATTTTGAATCGATTTTGAAAATTTTTCCACTAATAATTAATAATGTTAAAAAATTAAGCCATTTCAAATGGATTTAAGGTATTTTATGTGAGGTCAAGGTTTTCGGGACCTAAAAAGGCCAGAAATTAATTAACCAATCGATTTTAAAAATTTTTTCACAGTTAGTAAGTTAAAGTATTTGAATTAATTAATTAAATGATGTCCGCAAGAAGCTTACGGACTGCCATAAGTTATATGAGATCCTTTTTCACTGTTACAGAGCTAAACTATTTTAGATAAATATAGATTACGTTATGTAAGGTCTGCCAGGGTCCATGGGATCCAAAAGTGTCAAAAATAAACTAACCGACCGATTTTGAAAATTTTTTCACTGTTGGGGAACTAACTATTTTAGACAGACATACATTACGTTATTTAGGGTCCGCCAGGGTCCATGGGACCCAAAAGTGGTAAAAATAAACTAACCGACCGATTTTGAAAATTTTTTCACTGTTACAGAGCTAAACTATTTTAGATAAATATAGATTACGTTATGTAAAGTCTGCCAGGGTCCATCGGATCCAAAAGCGTCAAAAATAAACTAGCCGACCGATTTTGAAAATTTTTTCACTGTTGAGGAGCTAAGCTATTTTAGATACATATAGATTACGTTATGTAAGGTCTGAAGTGTCAGTAGGACCTAAAAGTGTCAAAAATAAAATAACTGACCGATTTTGAAACCTTTTTACTATTACCGAGGTAAACTATTTTAGATAGGTACAGGTTGTGTTATCTGAGATCCACAACTGTCCTGCGGATGCAAATGCGGCGTAGAATGCTACACAACGGGTTTTGAATATATATATATATATATATATATATATATATATATATATATACTGTTATATATATATATATATATATATATATATATATATATATATATATATATATATATATATATATATTACATAAAGTCCGCCTAGAATATACGGTCGAGCTGATTTTTTAATGAGGTCCACCGGGATCTTGCAGATCCGAAAACGCCAGTAATAAGCTATCGAAAAGATGCTAAAAAATTTCTCACTGCTAGAGAACTAAATTATTTTAGATGGATACAACTATGCTGCACAAAATTCGTTCGGGTTCTTGGGTCCCCAAAAATACCAAAACTAATTACCCAGCCGATTTTAAAAATTCTTTTACTCTTAGAAAGCTAAACTATTTTAAATAGGTACAGGTCTTAGATGAGATCCGCCAGTGCCCAAGATTTGGAAATTCGCTATGTTATGCAGATGCTGCGACAGGGGTATTTTATTTATGTATTTGACAATTCAAGTGAATGTATTCATGCATACGAAATGTATAAAAATTTTAACATATTCTTTTTCATAATATATTTTTTTTGAAAATAATTCTCCATTTTATACTCAAGTTCATAGCAATTACCGAAAATACACCAAAATTCTATAATTTCCACATATTTTGTCAATTATTTCAACTCGCGAACAGTATAATTTAAAAATGGAAAGCAGATTTAGCTTAAAATAGTGCTAGCATACTGACACATTCTATTATCAAATTATTTAGTAAAATTACACAAGAAAACATGTTTTTATTATTTATTTATTTTTTTAAATACATTAATTAATTATTTTATGATTTCTGGTTATTTCTCTTCATAAGGCAAATATCTCCTTCATTTTTTTGCTTCGTAACTTTTCTTTCAGTTTGTAAATAAAACTTCCAGTTTAAAATCTGTACAATACAAAACAATTTTTACTTCTTTTGAAGCAAAATCAAAATTACATTAAGTAAAAACTCATTTAATTTTAGTCTTCAATGGTAAATCAATTTAACTTTGTCTAAAAATTCCTTAATCGTTGTTCAATCTAGAAAAAAAACATCAAATTTAACGAAAAATGTTCATAAAATGTATATATGATTATGAATATAGATAAGTATCTACTTAGTTGTTATTATATTATTATATTAATTATTATTATATTATATTTAGCCGGCGTTTAGCTTAAATTATAAAATAAATTAATAATAACAATAAAAATTAATAAAAATTGACAGCTTGCAAAATCAAATCAACAAGCATTATATATCTATTGTAGTACCTATGTAATAAACAATGAAATTTGAATTTAAAACTAACTGCTATAATCAGAGAATAAATTCGAATTGTAATAATTATATTGGCCATGCAAAGTTTACGCGAGCGCTCCTGGTTTTTTAAATTAGAAGCTATATCTGTATATCGTTCTGTATGTATATGGTGTATATCACTGGCTGTATCAAGTAAGGCTGTATAGTGTATACACAATCAATGAAATAAAGAATAAGAAATAAGATTTAAGAAATAAGGAATAAGAAATAAGGAGTATGCCATCTAGTGACGTTGAATGGAACTTTAACGTAACTGCTCATAGGTATATGTATTTAGGTATTTTTGTACTTCAAAATTCATGAAAAAATAACGTTCGTGATGACTTTTATGTCACTCAAGTGAAAAAAATCACGAATTATGACGTACAAAAGTACCTACATATTTATATCTATGAGCAGTTACCTTAAAGTTCCAATCAACGTCACTAGATGGCATACTCCTTATTTCTTATTTCTTATTCCTTATTTCTTAAATCGTATTTCTTATTTCTTATTCCTTATTTAATTGATTGTGTAGACAGCCTAAATATTTTTGTATACGTTTAAAATGCATTTATAGTCCAGTAGCACTAATTTTAAGCTCTATCTCACTCACTAAACATTAATTTTAGAATAGATATAAAAATTTTTTAAAAAGAGATTCTTGTAGGGATTGCCGAAGAGAACATTTGTGCAAAATATTAACTCCCCGAAATATTTTTTTTTGTATTGTTTAAAGAATATTGAAAATTCATGAAGAGCGTTTTTTTACCTTCCACCGCTTACGTAGCCAAAAGGTGATAGATACAATAAAAAGTGTTAAAACCTTTTTTGTAGAGAATCGAATTCTCTACAAAAAAGTCCGCGAAAGCATCTGTCTATCTTGAACAGGTGAAAAAATACAGCGCTCGAAACGCGCACTCAAAAATTCACTTTTTCCAACGTTCCGGCAAGGTGTGTCGTCGGAAGGGCCTTTGTTTCCCAATAGTCCCAAAAGTCCAAAAAGCGTGGATGAGTCCATCAGCCAGATACGTTCGATCTTTAGAAGCGAAATTTTTGGCCATTTTTAGTGGCTTTTTGCAAAATTTAAATTTTTAAAAAATTAACCACTCAACCGATTTTATTAAAAATATTTTCACGGTTAGATAGTTAAACTATTGTAGATAGATACAGGTTGTTATATGAAATCCGTCAGTGTCCAATCTCTGTAAATTCGCTATGTTATGCAGGTGCTGCGACAGGGGTATTTATTTTTAAATTAATACATAATAAAAAATTACTGTTAATATTAACAAAAAAAAAAAAAACATTTTAACAATGAATTTATTAATGGCAAAATTTTAGATGTAATCATTGTTATTAGACTTGAAAAGTAAAATAAGAATTTTTCACTATAATATTTTTGTCAGTTAAATATCAGCAATTATCTATAAATTATTATATATCAGAAATTATCAGGAATTATTAAAAACAGGAATTGATATCCAAAAAATTTTATCCTGAAAGTTGTAAGTTTTTTTTTTGTGTGAGTGGACTTTTATTTTTTATTCGAAATTTTTAAGTATATTTTTTTTAAAAAAGGTGGTAATCCTAGTTGTCTTACAGTTTTTAACTTATTAGCAACCAGCCCGTTGTAAATAAACTTAATTTTTCCTTAAAATTAGTGGTCGATTCGATTTTTAAATGTAACTTTGAAATCTGTGAAAAACATTTTAATATTTTTTTTTATTTCCTTTTCGTAGAATTAACCCCTAATCATCCCATATAGCTCCTCTGACAGCTCTTTAAAAAAGAGCAACATCGCTAATTTAAACTTTTGATCTATATAGTCAATGTTTTACAATTTTCGAAATATTTCATCGGCGCGGCGGAAAAAAATTTATGAAAAACTATGATCAATTCATTAAAAATTATGAAACTCTATGAAACAGTAAATTATTAAAAAGTCATACTTTTTCACAGAAAATCATAAAAAATGACCACAGCTTTAATGAAAAATTATGCATTATTCTAAAACATTATAATTATGAATTATGAATAACTATGAAAAAATATGAATATCTATTACATCTGAATATCTGAAAATCTATTAAAATCTCTGTTTTTTAACGATAATTTCTGACAAACGATGAATTCTTCCGAAAAATATGTTAACAAAAGTGTCCAAATTTGGATATGTTTTTGGTAGTTTTTTTCATAGATTTTTCCGTCAAGGGAGACAATTTGAAATTTCGCTCTAATTTTTGAAAGACAATTTCATCTCTTTAAATTATTTTTCTATCGAAATATACCCATATAAAAATCAACTTTTAGATTTGCAATAAAGTATTATATTACATTGGTAAAAAGCCTTCTTTTACTCATGAACCCTTATTTTATTTTTCAAAGTTCTTATTAAGTAGGTTATGTAGCTTGAAATCCTATTTTAATTCATAAACAAAAACAGCATGTCAAATTAGATTTGACGAATGATCGTTCATTAAAGCGGGTTCTACACGATGCTACGAACGTTCCTTCCAACGTTCGATCGAACGTTTGAGGCAATTAAGTTCGATAGTTGATGCGACGAATGTATCTGCTACACGGTGAATCGAATGTTTGATCCAATACGAATGATAATGTGTTGGTACTCAGTGGTCGACGCTGTTATCTGTCTGATGTTATCTCTAATGTTATACACTGATGTTGTCTCTCTTCACATGAACGAGTCGTGCGCAACCAACGAACGCAACCAACATTGACCTTCAAACGTTCGAAGCATCCCTTTGACTCGGTGCAAGAATACCGACATCGAACGGGACACGACCAAATGCGAACGTTTGACGCTCGACATTGGACACTCGTAGGTTCGAACAACGGCTACACGATGCTATGAACCATCCAACGTCGAATGTTGGAAGGTGTTCGTAGCATCGTGTAGCAGCGGCTTAAGAAATAAAATAACAGATACA
This sequence comes from Brachynemurus nebulosus, assembly GCA_035578155.1. NCBI lineage: Eukaryota > Metazoa > Arthropoda > Insecta > Neuroptera > Myrmeleontidae > Brachynemurus > Brachynemurus nebulosus. The sequence goes on along the minus strand of JAPWDM010000001.1, from coordinate 33,339,562 downwards.
ACTGGACAAATAAAATTAAAAATCAAATTCAAGACCTGTTTAATCTAATCAAAATTAAATTATCAGATCCAAACAGATCTGCCAAATAACAAAAAAATTAAATATCAGATCTAACTGGATCTGAAAAAGAAAAAAATAAATAAGTAAAATGCCAAATCTAACTGGATCTAATTGGATCAAATTTGATCAATAATTGAATCTACTTGGATACAATTGGATTTGACCAATTAAGAAAAAATAAAACATCAGAGCCAATTAGATCCGGGAGATTAAAAATTAGATCTATTTGGATCAAATTAGATCAAATTGGATCAAATTGTATCAAATATTGGATCCAATTAGATCAAAACGGATCAAATTAGATCCAATCATTTTTTCATGGGTCACCAAAATTCTACACATCATCAGATGAGTATTGGTTCGTACTAAGTCCATTTTTTAAAAACTTTCATTTTCTGATACTGATTTCGACTTTCTCAACGCCCAAAACTAACAAAACAACCCTCTATAAAAAAAATTTTAAATTTTTGATGATAATTGTAACGGCGGTTAGCGTACCCGCTTTGGGAACTAGTGGAGTCCCATACTGCATTGAAAGGCAACTGCAGCCAACATAGAAAATCACAAGATTATATAGGTCAATTTATTTATTGTTACAAAAATTCCGGAAATTACCTTTATTTTGACTTGTTTAGAGGTATAATATCTCTGGAAGTGCATACTTTTCTGTCCTAACAGAAGTATACAAACAAAAATTTTTAGAACAAAAAAAATATTTAGAAAACGTCATAAGAATACAATTTTTGAAATCTTCTTTGCTCATTTTCGCAAAAAGAGCAAGTTCAAACAAGTGCAAAATAATTGCAAAATAATGTAAACAGTCTAACAAAAAGTCTAAAATAATTTTAAGTTCTTCACCTTTTTCACGTGGTTCTTTTTATGTAATTTTTCATACACGTTAATAGAAGAGATGTAATATGAACGTCGCGTCGCAGTGACAGGCAGACGAACGAAAAATTAATAAAATTTAATCTATTCTTAATATCCAACCTACTGGAAGCTTTTCAACCAAATGAAAACACTGAATACATTTAGATTTTTTTTCATCTGAAATAACCGGCACATTTCAACACTTTGATACATTTTTTAGTCGAATTTTCCGTAGAAAATTGACTATATACAGCATACACGACAAAAAGAGGGCAAGGTAAGAGTAGCTATACGTTTTTTGGTCGAGTTTTTTCTTGAGAAAAAAATAAGACTTATACAGCCTATACGATAAGAACGGTGAGAGGCGAGAGTAGGGGCGCTATCTGTTTTCGGACCCGTAGAACACGATTATGAAGACAAATATATATATATATATATATATATATATATATATATATATATATATATATATATATATATATATATATATATATATTCCCGCTACCTTTTAATATGTGTAGGGCCCCTCATGGAAGTTAAGAGCTGAAATTTGGTAAGCGGGGCTCATTTCCGATGCACCTCATACTATCAAAGCGGGGTCAAATTTTGGATCCGACCCAATATTTAGGGAGTTGTGGAGGGCAACAAAACTTTTCCAAGCCGGTTGGAAATAATGTTTAGGTTGATTATCGAATATATATCCCAAATTCAGCTGCCTAGGATGATTTGGAGGGAGTAAAGGGAGCAGAAAGGGTTTTGGCTGGGTCTAACCCGCCCATAGCCCCCCAGAATTAACGCAGAGGGTTGAAATTTGGTGTGTTGATAAAGTTCATAACTAGGTTGTGCTTTTTGGAGGTTTTAATATCTTACTCCCACCCCCACCATTCTTAAGCTACAATTTGATGCTTTTTCGACGTTTTAGAAGTTTGTACCACTCGCACAGGTCACCCAGATAAACCTAGAGGGCTGAAATTTTGTATTCGGATTGAATTTGTATTAGGGAGTTGCTGTTTGGGGGTCTCAACTTTTAACCCTTACCCCCAGAATTTTTATATCAAAAAGAACATGGTTTTTCTTGTTTTTTAACAGTTTCGTTCGGGTCAAAATCTCCCCAAATAAACCTAGAGGACTGAAATTTTGTGTGCAGGTTAAGCTAATAGCCAGCCACAGCTTTTTGGAGGTGTCAACTTTTAACCCTTACCTCCACGATTTTTAGGCCAATATTTCCTTGATTTTTTTGCATTTTTTCTAACACGCTTAGAGACTCTCTGAGTAAACGTAGAGAGCTGAAATTTGTACATGTATTAAGTTAATATCCAGTTAGTGCTTTATATTTATACTATAAGACAAGTAGGTGAATAGTAAATTTAAAAATTTAAGAAAAATGAACTAACTTTTATAACAAATGCAATACATACATATGAAGTAATTTAAAAATGTTATTAAAGTCACTGTTTATTTATAAAGTAGGAATTTTGGATTTTTATTCATAAAATAGAAATTTTGGATTTTTTTGGAAAGGAAAAATATCTTCGTAAAGGCCTCCCAGTTTACTATTTAATGTCCTTTTTTAATATTTAAATAAAAACAAAACACAAAGGCAATTAGCGAATAAGCATGGGTAGGAATGCCCCCGTACGAATTGTGTTGGCTTTTTTCCTGCTAACTGTTATCAGCACCAAATTGAAATTTTCTGAGATTCAGCCCTTAAAAACTTAAAACCTTTTTTAAAAAAGTCCCGATCAGCCGGGCACTCCTCACCAGTTTTGAAACCACCAAAATGACAAATCGCTTGTAGACTTTCAATCACATTTCGCTTGTATACATTCAATACCGAAAATGAAGGAAAAAATTCGACTTCCGTGATGAAGCCCCGCTGCTCACTGGTTTTTTTTATTTATTACATTTATTATAACCGTGGGTTCCTTTTTTTTAAAATTTACTATGCCTACTGTGTCAGTATAAAATTAAATCATTTTAAACACATATAATTCAACACATTCATACTATTGAATTCCGATGTAAAAATGAGAGAAGTGAGCGGTAAAGTAATGTGGAATCGCTAATAGGCACTTACTGGATACTAACTCAATACACGTACAAAATTCCAGCCCTCTAGGTTTATACAGAGCTCTCCAGCTCTCTAGGCGTGTTCGAAAAAAAGCAAAAAAATGAAGGAAATATTGTCGCAAAAAGCGTGGAGGTAAGAGTTAAAAGTTGAAACCATCAAGCAGCAGTGGCTGGTTAAGTTTATTTGGGGGTTTTTAACCTTGACAAAACTACCAAAAAACAAAAAAAATCATGTTTTTTTTAGTATAAAAATGGTGTGGGTAAGGGCTAAAATTTGAGACTCCCAAAAGGCACATTTTTGATACTAACTCAATCCGACTACAAGATTTCAGTACCTGGTTATTTACTTAACCTATACGCAAAATTTAAGCCCTCTAGGTTTCTTTAGGGAGATTTTGACTCGAACAAAACCAAGAAAATTCATGTTCTTTTTAGTATAAAAATGGTGGGGTAAGGGTTAAAAGTTGAGACCCCCAAAAGGCACCCCCTTGATGCTAACTCAGTCGGAATACAAAAGTCGAAAAAGCTTGAAATTTTAGCTTAAAAATGGTGGGGGTGGAGGTAAAACATTAAAACCTGCAAAAAGCACACCCTAGGTACGGACTCTATCAACATACAAAATTTCAACCCCCTACGTTAATTATGGGGGGGGGGAGCTGTGGGCACGTTAGATCCAGCAAAAACACCTTTTCCCTCTCTACTCCCTCCAAATCCCCGTAGGAAGCTGCATTTTGGATATGTTATAGATAATTAAGCGAAATATTATTTTCAACCAGTTTCGAAAAGTTTTATCGCTTTGTGGCCTCCTCCCCCCCCTCAGCCCAACCCCTTAAATGTTGGGTCGGATCTAAAATTTGCTCAAAAATTGACCCCACTTTGAAAGTATTGTTGTGCATCAGAATGAGCCCCACTTACCAATATCATTCCATCAATAGGGGGCCCTACACATGTCAACAGGTAGCGGGAAGCGGGAAGCGGGAATATATATACGATCTATATATATATATATATATATATATATATATATATATATATATATATATATATATATATATATGATAACGTATTAATGCTAAAAGATATAGCTTAGGCAATATTTTATTCGGAAAGGGCATTTAAAAGGCAATTTTTTAAGCTATCACACGTTAGTTTAGTTGATTTAAAAATGAAAAGATAATTTTCGAGGCGCCAACGTCGCGTAGTTCATTAAAGTCAATTTTTATTTATAAAATATGAATTTTGAATTTTTTTGGAAAAAAAATCTTGAAGCCTTCCAGTTCACTGGGAAAGCCTTCCAGTTCACTAAATAAAATAATTTTTTTTAAATAAGTATACTGTATATAAAGCTAAGCTCATTACAGGTGGTTGGTACAACCTTTTTTTTTCCAGTCATTAAACCAATAGTCATTTGTAACAATACAAACTACAAACATTAACGGTATTAATTTTTAACAATATTCAAATTTTGATAATAATTACACAATAATTAATGCCTCCCAGTTCACTATTTAAAGTCCTTTTTTAATATTTAAAAATTAAACACAAAGGCTATTGGCAACTTTCGCTCAATCCAAAAAAAAGTTAAAGGTAGAGATAGAAATAAGTAGACGTGGAAGTACCATCGAAACCTCATTTTCGTGCAAGAGGTAATTATTTACAATTAAATTTCACCAATAAATTACTTTTTGCCCAAAAATGAGGTTTCGATGATGTTTCCCCGTCCACTTATTTCTATCGATATACCTTTGAATTTTTTAGATTGAGCGAAAGTTGCCCAGTTTTTCCAATATCGTTATTTAGTTCTAGTATTATTTTTAACTTCCTCTGTAATACTAAATATCTAAAAAAAATGTTTTAAATAATTACTCAATGGTTTATCGAAGCAAGTGAAAAATCCGTGAGTAAAATATGATCTGATGTGCTACATTTTCTACACAGAAAAAAAAAAACAGTGATTTTATTTACAAAACCGCTTTTAGTATTTAGCTTTCGTTGTTAGAACTAAAATTTGAGTAATTGTAACAAAACTCGCTTTCAGTGATTAATATAAGTTTTATTAATCCTACAAATTGCGTTTTATTAATTTGTTAATATAAAATTTTGTAAATATTACAAAAACTTTTGTAATAACAAAAAAAATAATTTAGTAGTATATTTTTGTAGCATTAATTACAGTTCTATTAAATATTTTAAGTAAATATAAGAAAAATATTTGTAATTACAACACTGTTTTAAAAATCAAAATGCGCATGCTTAAAGTAAAAGTCCCTTTTGTGATTAAAACGAAAATTTTTGTAATAATTAAATGACGCTTGCGCAGAGTTGACAAGTTGATACGTTTATGTCATATTTTGTAAACGTTCATAATACCTATATATGCATTTAAAGAAACCCTGATTTAGTGATTATCAAAAAGTTTTGTATTTCTCATTTAAAAATTGTGTTTTGTAATTATAACAAAAAGTTTTGTAATAAATAACTGACGCAAGCGCAATATTAACGAATTCTATGATTTTTAGAATGTTGTGTAGTATTCATAGCGTCATTCTGTGATAGAGTCCATCTTCATAAATATTTATTATAACCTGACAAGAGTTTATGAAAAAACATAGTATACAATCTCAATTTAAAAGATTGTTAGTACGTTAGAAATATGACAAGAAAACTTGCTAATGGTTTTACTATCGAAAATCTGACAATGGCTAGTAAGTATTTTCATAAATTATTTTTTGCTCACAAATATTAATAATATTCCTATTAAAATTTGATCTCTTTTTTTTCAGATACTAAAAGCAATTTTGAACATTATGGAAAAAATAATTTCAGATTTGCAGTTAAACTTTTTTATAACCAAAGAAAGTTCCTTCAGTTCAGAAATTTATAAAACACTAGCAAATTTGCATTCCTTTTCAAATTCAAGTAAGGGTTATTTTTTGGTTAGACATGTTTTTAAGCTTCATATTTTAGTCAGTAAAATATTCTTTTTTTACAGGTGGAAAACATGCTAGGTACTCCTATTTTGTCTTTTTACTTTGATTCTGAATCGAATATGTAATCCATTATTGGACTATATGTGAAAAACCTCAGTCAAGTAAATTACTAACAAATTAAAAGGATTCTTTTTCAAATTCAAGTAAGTTTTTTATTATTTGGTTAGACATTTTTTATGTTTCATATTTTAGTAAAATATGATTTTTTACAGATAAACAACATGCTTGTTTTCGTTTTGTTTTTTAAAATTTTTCACTGGATTTTGAAGATGTAATTGAATATTGGACTACAGTTATATCTTTTATTGAAATTTGCTTAATATTAGTTCTGAATATAAAAATATATTAGAATTATTTCTAAAACGCTTGCCATACCTCCTGTAAGTTAATACATTTTAACATAACTTTTTATTTTTTTGTATTAATTAATTAATAAATTCATTTATATAAAATAAAATTTTTCTTATTTTACAGGGACTAACTGGATGTACTTTGATAATTAATGTAATGCTGTGTAAAATAGATGTGAAGTTTGAATTTTGTACATATTTTATAGTCACATCTGTTTTGTTTTTTACATTAATTATCAAAGTATATCCAATAAGTTCCTTTCCTTCACAAATATCCTTAATAATATTTACAGGGGTTATTTGTAAGTACAACAAAAAAATATAGTAAAATTTACTATAAAATTTAGTATTTATTAATAAATAAATCATACCAATTACAAATTCCATTTAGTAATTATAACAAAGTTTATTAAATGTTCAAGAAAACATATGTTGAGTTTTATTCACAAAAATATGTCTTTGTGATAATTACAAAAATTATTCTGAATTAATAGAACCTTTTAGTACTCAGATTTTTAATAAAAGTGGTTTTGTAATATTACTAAACGGTTCTATTGGAGTAAAAATTTTGTAATATTAATTCACGTTTTTGTAATATAGGGGAGGGTGGGGATGTTTGGGACAATTTTCAGTGATTATTTTTTCTACGTCTTATAATTTTAGCTTAAAGAACCAGAACAATTGCAAATGGTAAAGTAACTTTTCAGCTATATTGTGATATTTTTTTTAAAGTTAAAATAATAAAAATTTGAATTAAAATAACAATTTTCTTAAAGTATATCAAATGTCCCAATCCTCCCTACCCTGGGGAGGTTTGGGACTGTGCTCGGGGAGGTTTGGTATATATAATAAAACTAAAAGATATCACTCAAAATCTCTGTATTTTTGGCATTACTAAAGTAATTGAAATTAAATTAACAATAGTTTAGGCATTAGAAACTAAAATAATAATAATAACATAATTATTTGATTCTAAAACAGTCAAGTTCATGAAAAATTTTATAACTAAATCCCGCTACATGATGTCTTTCTTCCAAAAAATTCAGGTTTTTAATTACATGGAAAGGTTACTATTTACAAAAAATATTTATTGGCTGACAAAACACATCTCTCAATCTGTCCCTTGTCATTGAAATTCTCGGAACTGGTAAAATTCCTAACACACTTTCAATTCTCATAACAGATATGTCTTCTTCTTGAGTAATGAAAGTTTTCTTTGATGAATCAATACATTTGAGGGACATAACACTGACTTCTATTTCTTCAGAAGGCGCATCTTCATCAGGTGGTCTTTGTACAATACAGGCATACCTATATTTAGTAGAGAGTCTTGCTCCTCCCTTGAACTCCACCAAAACAAATGTGCCGTGTTTCAAATCTTTCGGTTGAAAGTCTGAAAGATCAGCATACTCTTCATCTGAAACATTCAGAATACTTTCACCAGAGGAAATGTCTGACGAACTCTCTAATGAGCTGTCAATGTTTTCAATTTTCTTCTGTTTTTTCTTTTTGATCTGGTTGGTAAATTTCCGAAAAATTATAGGTTTTTTCAGTTATTGACGAATATAGTTTTATTAAACGTTTAAAAATGAAAATATTTTCTTACATTTTAAGGTTATTTTGTTACAGATTCAGTTAAAAAAAATCATGTAAGCTTATTTGAGAGTGTATTATATAACATACAATCTCGCAAGCTTACATGATTTTTCTCTAGGGAGGTTCGGGACACTGTCCCAAACCTCCCAACATGAGCTGTCCCAAACCTCCCAAATGTGCCTGTTAAGTTAAAATGTGTTCTAAAATCATAACCTTAAAAAGATAAAGCTGTTTTGTTCATTAAAATAAACCTTAATGATGTGGTCATTTGATAAATAATTTACACTTACTTGATGATGTAAAATGAAGATAGAGTGCATTGAAACTTCGGGTTGAAAAACCCAGACTTTTTGAGGAAAAATCACAGTTTTCTCAATGACAGCAGCGTCTTCCAATTTAACTTCATGGAAGTCAAGGTACACTAATATTGAAGTTAGTCCTTCATTCTGGAGGGAAATTGGCTCACTGTAGCCAACGTAACAAAATAAAATGAAGGTGTCCCAAACCTCCCACGTCCCAAACATCCCCACTCTCCCCTACAGTGAGTTTTCTTTCTGTGTATTGTATTCAGAAATCATAATTTATTGTAAAATCGGTGAACTTTCGACGAATTGCGAGGCGGTGAATTTTCTAGTCGATGAATTGCTGTCGATGAATTTTTCGTCGGTGAATTGCAGTCGGTGAATTTTCCGGATACGAACACCAACACGTATTATTTACCATAAAATCAGCTGATGATAGGAATTAGTCTGTGTAGTATAAGTACCAGTATTATTGTAAGCAGTATTATTTAATCAAAGAGATTATTTGAGGCTACAGATTTGATGTTACATTATTTTTAATAAAATCATTTTAAAAAATTTCAGTTTTTATATTAAAATAATTAAAGATATACAAAGTTTTTTAATTGCTTTCACTGCGCTCCCACCCTTAAATATGAATTTTTATGTTTTTAATGGCAATATAAAATCATAGGAGATAGGAAAAACATTTTATTAGACACAATACTTTATTTTTAAAATGCTTTCGATCAACGTGCTTAATTCCAGGGTCGGACCTACTGGAGGTAGGGGGGATAAACCATTTAAATATGTTGCACCCCTTGAATTTAAATAAAACTTGGTATGGTAATAAAGAATATTAAGCCATAGTTACCGTATTTTGTTGCAGTGGTAACTCATTGGAAACTCTATAAAAATAACACCGAATCGGATTTTATCACTTATTATTACACGAGAAGTTTGTATTTTTTGGGACAAACTTCGATTTATATATAACGAAAATTTGTTGCCTAGCAATTTAACGAGAAGAACAGTCAAGTGTCAACTAATAAAAACGCGGCAGCGAACCTGCAGCGTTTTTAGGTTGACAGTTCTTCGAGTTAAATTGCTTTAAGGCAAGAAATTGGAGTTGTAGAAAACACAAATTTATTCAGAAAAAATAGAAAACTCAAGTGTAATACGGTAAGACAATTTAATGAATAAAATAAATTAGTATATAATTCATGTTATTATTTAATACATTGTTACTATGGTTATGAAATCATTTAAATTTACTAATACGAATTTTTGTTTCGTTTTTATCGTGTTTACCTACAGTGAAATGGCCAATGAAATGTTTTGTACCATTTTTTCCGCTGTAAAAGCCTGTCCTAACTTTTTTTCCATGGTAAAAGTGAAAAAATTGCAATATTCTTATGGGACTTCATAAAGTTAATACACATGAATTAAATTGTCCTTGTTATTATTCTTGATAGCGAGGACTAGGAAGTTGATAAATATGTCTAATATTCTTGCGAGTGTTTGCTTTCATGTGGATTTGGAATTATTTTCCTATTTAGTCAGAAAAGAATTTTTGAATAAAGCAGTTATTTTTTAGTTATTTCCGTAACTACTCGGTTTTAGCCGGAAAAGTTGTAGATATCAATTACTTATGGCGTCACCATATCGTTAGTAGAGTTATTTATATAAGTTGCTATTGGGGGCAGTTCCACCATGGAGGTTCGGTTAGATCCCTTAACGTAAATAAACTAACTATCACATTAACAGTAAAAGTAAAAGCTTTTAAAATGACAATAGTTGTTCATATAATGATTTTCTTCTACTTTAAAAATTTTTCTCTTTTTATAAAATTCAGTTATACAGAAAGAAAATTACTTAAACCAACAAAAAAAAAAATATTTAAGTGACAGTTAAACAAGGCAAATCGTATTTGTAATTACTAATTATGAATTTTCACAAAGTAAACTTATCTTCAGTTAAATACTGAAAAAAAGTTGTTATAAAACAGAACTATTAATATATTTTCGATAAAAATACATTTTTCTAAAAATTTTTAAGAACCGAAAATTTATTTTGACTTTAATAAATATGAATCACGTTGTTTCCCTGGGTCATTGTTTTAAAAATAATACCTAAATACTCTCTATAAATAAAAATCAAAAAATTCTTGTGAAATCACTCGTGTAATAAATCATTTTCAATCGTGTTAAATGGAAATATATACTTATTTTTTATTTGATAAAAAAAATGCAAAGTAAATTAACATCTTTAATTATTTGAATATTAGTACATATCACAAACACAATTATTACATATGATTTAAAATAGTCAACGCTGTAATTAAAATTATCTTTTAAATGTTTATATTTAAAAATACATACATCTTGATATATGTATGTAGGTATGTTGCTAGTATTCATGAACATACATAGGTACATACAGTACAGCAATTCAAGTATATGTATACCGTATATACGGTTGGAAAATGTGTATTTTTACGAATATAACGCAGCGCAAGCGAGGCAACTTTGGAATTAATAATATTATACTGACTGAGACTGTGTGTGTCCGTTGAGATGCGACGACATAACTATACGACACTGTCTCGCACGCGCAATGAACGTCAGCGCTCAAAAAGATTGGGGCGAGATCGTGAGACAGTCGTAAACTAAACGCGATAACAACGCTTTGTATGCGTTCTCGCTTCGCTTCCGTGTATATGTATATCATACATGTTATATTATATTAGTTAGTTTTAACATACCGTGGATACGTACCCATTGTTATAAGACGAAGGAAAAAAGAAAACGAATAATTTTAGTAACATGGGCGTTATTTCGTGTTATAAATAGTAAATAACTTATTAAAAAAATAAATTAATAATAAAAAATTTGTTGTCTTTGTTAATTGTTCAAACAGTTTAATTAATATATTTATATTTTTTTAAAAAAAAAAGTAATCCGTTATGTTTAAAATTAAATAAAAATAGCTGATTTTAATTTTAGTTATGTATCAGTTAATGCAAGCAACCTTAAATCAACGAGTTCTTATGAAGTATATTATCTAATTTTCTCTACTTTCGTCTTACTGTTCTATCTCACCGGTTTTTTTTTTTTTATTTTAATCGTTTTCTCGTAGTGTATTTTGTTTGGTTTCCTTCTAGTTTTAGTATGTTTTTAAAGTAATTGTTGCGGTGCAATGTTTTATTGTTAAATTGTATTAATTGTTAATAGTTAGTTAGCGACAGTTGGTAACAATGGCGACATCAAATTGTTTTATTATTGGATTGTTATTGATATTTTTCACCTGTATCGGACACGGTGATTGTCGCGCGAAGGCCAACAATCATACGGTAAGATGTGAGGATGGTTTAGTTGTACCATGTTGGCGACCATACCATGATCTATCCACACTAGAGGTGGTTGGACGAGGATTTGTCTATTTTCTCGCACTAGCATATCTTTTTATTGGCGTATCAATTGTCTCGGATCGTTTTATGTCCGCAATCGAAGTTATTACATCGCAAGAAAGGGAAGTGAAAATAAAAAAGAAAAATGGCGAGACACAAATTATTGTTGTACGGGTATGGAATGAAACGGTGGCTAATCTAACCTTGATGGCACTGGGTTCAAGCGCTCCAGAAATTCTGCTTTCAATTATTGAGATATGGGCAAAAAATTTCAATGCTGGCGACCTCGGTCCTGGCACAATTGTGGGTTCGGCCGCGTACAATCTATTTGTTATTATTGCCATATGTGTTGCTGTTATACCAAATGGCGAAGTACGTAAAATTAAACATTTACGAGTGTTCTTTATTACGGCCATATGGTCAGTATTTGCATACATTTGGTTGTATGTGATACTGGCTGTAATTTCTCCTGGTGTCGTTGAGGTGTGGGAAGGCATCCTAACCTTCATGTTTTTCCCGTTGACAGTATTAACCGCTTATATTGCTGATCGACGCATGTTAATTTACAAATACATGAATAAAGATTATCGGATGAATAAACGCGGCACAATTGTGCAAGCCGAGGCTGGTGGCGAACCGTCAATTGAAATGGAATTAAAGGATGGAGGCTTGAAAATATTAGATGAAAGTGCCATCAGTAGTGAAATGAAGGAATTTGAGGAAACACGAAAAGAATATATTCAAACACTGAAAGATTTACGTAGAAAATACCCGTCTTACGATCTGGAACAAATTGAATGTATGGCCCATGAAATGGTATTGAATAAAGGTCCAAAGTCAAGAGCATTTTATCGTGTAGCTGCCACGCGTAAACTGGTAGGTGGTGGAAACATTATGCGAAAGATATCCGAACGTGCTCAAAGTGATTTGAGTGAAGTCAAAGCTCAATTACAAAAAGATGAACAAGAAGAAGCTGAAGAGGATCCTAACGTGTGCAAAGTATTCTTCGAGCCGGGACATTACACGGTTATGGAAAATTGTGGCCAATTTGATTTGCGTGTGGTACGAACAGGTGATTTGTCGAAAACATTTAGTGTTGATTTTGCCACGGAAGATGGCAGTGCCGAAGCCGGTAGTGATTACATTGGTAAAAAGGGTACTTTATTCTTTAACACGGGTGAAAGTGAAAAGATCATTACGATTCAGGTAATTGACGATGATGTTTTCGAGCAAGATGAACACTTCTATGTGCGTTTGTCGAACGTCACGCCACCGGGGCAATTGGGTTCGCCGATGTTGGCTACGGTCATGATTTTGGATGACGATCACGGCGGTATATTTGCGTTCAGTGAAAAAGATTTCGAGATCATTGAAAGCATCGGTATATTTGAGTTGCGTGTTTTACGTTATTCTGGTGCACGGGGTCGTGTGATCATACCATACTGGACGGAGGATGGTACAGCGAAGCAGGGCAAGGATTACGAAGGCGACAAAGGTGAACTGGTCTTTGAAAACAACGAATCAGAGTAAGTACCAAGAGAGTATTTTGCTTCCTTTTACGAAAAGATTCGTTAAACGATTTGGACAATATTGAATTTCTACATTATACAAAAGATTGGAGACAATAGGAAAATAATCAATAAATTCGTTTGTTCAAAGCCAACTTCTTACTGTCTTTGTCGGACATCTTTCTGATTTTTGAAATATGAGCGCGGAAAAACTATAGGTATAAGTGATTCATGTGCTACGTTTTCGATCCGTATAGTTTAGAAAGTATCTATGTATGTGTATGTGTTACTATGAAGGTCCGAAATTGGTGAATGTTAAGATTCACCGGTGTATGTCGGCAATCATCAATTTCGATGGTGTTTGTTCGAAATTGTTTAATAAATCTTTTTAAATCCGACATACATCGGTGGATGTTGACATACACCAAGACGATTCTGTAAATCTTAGATATAACGATTTAAAAATTACTTGAATGTTGAAACACGCCATTGTTTGTTTGAAAAGTAGTTATGTTGTAACGAATAGATTATGTTTGTTTAAAAATAATTCATTGTTGTAAAATTTAGTCTGTGGAAGTTTATCCTAAATATTGCAAATTCAAAAATAAATACTGCAGCTCGTTGTTCCTACTTCGTTTTTACCAGTTTGTACCGTACTTTATTTTGTTTGTGCCTCGAAGAGTAAACAGAAAAAATTTTAAAAATAGCCGGCGCGGCGTCCAAAATTTGAAAATTTTAATTTTATTAGTATATTTTGATAGCAATTCGCTTGTACCTGCGCGTATCTCTATTATTTTCGTTTGTGCCTCAAAAAATTCAGAAAAATTCACGGTACCTGAAATTCTAGGTAGACCCAACTTGATTGTTTTTTTAAATATTTCAATTTTGAAAACAGCATTCAATAGAGATCCGTTTGTAAGTAGCTCTTTTATTTTCGTTTGGATTTCAAAGGGTTTGGAAAAACACACCCAGAAAAAAAATCACTTATATCAATAAAAACCATATTGATTCAATGTAAAACATTAACGAAAGTCTAGTAATGTTTAAATTTATTGTTTCAATGTAGAAAAACTTTATTTTAAAGTTGAATCATATTGATTAAAACAAAAGTTCCCTAGTATTTCAATACATTTTTTTTCTAAGTTGTACATTATTGAAACAATAATGATCGTATTTAATTTTAAGTTGTGATTTTTCTCTCAGTGCACGGTACTCGAAATTCTAGGTAGAATGATTTTGGTTGTTTTTAGAAATATTCAAAATTTGTAAACGACATTCGATAAAGATTCGTTTGTACTCGTTTATGAATCCTTTCTTTCCAATTTTACCTCAAAGAGTTGGGAGATACACGGTACTCGAAATTCTAGGTAGAGCGAAATTTATTGTTTTTGTAGATATTGGCGTTTTTGAAAATCGCATTCGAAAGAGTATGATTTGTACCCGTTCTAAATCTTTTCATTTCGTTTGTACCTCAGTCCGTTCGGAGATACGCAGTACAAGGTATCCTAGGTAGAATGAATTCCATTGTTTCTAGAAATACTCAAAACTTGAAAGCAGTATTATGGAACGACTATACGTTTGTAAAAGTAATTTTTAGACTTTTAACAATCGCCAGGTTATTATATTACCGTTAAGTCGAAAATTAGGAAGCTGTACTTTCAAAACGGTTGAGGTACAAACAATTTTATTTATTGCAAAAATTTTTTGTATAACAATAACAGGTTTTTTTATATCATTAATAACCATAATTTCACTCATAATGAACATAAGCCAAGTTGTCGGGGTGTATGTTAACATTCACCGGTGTATGACCGAAATCGCCATGAAGAAAATAAATAACGGTCATTCACCAGCTAGCGTGATGGTTGTTAACATACACCAGTGTATCTTAAGATACACTGCATTTCGGACATTCACAGTAACATATGTATACATACACCGTGGTTTGCACACAGTTATCAACTATCATCCTGAAATTATTATTCACACTGCGAGAAAATGTCTTGTACGCTAGTAAGAAAATAACTCCGAGTGGCACAGAAAATACACAATTGGACAAAGTTGTTTTCAACACAATGTGTTCAAATGTGTAAATAAAAAAATATATATATATTTATTCGGAATACTTTATATCTTGTACTTTTTTACATTTTTTTGTTATCACACCGACACATATCTGTGTCTTTTTTCATTTCATTGTTTCTTTTCTTTACTCTTTTACGTCTTTCCTTTTTTTCGAGTGCTAACAATTTTTTAACAAAGCAAAAGTTTGTTTGTATTGTTTAACTTTTTGACACATCTACTTTTATTTACAAACGTTATTCACCTTTGAAAAACATCAATTGAAAAAGAAATAAGATGCTAATTTTTGTTTCAATATCAAAATAAATTATACCTACTTATTCGAAATTGAGTTACCAGAATTTCGTCGACACCTAAAATACAAACAATCAAGGTACAAAATACATGCTTTAAAATTTTCACAACGACCACCACGTTAAGAAATTTAGCTAAATTCATTAAGGGGGACCACTAGTGTGACCGTCTGAAAAAAAAAGAAAACTACTGTATGGAATGTTTTAATATTTTAAGGATATATTCGTTGATACATAATAAATTCATGATAAAATTTTTGGACGGAAAAATTGAAAATTCAGTGAGTTATTCGCGATCTCCCAAGAATTCAAAAAAAGTTCCCTCACTGCTGCGGTGATAGCGACCTTCACAGTGTCTGAAATCCAAAATACCAAAAAGCCTATTAAACTAGAAGGTATTGCGTGTACCATGAACCTCAATCGAAAAAAAAAATAGCTGTTTAACAAAATGGCGGAGTTTTTTTAAAAAAAAATTTCAAATTTTGCGCGAAAATTTGATGATTTTTGGCCTGCACAAATTACATTTTTTATTGGATCGGAAAACTGGAGGTTTATGGCATGAAAAAAACATATATAAAAGAAGCTGTAATTAAAATCAAATCAATCGGATGATTTGTCTTCGAGTTTCAACTGCAACAAATTTGAAAAATGTAGTTTTTCATTACTTTACCTTTTCGTTTTAATCACTGAGAATTTTTACTAAAATTATTTACGATGTACTCACTATAACGGTCATAATAAAGCTAGATGAGTCGTTTAAATGTGCCAGGGTCTACCTGCTCCACAACATGTGACTGGCAGCCACGTCCAGAAACTCCCGAACTAGCTATCAACCTTCATACATTTCTCAATACCTCAAAGTTAACAATGAAAATCAGAATCCGCTCTTCGGATGGCTGTAAATCAAAAACTATTTGAGAAATGGACTTGAAATTTTAATATATTATTTTTAAAGGTATAGACCATAGATTCCCAACGGGGGCAATATCGCCCTCCAGTGGGCGATGGAGCCTTCCAGGGAGGCGGTTGCGGATAAGGTTGTCAAGAGTTATAGTAAATATTATGCAACAATATTTTAATATTATATATTTGGAGTAGAGTTAGGGACTAGGGGCAGGGCCCGCTGCAGGAGCCGACGATCAAAAAGAAAAAAAGTCGCCGGGGCCTTTTACCCGGGGGGTCTAAATGCTAGAGCGAGCGTTGCTAGGGGACGTTGCAATTTATTTTCTATGCTAAAGGGGGCGGTGGTCCAGAAAAGGTTGGGAATCTATGGTATAGACTATCGAAACATGCAAAAAAATTTTTTCCAATTTTTTCAAAATGTCACACTAGTGGTCCACCTTAAGATTTATTATCAAGTTCTAACGGAAACAAAATTATACGTCAAAGTATTAAGGTGTGGCTTTTGATCCCGAGTGTGAAGTTGTTTCCAGACGCCCTGTAAAGGCCCGAGGGCAGCATTTCACACAAGGGATTAAAAGAAACACTTTAACCCCGTGCTATTTATAGTAATTTTTGAAATTCCAAACAATTTAAAATTATCAAAATTACAAAACAAATAAAGAAATAATTGTGTAAAATACTATGACATCAGATATACTATGGACAAATTAAAGAAATGGGAAAATGCAAAGTAATTGCTTATTTTTATCTACAAGTTTAATTGCCTTCATTTTTTTTTTGAATAAGTAGTTCAATACCTAAAACGATATTTAATTCAAATTAAAATTTCAGTTTCTGGTTGGTGTCGTTCTATAAATTCTGATTTCTAAAAAGGCAGAAAAAGTACTTTAGTTTGTGGTCGGCATTATTGTGTGAATCGTTCCTTACCGATCAATGCCTATTCGCAGTAGCATCACACATATGTTGTGTGACGGCCAAAAACAGTCGTTTTGACTCTCACACACATGGTGTATGGGCGGCCATTAAAGTGTTAATTTTCGTCGAGAATGAGATGATAAATTCATTTTAAACATCATTGTATCTTGATGCAAACAAATTTGTGAACAACACACTAGGTATACCGTGTGAATAAGGTGGTTGCAAACAGACATTTGGTTGTTAGTTGCTACTGGCTACCCAACCGAGTATACCAAGGAGCATACTGGTAATAACCATATTACTACTGTTTTAAATTTCAAGTAAAATAATGTTATAATCATATTAAATTGTTTCGCACTGGTTTATACAGGTGATTCCCTTGTGAGTTACCTAGTTCCGTTATAAGTTCGGTAATTGGATTATATAACGCTAGTAGGGTAGTTCCTGGTTTTTAAATCAATGTAATATTTTAACTTTTGCTACCTTCTTAACTCCAAAGCTTACTGTAATATAGCAGTTTAGTTACTGAATCGAGAATAATTAGTGACAAATTAATAATTTCTAATTAAGTTTTAGTCTGTCCTAAGCCACTTAAAAGTGACCTATGACGTGTGATATATAACTAATTTTTAATAAACCCTAATGATTCAAATAGGCTCGCGACTTAACTTCAATTTTTAAGAAAAAGTGACCAGTAGCGCTCTAGAGTAACTGATTTTCTTTTTAATCGATTCTAAATTTAAAAAGGAATCAAAAGTTCCAACAATATTTTTTCATTGATCAGAAATCAAACATCAGTCATATAGAAAAGAAAATTTAACACATTCCTTAGAGCGAGAAAAACTATTGACAGTATGATATTTTAGAATGAATGTATAAATATAATATATAGGACTTAAATCAAATTTAATATCTATAAGAATAATTATTTGCCAAGTTATTTGTATTAATAAATTTTTAATATTTTACATCGATTTAAAAAAATACAGCCACTAGAACTCTTGTGGTTACTTTTTTAATTTCTAAGCATCTTTTTAGGAGTAAGTCGCTAACCTAAAAATCAGTAATGAAACCTGCTCTTCACTTAGGGTCAGATTTTCCGTTAAGAAGAGCACTCTTCATGTGGTGCGCTCGTATAAGACAGTTAGAGTCTCGCCGGCTAAACATATATGGAATTTGGCCCAGCGGCTTTTTCGGTTATTCTTTTTCAGAAATGTTGCTTATGGTGATTAATGTTCGAAAATATAGGTATTAGACCTCACCCTCTATATTTTCAGAGATATGGAGGTGGAACCCTTTACTTTAAAATTTTTTTTCTTCGAAACTATTGAAGATAATTAGATGAAATTAGCAGAGGATATTGGTATAAAGTAGCTTTATATTATATTATATATTTTTTTTGCATTCGTAAGACGTCATTTATAATTGAATTTAGAATTGAAATAATAATTGAATTTTTGAGGGTGCGCGTTTTAGTCCAACCCCTTGAGTGACACCTACCAAAAAATTTATGTTATTTGTGTCTGACATAGTTATCGTGTGTAGAAATTTCAGGAAGGTGAGATTGGTGGAAGGTGTCTTAAAAAAATATTAATTCAGGTTAAGTAACAATAAACGTCCCCATGAAAAGAATCAAGGTCGTGATCTGGATGACTGACTATGGTGTTTCTATACAGTTTTCGACGCCGAGTGCGAATCTCAACCTCGTATCTGAAAACTTCCAATTTTTTGACACACAAAAAAAGGTATTTAAATCTGTGTTTTCATCACTATGAACTTAATATTTACGCTAATTACACCCTGTGATGTTGGCTACCTATATATATAAATATAATATATAGATAAGTATATATATAAATACCGTATTTAACATCTTTTTTGTGTGTCCTAAAACATGTAGTTTTTGATACACGAGGTTGAGACAGAGAATGCGCGTTTTGCCCTTAAATAGGTGTAAAATTATGAATATCAATATCACGACAGAAAGGAATATGAATAGGAATTTTCCAATCCTCGTGCCCTTATATTATTTCCTAATGCTCCACCAATGGCGTAACACCCATCGAAGGGGTTAGCACCCCTTTACACTCCTTTTATACGTCTCTGGTCATAGATGATCAGATGATGATGTGCTTTCAAACGTACATTAAATAAATGAAAACGTCCGTTTTTGCTTTTAAAAATTCGTAATTTCTTTTATTTTTTCTCTTTTTAAACCATTTTTTTTTTTTAATAAAGACAAATTATGGTTCAGTACCATCCACCATTAGCAATAACATTTTCAGGGACTCCTAGGGACACCTAACCCTACGGATACGTGTACCGCAGTTTAAGAAACGCTGCTCTACATAAATAAAACTAATCTTTTTTACCATCGGAAATTTCGCTGCTTTATTATATGGAATTAATCACGATACTTAATCGTTTATGTATTTTAGTATTTCACTACCATCATTTGTGTCCAGTTCAGAACGTCCAGTCAAACAAATGAGATAACTTTATAGCAAGTATACGTATATGTGCGAGTAACGGTGTACGAATAATTTACTAGCAGCCGAATAATAATAAAATTGTCAATCAGTGTCTGCTTCAGAACACGAAGAAAATTTATTAGCTCGAAGACTATTACAAATTTTGATTAAAAATGCTAACGAAAAAGTAATAAAAGGTTAAAAGTTTCAGCGGAATCTCAATAAAATATAAGAAAATCTTTAATAACTAATAAAAATTACAGCGAAACGATTTTAAAGTGGAATACCTTCCTCCGTTCGCGCAGTTGGAGTGGGTAAAATAAATCAATTCATTGTTCTTTGGTTCATAACACTTCATACTTGTACCCATAGAACACTAGAAGCAAACTAAAATAAAAAAAGTGTAACTCGCTTGGTGTCATTTGTTGGTCTATTACAGCTTAAGGCATTTAGTCAGTCGGTGTAGGTCACCGAACACACTACGATTGTTATGTATTGTAAGACCATCATTGCTTGAGCTGCACTTTGGTGTGTTTGATAATACGTGTTTTGTAGTTGTATGTGTAAATACGCACACAGAGGCAAACATCAAACCAACACCACTATAAACAGTGTGTACCTAGACAACATAGTGATGCGAAGTGGAGAGGATTTTACGTCACTTTTCTGCTATATTCGGAATACTAACTACAATAATAATAATAAAAATAATAATTTATTGTTATAAAGCCGGTTCTACACGATGCTACGAACGTTTCTTCCAACGTCCGATCGAACGTTTGATGTAAGTAAGTTCGACAGTTGGTGCTGCGAATGTTCCTGCTACACGGTGAATCGAATGTTTGATCCAATACGTAAGAAAATAGTTTGGTACCAACGTTTATTCAGTGGACGAGAATGTTATCTGTCTGATGTTATTTCTAATGTTATACACTGATGTTGTCTCTCTTCATATGAGTGAGTCGTGTAGCCGTTGAGTCGAAACAACGAACATTGTCCTTCAAACGTTGGAAGCATCCCTTTAACTTGGTGCAAGAATACCGACATCAGCTGGAACATGGCCAAATGCGAACGTCCGACGCTCGACATTGGACGCTCGTGGGTTCGAACAACGGCCACACGATGCGGAGAATCATCAAACGTCCAATGTTGGAAGGTGTTCGTAGCATCGTGTAGAACCGGCTTAATCAACAGGATTTTAACAATGGTTGGCTTTAGCATATTGATTTTCAATAATAACAATCTTAATAATAACAATAGTGCTGTAAAAATACTAAATATGTAAAATAAATCATTTGAACAATATTAAAAGTATATAAAAGTAACAACGCTATTCCAAAGTTCAAAGTAAAATTTGTTAAAACAATCTGAAAAAACGTATTTAAAAAATTTAATAAAAAAATTCAACAATCATTTAAAAAAAAAAACGCCGTGAGCAGCGGGGCCCCATCACGGAAGTCGAATTTTTCCTTTCATCTTCGGTATTGAATGTCTACAAGCGAAATGTAATTGAAAGTCAACAAGCGATTTGTCATTTTGGTGGTTTCAAAACTGATGATGGGTGTCCGGTTGATCGGGGCTTTAAAAATAAGTTTTAATTTTTTAAGGGCTGAATCTCAGTAGGTAAATTACAATTTTGTGCCTATAGCAGTTAGCAGGAAAAAAGCCAACAAAATTCATACGAAGGCATTCCTACCCATGCTTATCCGCCAATTGCCTTTGTGTTTTACTTTTAAATATTAAATAAAAAAGGAATTTAAGTAGTAAACTGGAAGGCCTTTATGAAGATATTTTTTCTTTTCAAAAAAATCCAAAATTCCTACTTTATAAATAAACAGTGACTGTAATATTATTTTTAATTACCTAATATTTGTGTATTGCATTTGTTATAAAATATCATTCAAAATATTAATTTGTTAAAAAAGTAAGTTCCTTTTTTTCAAATTTTTTAAAATTACTATTCGCCTACTTGTATTTAGAATAAAAATAATACATTTAAAACACATTTAATAATACCATTGAATTCCGATGTAACAATGGGAGAAGTGGGGGGAAAAGTAATGTGGAATACTAAAAGGCACTAGCTGGATACTAACTCAATACACGTAGAAAATTTCAGCTCTCCAGGTTTCCTTATAGAGTCTTTAGACGTGTTAGAAAAAAGCAAAAAAAAAATCAAGGAAATAATGGCGTAAAAATCGTGGGAGTAAGGGTTAAAAGTTGAAACCTCCAAAAAGCAGTGGCTGGCTATCAATTTAACCTCTATACAGAATTTCAGCCCTCTAGGTTTATTTGGGGAGATTTTGACCCGGACGAAACTGTTAAAAACAAGAAAAATCATGTTCTTTTTGGTATAAAAATGGTGGGGTAAGGGTTAAAATTTACTAACTCAATCCGGATACAAAATTTCAGCCCTCTAGGTTTATTTGGGTGACCTATGCGACCAACAATCTTCGAAAACGTCGAAAAAGCATGAAATTGTATCTTAAAAATGTGGGGGTAGGGGTAAAATATTAAAACCTCAAAGAAGCAAACCCTAGGTACGAACTCTATGATTGTACCAAATTTCAACCCTCTAGGTTAATTCTGGGGGGCTGTGGGCGTGTTAGATCCAGCCAAAATAATTTTCTCCCCCTCTACACCCTCCAAATCATCTTAGGAAGCTGAATTTTGAATATGTTGCAGATAATTGATCGGAACATTATTTGCAACCGGTTTGGAATAGTTTTATTGTTTTGTTGCCCCCCATCTCCCCCTTAAAAGTTGTGTCGAATCCAAAATTTGCCCAAACTTTGATCCCACTTTGATAGCATTGTTGTGCATCGGAATGAGCCCTACTTACCAAATTTCAGCTCTTAACTTCCATAGGGAGCCCCACACATATTAAAAGGAAGCGGGAATGTTTTTCGCTACAATCGACGTTGACTAAAGGTAATATAAATGGACAAAACTGATTATTATGTCAAGGGTAGTATAAGTACCTACATTCAAAGCCGTAATGGAAACTGACGAAGCCATATAATTCAATTATTGTCTAAAGCTATTTATAACAATGATTATAACGTTATTCGGTTTATAACAAAAAAAAAAAAAAAATTATTGAAAAATGAAAGTTTAACTATAATAAAAATTTTTAACTCAGCGGCCACATTTCCACGTATTTCTGATTGGGCTACTTTCGATATATTAAAAGAAAAGCAATGTATACAACACATAGTAGATTCCAAGTACTTCAATTTTTCATCTGGTTCAATTTACTTACATTGTTCATAGTAGTTTTAATGACATATTATGACAGACAATTTAGATTATTAGGCTATACCATAAATTTTAACACATTTTGTTTTGTATTGTTTTTTGTTTGTTTGTGTAGTATTTAAATTATGTACAACATAATACAATAGTATATTATGTGACTGAGGTTGTAAGTTAGATGCGTGGCCCGAAATTGCAAAAAGCAATATTTACTAATGTTAAATGCCTTATATTTATAGGAATAAGTATACCAATATTTTGTGTTGATTAAAGTTTATTTAGCCAGACCGAGACTTAAAATGTTATACATGAAATTTTTAATATAGATATACATAAAATAACAATAATTTGGCTTTAAAGGGTCATCTATAAATGATCCCTCAGTAACTTAAATTAATTTTATAAAATTATAACCTAATTAATAGTATATAATATAATTTTTTTATAATAACAGAAAGATTACACTCGCAGTATTATACCTATACATAAATAAATTATGTTTATATTATTTGTATGGACAAATAAGTTCGAAAATAAAATTTTTTAAGTATACCAATATTTACACTTGCTCAATATCGACTCAGTAAGTATATATCTAACATTATTCAACTTACTACTTTCTTACAACTTCACTCTTTTTTTTTCATATAATTTAAACTCGAAAGTTCTAATAGTACAGTTTGTATACGACTCGGTTGAAACTGTACTATTTTTCTTGATAATTTTTGAGTTTTTGGCGCTTTAAGAGCCCATCGGGTACCACAGTTCATGTTTCGAATAAAATATCATATTTTACTCTCTTGGTGTAGAACAGGGGTTCTCAACCTTTCAGGCTCTGAGCCCCCCTTCATACTTTGGTGTGAGGTCACGCCTCCCTTTACGGATTAAGTTAATTTAGACTTATATATGATAAATTTACTTACATTATGTTTGAGTAAAATGACTTTGAACTTAGGCTAGGCATACTCTGGTAAGGAATATAAAATCATATTTCTTCAAATACAAATTTTAATTACACAAACCATCGAAATATCACAAGTCAGCTAATTTCTCACGCCTGGCCGGACGCTCACTTACATTTTATTGAGTCACTAGCTATAGAGAAATTTCAATGATTGTGTGTTTGTGTCCAGCATCAAATTCACTTTTTTGTTGTTGTAAATATACATGAAAAAACAACTGTTTCAAAAACTACAAACTACTTTAATTTTTTTTTAATTTGTTGAAGCCTCCCCTGGAATTCTTCCACGCCCCCCACCCCAGTTTGATAACCGCTGGTGTAAAATATATTATTAATTTACTGTTGGGTTGCATTATTTGCTTTAGAAATTTCCGGTCTACCGTGGTTTTAGTATCTTTTTCTTTTATTACTCACCTACAGGCGCCGTTGCGAGTCAGTTGGCTCCATTAATATCTACTCTGAAAACGAACGTTTAAAAAGAAGTATCATGCAGTTAAATAATATATCTAATCATTTAATATAATAACATAAGGAACTGAGAAAATATTCATAGGAAATTTCAAACTTCAAAAACTAATTTCCGAAGAAAAATAAATTAATAAAATAATTATGAATCATCTATAACCACCCATTGGAAAATGTCCAAATTCTATAACCACCCTCATTAATTTTTTTATATATACAGCGTGAACCGTAACAACTGCCCCAAATTACACCAACTAGTAATACATGATAAACTGAACAAAAAACCTTAATACCACTTTTTGCTAGAACGTATAGTTTCGAATAAAGTAATTTTTAAAAAAATTTTGAGAACCAGTGGTTGTCCACATACCTTTACCTAGATATGCATTCAATCGACGCACCCGGTTGAAACGTTGAAATATAGTAACGTCATTTCGTATTATTTCGAACGCTTGCTCTAAAAAATTTTGAAAATCATTAACATCACAATCTTCAACATAAATTAAATGCATATCGGCTAATTCACGAATAGAGTAATTGGCCATTTCCCTCTCCAACCACAATTTAAAATCACAACTAACACGTAATAAAATAGTTTTATAAAGAGTTAATAGTCCACACTAAACACTACATTTAACTAATTACTTAGCATAAGCGGGAAAATTGCAATGTACTATGTCAAGCGATATTTTTTTCTTTTTTATTTAAAAAATATGCCATATCATATAAATATCAATATCATAATACTCCTGTCGCAGCATTCTGCATAACATAGCGAATTTCCTGAGAACAACCTACGTTAGTTCAAAAATACACTACAAATGGGGAGTGGCAAACAGCTTCTTCGTACTTGTCATAGACTTTTATCCAATCTATCAAATGATTTTGTGCTTAAATTGCATCTTATCTTAAATTTCTTGTCTTATAATATTATACGTATATTAACGTCATATTTGAAACAAGAAAAATCATAGAATAACTTTAAGACAAAGATAGATTGAATTGCTTCTTAACTGTGATAATGATTATATTGATCAAAATAATTATATCATAACAGTTTTAACAATCAATAAACGCAAAATCTGGTAAAGAAAATGTTTTATTTAGCTATAAGAATAAAAAAACTGTTAATTTTAATTTTTAGCAGTTATTTGATAGTTCGAAACGTCTCTTGGAAATAACAAAATTCCCTAGGGATGAACCGCGGAACTAACGTATAATAGACAGAATTTATAAAAGGTTATAAATTCTGATTAATAAACATAAAAAAGACTTTAAAGCCCAAAATATCTGGTCTGTGGCATCGAATGTGTCTGGCTAACGAACTTAGCCGAGCGAATCCGAATTCCAGCTAGCATACGAAATTTCATAGGTATTAAACGTTTCGTTCGAGAGTTATCGTGCCCACACATAAATACATATCTATATATATATATATATATATATATATATATATATATATATATATATATATATATATATATATATTTATAAATTTCAGTGAAGTAGATTTTCGGGTTCCAGCGGTTCCAAAACAAATTTCTGCCATAGTCTCGGATTTCGGTCTGACCACAAAAGCTGCTGTATGTAATAGCTGAATTTCCAGAATGGAAATTCGTTAAAATGTGTAATGTATTGTGTAAGATGGCACTGGGAGCTTAAATGGTTAACTGCCGACAGGCAAAGGCCAAAAATGACATAAAAAAAAATGAATTATGTACTATAGGTACAAAATAAAATAATCTGCTTAACTGCATTATAGTATTCCATCAGTAATACTAACATATATAAGTCATTAACATTTTCCGTGCATATTCTTATTGTTGCGCTGATGTTCCGCCATTTTTATTATTTTTATTATTATTACTGGTCGTAAATTTATAGAAATTAATATTCTCAAAAATTTTAATATTTATTAATTTCTTTTAGTTTTAGTTACAAAATAATGTTTTGACATTCTTATCCTTTACTTATGTTAGTTGGCAATCTGAATTACAAATCAAAAGTAACTAAACATAATATATCTTACACTTCATTCAGACTAGAGTGGTAAGTACTAACGAGGAAACACATCCAGAGTGAAATTCACAATTTTGGCAAAACTTTGCAGGTGTGCAAAACAGGCAAAAATAAGGGACCCGTATTTTTATTAACGGCCATCTTCCACTTTTAAAGGGATGAGTAAAAATCCTATTTATTAAGATATCTTGAAAATTATAAGAAATAGAAGGAAAGTGTAAATCGAAATATCTACCATATTTTTATGGATGAATAAAAATTAAAACAAAATTAAAGTGTAAAAGACAACTTAAGGTATCCCAACAACTAACAAAATTATGGAACTTTAAAGTTGTACTTTACACAGATAATTCTGTTTCATCTGATATAGATGTGTGACCTTATCTTTGCTACGGCATTGCAAATAGAACGAAGAGTCTTTTTTATTGAATTTTTATAAAGCTGGTAAATACGTTTATTACTACGCATACTATATTAATATACGACAATTTTAATATTTTTATTTGATGTCATTTTCTGAACTTTTAAAGATTCATAAATATATCATAAAAAAAAATGATTTTTTTTATTAAATATTAAGTTTATGGCAATTTAATATAATTAAATAAAAAAAATATTGTGTAAAAGACACTCGGTGTTCAATTGTGCGGATGTTTGACGTCACAAGTGAATTGGAAATCAATTATTCCACCTTAAAGTTTGATTCTCTATGTCTCTATTATTTGTTAACGGATTTCAAAAAATTATTCACCATTTTATTTAGTTTCGGTCAATACTTTAGTTAAATGTAACTAGTTATACGTAAATATTACATTATCTCACCCTATGAGACTTCTCCATTGATGAAATGCTGCATTTTAAAAGGATTATTCAACTGTATGGCTTAAGTCAGTGCTGGGTTTGCTGGGGAAGGTGGTGGGGTAAAAATGGGGGGAGGGGCGTGAATTTTTTTTACCGGCTATACTCTGACGTATCAAGATTTAATTATTCTAATTAAAAATTCATTAAAAATTAGAGGATACTGGTTTTTACGTTATTTCAAAATATGCATGATATTGGAAATATGTAACGTAGGAAAAATGTGTTAGATTACATACTATTATTTAATACAGGGGTGGCCAACCTGCGGCCCGCGGGCCGCATGTGGCTCGCCTTGAACTTTTTTTGGCCCGCAAGATTCATCACACTTATACAAAATATATTTATTTTATAATGACCAAGGTAGTGAAAACCAATACGTATTAAAAAAAATACGTAATATATGGCAACACATAATTTTATATGCGGCCCGTGGAGATATGATGTGCTTCCAAAGTGGCCTGCAAGGTCATTTGGGTTGGCCACCCCTGATTTAATATGTATGTATAATGTACGGACATTATGTGAAATATAATATGCACATATATATATATATATATATATATATATATATATATATATATATATATATATATATATATATATATATATATATATATATAATTATATTTAAGCCAAAAGTTTAGCTGGAATAAAAATGGCAACTCAAAAAATTCATACTGTACAACGAACATGATTGTATTAACTATGTACTTATATCGACTAATAATAAATTTTGCCAGTAGAAAACACACATTCATACACATTCTTTATTCTTTCTCTTGCAGATACTTTTCTAAGAGACGGCAGTAAACATATAAAATGAAAATTTAAGAACAGCTCCTTGTCGAAAAATAATGATTTTTTTTGTCCTTTTTTGTCGTTATGTTATCGCCATAACTAAATGGAGATTTAGTTACCCTCTAGAATAAAAAAAAAAATTGTATATGTTGGAAATTTGTCGAAATTATGTGATGAGTATTTAATATAACGAAAATATGATAGTTTCGGAGCAGCTTAGTAAAAAATTAAATTTTTACTTCAGATGTAAATATACACATATACTTTTTTAATTCCATTTTAGCGAATTTCCATTCTGGAAATTCAGCTATTACAGCAGCTCTTATGATAGAGCAGCTATTACAGCAGCTCTAAGTCTGGTACTATGCTAGAAATTTGTTTTGGAGCCTCTAGAACCCGAAAATCTACTTCACTAAGATTTATATATATACATATATATATATATATATATATATATATATATATATATATATATATATATATATATATATATATATATATATATATATATATATTTATGTGTGTACACGATAACTTTCGAACGAAACGTTTAATCTTTATGAAATTTGGTATGCGAGCTGGAATCCGGCCTGGCTCGGCTAAGTTAGTTAGCCAGACACGTCGGATGCTCAGAAGTAGGTTTTTTCACCATTTTTCGCCATTCTTAGTGCTTTTTTTGCAAAATTTGTCTAGAATTCAAAAATCTTTTTAATTTTTTTAACACCATCGAAAAGGGCGTAAAAAATTACATAAAATAAGCCTTTAAAATATTGTACAAAGTGAACTAGCTTTTAAGAAAAATTAAGAAATTTGCTGAATAGTTAATATATGTGTTATAATAACAATAGCTCTGTCTCATCTTTTTAAATTAAAATTAGTTAAATTTTTTTAAGAGTACGTTATAGAAAGGAAATTTTTGTATGGTGTCCTCCTTTAGAGAGAAAATATACCTAATTTATATATATTTACATAACTAGAAAAAAATCGAAATCTATAGTTATGTAATGTAATAATATGTTGTTAAATGGATATATGCTACACTATACGTGATTCGTTAGAGTCCTGAGGACCCAAAAGCGCCAGAAATTAACTACTGTTACGATTTTGAAAATTGTTTCACTGTTAGGAAGCTAAACTATTTTAAATGGATACAGGTCTTAGATGAAACCCGCCAGTGCCCAATGTTTTGAAATTCTCTATGTTATATAGATGCTGCGACAGGGGTATTTTTTTTTTAAATTTATTCTTTATACTACCACACTAAAATCTACACATCTTTACAGTTATACTATTTTTATTAATATTTTCTGTCATTCTAAATGTATTACGATTTCACTTGATTTTTAAAAACAGGAAAGGATATAGAAATAAACCATTCCTTTTTCGAAATTTAATCTTTAAAACGTAAGCCTTGTTTGCATCAGTTGTATAGTTTGAAACAGTGTTTCACAACTGCCATACTCGGCCGGGAAGTACGAGTCCGCAAAAAGATGTATGAATTAAAATAAATTATAAGACTACTTATAACTTTTATTTTTGCTTTAGGAACAAAAAAAATGTAGGCTAGCTTTATGAAAAAAAGGTTTTTAGCGATATCGCAAATCGCGACATCGTAAATTGGCATCGCGATTTAGCAATATCGTAAATTGGAATTTCATTTTTTTAATACGGTCCATGATAGCACAAGCTTTTTTTTTTGTTTTAAAAATAGGTAACCATGATGGGGTCTAACTTTAGGTTCAAAAAAAGTTTTTGACTATAAAAAAAGCAATTTCTGGGGTTTACCTTTATTATTTACGGTAAACGTCGGTAATATGACATGGTCGCAAAACGATATTTCATAGTCCTATTTAAAATCAACGAAAGACGTTTAAACATTTCTCTAATGCTTAAGATAATGTTGATATTTATCTGAATTACATGGTAGACGAAGTGGTTGGAAAACGATATTTAATATTACGCTACCAAATGTTACTCCAACTAATATCGAAAATGACCCCACGATACAACAATTGCATTCAAAATTAAAGAATTGCTCTTAAACATTTTTTTTTTGACGCTTAAGAAGGTGTCGATATTTTTCCGAATTAATGGTAAATAAAATGGTCGGAAAACGATATTTCTTATTACACGGACAAATATTATTGCAAATAATAAGTTGTTGCAAAATGCTTTTTAGCCAGCATTCATGCTTTCGTTTCTTATTTTGATATCCAAATGTGCAATAAAAACACCATATATCACTACTGGAAGTTAGCTAACAAATATTCATGAACCGTGTTAACTAAAGATGCAACGTCAACTAAAGTTGTGGATAAGCTTACAAAATCGCACTACTTGTTTCAGTTGTTTGGCTAGATTAGCTTGTTTATAATTTTGGTACTCCGTCTTCAGTCGACCGCAAATTAATATTTTTATAATCATTATCCTTGGTGTTGTACAGATAAGAAACGTTTCCCTCTAATTAAATTAATTAATTTTTTGTGTATAGTTTAGAAAAATTAAAATCCGTTCAAAAAAATGTTCATTTTCGCCTGCTAAATTTTAAATCTGATTGGCTACAAAAAGTAACAAACCAAACAAACAGTGCGACTATTCTTTTAATACCTACTTTCATAATTTTCTTACATTTCGATCTGTCTGCAGGTCTTTTTGTAGAGCCACTAACAAGTAAAGGGCCCGAGGCCGGACCTATCGATTTTGATGAAACTTAGATATGTTGTAGAACACTAAAAAATAAGCGACACGTATTTTGTTTATCGGCGGAAAAACGGTTTGAAGGGGTGAAACCGCCCTCCAAAAATTGGGGTAAAAATTTAATTTTTTAAATATCTCGAAAACGGTAAGAGATAGAGCAAAAGTTTAAATTGGCGATACTGCTCTTTTTTAAAGAGCCATCTACCGGTATGTAATTCGTTCAAATTGTGTCAACAGGGGTGGCTGGGGGTTAAAATTTAGGGGTTAATTTTGCAAAAAGGGGATGAAAACTAAATAATATAAAAATTTTGTTTACAGATTTGAAATCTACGTCAGAAAATCTAATTGACCTGTTTTTGCTCAATCTCCTAATATTAAGTCTAGGGGTAGTTAACTACAAGGTGACTGGGTCGAATAGTCGTACTACTTGGGTAGTTCAAGAAGCTTTTCATCATGAAGCTTTTCAATAGTTTAAGACATTTAGAATATCGTAGAAATGAAATTTTCGATTTCAAAATTCAGGTTGAGCAACATTGGAGAGGGGGTGAGTCACCCTCTTAAATTACACACTAGTTAACATACACACATTTTTAATATTAACACACTGACAGTGGGTAATAATCTCACAATAAGTGGTTTTGAATCTGGACTGTCTTATGTAAGGTTTTTATAAGGTTTGTTTTTTAATGGATGTTATAGTTTTCGTTATCGAAAATTATCGATACCGAAAATACGATATTTTCAAAATGAATGGAAACCTAATAAAAACCTTACATACGATAGTCAGACTTCAGAACCACTTATTGTGACATTATTACCCACTGTCAATGTGTTAATATTAAAAATGAGTGTATGTTAACTAGTATGTAATTTAAGAGGGTGACTCACCCCCTCTCCAATGTTGCTCAAACTGAATTTTGAAATCGAAAATTTCATTTCTACGTTATTCTAAATGTCTTAAACTATTTTCTATGAAGAAAAACTTCTTGAACTACCCAAGTCGTACGACTATTCGACATAGTCACTCCCTAGTTAACTACCCCTAGACTTAATATTAGGACATTGAGCAAATACAGGTCAATTAGATTTTCTGACGTAGATTTCAAATCTGTAAACAGAATTTTTATATTGTTTAATTTTCATCCCCTTTTTGCAAAATTAACCCCTAAATTTTAACCCTCGGCCACCCCTGTTGACACAATTTGAACGAATTGCATACCAATAGATAGGTCTTTAAAAAAGAACAATACTGCCAATTTAAACTTTTGCTCTATCTCTTACCGTTTTCGAGATATTTAAAAAATTAAATTTTACCCCAATTTTTGGAGGGCGATTTCACCCCTTCAAACCGTTTTTTCCGCCGATAAAAAAATACGTGTCGCTTATTTTTTAGTGTTCTACAATATATCTAAGTTGCATCGAAATCGATAGGTCCGGCCTCGGCCCTTTACTTGTAAGTCGGTATTTATCAGAAATTATGAGAAGATAATTGACAGACATTTACGAATATAATTTGCAGAGGAAATCTGACTCGAGCGAATTAGCTCAATTTGTATATCATCGTGAAAATACTTAGTGTTGGTTTGAAGTTCAAAAAATAGGACACAGCACTACACTGATATAAAAGAGCTTAGCAAATAAAAGCAATATTGTATTAAACCATAAAAAATAATCTTTTTTGTTTAGAAGTTACTCACTTCATTGTAGTATTTGTTCATTATGTTTTTCACCTTTTTCCTTCGTTAATAACATTTTTCCTTGAGATTTTCTTATCTTACATTGTCACATATTAGTTTCATTTTATTCGCACAAAAAAAGAATCTCAATAAAAATAAATAAACCAAATAAAAGAAACAAAAAAAGATACCGTAATTTTGTTCTGTCAAAATATTATCTATTGTCAGAAAAGAAAAACGATTCAAGATATCGTCAACTTCATTTAATGTAGAAGGTTTTACATTATTATTTCGGGTTATCAATAGGTGGATATCTATAAAAGCTAATTGCTTGTATGTAGGGCCAGATCTAGGGGGACAGAAGAGGCACGTGTCTCGGGCGTCAGATTTTAAGGGAGCCAAAATTTGGAACTTCACGTTTTTTTGCAGGTTACTTGTTTTTTTTGAAGGAAAAAAAAAGTTTGAAAAAAATATGTAGGGAGGACAGGGGGCCGCATTTTTCAACGGTATCCCGGGCGGCACTTAGTGTAGATCTTCGGTATTTTCAAGATATCTAAATGCGATTGAAATGGTACAGGCGGATTGTTATTTTAGTAGCCTCAGAACGTCAAAACTGATGATAAGTGTCCGGCTGATCGGGGCTTTAAAAAAAGGGTTAAGTTTTTAAGGGCTGAATCTCAGTAAATTTCAATTTTATATCGATAAGAGTTAGCAAAATCGCCCACCGTTTTGAGAAACGTAATTTTGCGAAAAATCCATGCAAAGTTTTAAACGTGTTTGCCATCTCGAATGTTTATACCATTTTTGAGTTATTTATGAGAATATAGAAAAAGTAATCGTTTCAGAAATCGGATTCAAAATGATTTCTAAAATATTTTCACAATTATCAATCCTTTTGAATGTCATTTCAGAGATATTAATACTTACACACAGTAAAACAATTTGTGTTCTGCCTAAAAAAAACCAGGGGTTAAAATTTTTGTGTTAAATAACTAACACAACCCTGCGTTAATGTAACATTTCGTGTTATGTTAAATCGTTAAATGAAAATGTTAATACAAATTTCGATTTAACAGAATAAAAATGTTAACCTGTTTTGAACAGCAAAGAAGTAACACAATATTTGTGTAGAGCAAAAGAATGCTATAAGTACCTAACCTGCATTAGAATATATATCTACCAAAATATATATAATAAAAAAAGATGAGAGTAGTTCTTATTATTAAACAAAACCGAAAAATTATAAGTTTTTTCAGTTATTGACGAATATAGTTTTATTAAACGTTTAAAAGTGAAACAATTTTCTTACATTTTAAGGTTATTTTGTTACAGATTCAGTTACAAAAAATCATGTAAGCTTACTTACACGTAAGATTGTATCAAGGGGCCAAAGTAAAATATAATAGGTAGTATTCCAACTGTAGCCGTCAGGTGACGTAAAATCATCCCCACTTTGCATTACTATGTTGTGTAGGTACATACTGTTTGCAGTGGTGTTAGTTTGATGTTTGCTTCTGTGTGCGCATTCACACACACAATTACAAAACACGTATTATGAGATAAAGCAACGTGCAGCTCAAGTAACAAAGGTCTTACAATACATAATAATCGTAGTGGATTCGGTGACTGGCACCGACTGAGCAACAAATGACACCAAGCGAGCTACACTTTTTTGATATTAGTTGGCTTTTAGTGTGCTATAGATTGTATATTGTATAATACAAGCGCAAATAAGCTTACATGATTTTTTTTAACTGAATCTGTAACAAAAGTAACCTTAAAATGTAAGAAAATTGTTTGATTTTTAATAATAAGTTTTGTTTAATAATAAGAACTACTCTGATCTTTTTTATTATATATATTTTGGTACATATACGGAAGTAAAATATTGAATAAAAAAGTCTAACAACTCTGAGCAATCTGAAAAATTAACACAAAATGTATGTACTCTTGTGTGTTAAATCATTGACACAAATCTTGCGTAAAGATTTGACACATATGCTTTGTGTTAAAATAACACAAAAAATTGAGTGGACCGTTCTGGACATGTGAAATGTGTTAATTTTAACACAAATTTTTTCACTTTGCATCATTTCAGCTAATAAGAAAAGGAAAAAAATTTTCTTTCTCCAAGTGATGTAACACCTGAAGTTTAAAGTAAATGCACCATCATTCTTCCAAGTTTATTTTGACATTCCCCTTATTATGCCACATCTGCTAACCTCTACATATTTCTTATTCCTTTTTAATTGCCTGTAAATGATTACATAAAATTAAAAAACTGCTCAAGAGAAAAAACTAGGTCGCCGCAAGCGTAAATTAGGAGCACTTGAGCTGTTGTGTGGTTGGTGAGAATAAACCAATTAAATCTTTAATAGTAACGTACCACTTTGTCCTACCCAGTAATTTTTAAGTGTGTGCTATTGCGGTAGTTACGACAAATATATTAATAATAAAAAATACGAGAAATTTTAATTTTAGAAATTAGCTTTACCTTTTCCTTCGTTTTTTTAAATTTGTGTAGCGTTCTGTTCTGTGCTACGCTATGTTGGGAAATAATTTTTTTTTTCATTCTTATTCTAGTTTTTTTTTTCTTTTTGTTTTGCTGTGTTTTCACCCTGTATGCGGTTGTGCTTGCTACCAACCGGCGCTGGCGTACAATAAATCTAACGAGTGGATATTTTTTCCAAATGACGAAACACGCATATTTGGTTTGTACTTGCTACCACCGTGGCATGTTAGTCATTTAAATATTTTTTTCAGTTTGTCTTTTTTCTTTAACTGTTTTGTTGTATATTAAGTGAAACTGGCGCAATATAAAATGAACTAAAAGATGACGAAGAAAAACTGGGTGAATGAGGGAAGGGATGAAAAAATTTTATTTATTTTAAGCAAGTGATAATTTTTATAAGATTTTCTTTTACGGATGGCAAATTAATTTTTGAAGGAAATTGGTTTTTGGAAGAATATTATTTCATTTGTGAAACCCTATCTATATTTTTTGACACTATGCGGACTCTAATTTAGTATTTTACGATATTTTAGTATCGGCATTTAATGATCCATGCGTTGTATAATATTTTTTGCATGATCTGTTTTGTTGTATGTCCAGGAAATAAAGGTATTCGATGCAACGGTGCCGTAATTAGAATCTGTTTTTGTCCATGCCATTTTAGTATTTAAAGTAAGAGAGACAGGTTATAAATAATATTTCCCTTTACTCTTTTGACCCCTTTCAAACTGCCACGATAAATTTTTTGGGCGCCTACTTATTAATCTATATAGCGACAATTGATAACTATTTGTAAATAAACATCTTAATTGTCAGCAATTCATGTAAATAATTTTTGACTATTTTATTTAAACAAAAAATCGAGGAAGATTATTATTTGTTAAATTATCTGATAAGAGAGAGAATAATGAAATTGATTAAGCATTTAAGATTGGCTGCAAATCGATTCCAGAAAAATTAAAGAAGGACATGAATCTACGCAGGGCCGGACCTAGTCGAAGTGGCGCCCGGGCTAGCGTTGAAAAATGGCGCCCCTGTAGAGAAAGAAATATTTCCTCAAAGCTTTTTTCCTCCCAAAAACCAAGTGACGAGTAAAGAAAAATACCTATCATATACCTACTTTTGGCGCCCCCAAGACCTGGCGCCCGGGACAGGTGCCCCGGCTTCCCCTCCTAGATCCGGTCCTGAAACCATGTATAAAATTTTTAATAAATGACTGAGCAACCCTTTGAAATGTCAATAAAACATGAAAACAAATTTAGTAGCAGAAATAACAATGAAAGTGTTCTGCAAACTAGTGAAAATTCTAATGTTAAGTGGGGGACCACTAGTGTGACCGCCTGAAAAAAAGGTGATTTTTGGGAATTTTTTTTAAAGAAAACTACAGCATGGTATGTTTTGATATTTTAAGGATATCTTTGCTGATATACATTATATTCATGATAAAATTTTTGGACCAAAAAATTGAAGATTCAGTGAGTTATTCGCGATCTCCCTACCCTCCAAAAAAAAAAGTTCCCCCACTGCTGCAGTGATAGCGACCTTCACAGTGTCTGAAATCAAAAAAACCAAAAAACCTATTAAACTAAAAGGTATTGCCCGTGCCGTGAACTTCAATAGGAAAAAAAAACGTTGAAATTTAACAAAATGGCGGAATTTTTAAAAAAAAGTTACAAATTTTGCGCGAAAATTTGATGATTTTTGGCCCGCAAAAATTACATTTTTTATTCGACTGGTAAACTGGAGGTTCATGGCACGGAGAAACATATAAAAGAAGCTGCAATAAAAATCAAATCGATCGGATGATTTGTCTTCGAGTTATAACTGCAGCAAATTTGAAAAATGTAGTTTTTCTTTACCTTATTACCTTTTAGTTTTAATCACTGAGAATTTTTACTAAAATTATTTATGATGTACTCACTATAACGGTCCTAGTAAAACTAGATGAGTCGTTTAAATGTGCCAAGGTCTAGCTTCTCCACAACATGTGACTGGCAGCCACGTCCAGAAACTCCCGAACTATCAACCTTCATACATTTCTCAATACGTCAAAGTTAACAATGAAAATCAGAATCCGCTTTTTGAGTGGCTGTAACTGAAAAACTACATATTTGAGATATGCACTTGAAATTTTAGTATGTTATTTTTAAAGGTATAGACTATCGAATCATGCAAAAAAAAATTTTCTAGGTGTTTCAAAATGTCACACTAGTGGTCCCCCTTAACTAATTAATTTTTATACTTGTTCAAATTGTACTTTCAATTTCAATATAACTAAATAATTACAATAATTTTTAAGCTAATTTTACCTTCAGCACTATAATTTGCCAGCCGCACTGTTATTTACTTACCGAACTGTTATTTTCTGGTTACCGTGGATATAAACAAACGTTCAGGAAATATAATTTACCATTACTTTCAACAGAATCGGTAAGTAGGTATATGAAAATACATAGTTGTAATTTATTTCGCAATTACACTTGGGACACATAGAATACGCACACTGTACTTACGAATATTTTCATGTATTTTTCTTGATAGGTATAGTAAAGAAAAGGAACAATAAATAAACTTACGCAAAAAAATTACGTTCTCATTTTGTTACGTATTATATTTGTGTAGCTACTTCATCATTACGACACGGTACAATGAGTAAATTTAAGTGATAATTTATTAAGAAAAATTATTTGGACAGTTTCTGAATTTGTAATGACTGTCACTTAGTATTCGACGAAAATTTATTTTCAACAATAGGTATACAAAACAGTGACGGATTTATTAAAAGAATGTGGGGATCATGATTTTATTTGAATTTTTATTTTTAGTTAAAGGAATGAAAAAACCGTTCTACAGAACGGATTCTGTGGGAATCTAGTAAGTGAGTATTAGAATAGTCAAACGTTAAAAAATGCCTACGTTTTCTGCATAATTAAAAGAAAATTTAATTACACCAGTGACGTACTGAGAAAGTCTTGTTGAAATACAACTTTATCTATGAAGTGCATCCGATGCTAGAACATTTTTGGAGAAATTGCGCCTTACTGATGCACAAATAATATTACAAAATTTAATTACCAAAAACCTCGAAATTCACGAGTTCGGTATAAAATTAGGTTCGTATTCAATTTGTTTTTATTTTTCCACTTACAATTTGCCATTAAGGGCAATTATCATTGTATGGAGTTTTTCTAGTAGACTGTTACTTTATTTATATTCTTTCCAACAAATGTTTGTGTTGAATTGAGGGACTGTCAAAACATCGATCTCTCACATGTTTATGTTACGGCTGTATCTATTTTTAAGATGACAATATACATAAATACCCAAAATTTGTTACCAATAATTCTCATATTCTATATTTTATACAAAAAATACAAAATTCATATTTCGCTTTGGTAGATTAAGAAAACTATGGTTTTGATTTATTTAATTTGAATATAGCTTGTTTCGAAACTAAGATAAGTCAAACGTTTTTATTTTGAGACATACGGGATTGTACTTTTCATGTGCGAACTCGACAACTCAAATATTGCTGATTTTTATGGTACACATACTGTTAAAATTTTTCTTTTACTCACTGATTGTTATCTATACTGGTGTAAATTTTAGATGTAAAACTTTCAATAGCAGAAATATTTTAGGATTTCGGAGCCCTAGCAAGCTTCGAAATACCTTATAATATTGCGTTTTCTGTCACAGACGGGCGCATTTTTATTTGAATAAGACGCCCACATTTTTTTTTTAATTGAGGGACTGTTTTTTCAATACAAATTTACAAATTTAAAGAGCAAAACTTAAAAAAATTACAAATTATTCAATAACTGAACAAACTGTCATCAACTTATTAAAAATCAGTTCGGTTTTTCTGTTATTTTATAGCAATTATTTTTTATTATTATTAACAAAATAAAAAAAAATATGGCACCAATGCACAACAAATGTTTAGTTGTGATATCGAGTTAACAACAAAATTGTAATAAAAAATGCCTTTTTCTCTTTCTTTTTCTATTTTATAGAAGCATGTATATATTTATCTCTTTCTTTCGCTGTTTTTTCTTAAAATTATTAATAATGGGTCAGATTCTAAAAATTGTTATCTTTGTCTAATAACTTATTTTAATACAGGCAGAGCCATCTTTACATATTTGTTATAATTATGCAACAAACTATGTATGTACTAAAATGTCATTTTATCATTTACAATTTCAAAAATAAATAACGTAAATAATGTTAAGTTGTTGTTAAGTGGCAAAAATTATTTTCTGGTGTTTATAATTAATTTGGGTTTTAATTATTTATTAAATAATATTTTTGTCAAACAAATATAATTATTTTGAACATTCAAATATTGAGCATTCAAATTAAATCCTGAAAAGGCGCCAAATTTTGTACTTTTAATATTAATAGATTTGAGCGTTACTTTATGGTATTCCATATTTGTAAATAATAAACAAATACTTTACTTTGCAAAATACCACGTTTATTTTTGAAACTGTGACAATATTGTTTCGAACCGATAGTTCATTTTCAAACAGATTTTCAACAGATTCTGTTTGAAAATGAACTATCGGTTCGAAACAATATTGTCACAGTTTCAAAAATAAACGTGGTATTTTGCAAAGTAAAGTATTTGTTTATTATTTGTACTTTTAATTGTAAATAATTTGTGGTGTAGGTAAATTAAATTATTTTAAATAGAAAGTGGTTTTAGCTTACCTATTGCACTACTTAACAATCCAAAAAAACATAAAATCCATTTAAATTTGTGAAAATTCCGGATTTTTTGAAATTTTATAAGATTGTGAAATCAGATTTCGAAAAGTTAATTGAGATATAAGTTAAAAGACCCTGTTATTGACCATGGCCCAGTTTCTGACCTTTTTAACTTTTTTATAAATTAATAAAAAAAACTATATTTTAAATAAGAAAAAAAAAGTTCTTAATTTAAAGTAATTTATTCTGTGCCTAATAAATAGCAATTGAAAAAATATAGAATAGATTAACTAAATAAAAATAAATTTCGCTAAAACAGGCGAGGTTATCTGTTTAGTGACATATACATAAAATAGTTATCTTAGATTAGTTTATTAATAATGAACGTTTGTTCCCAACCGATATATGCTCCTTAATATTTAACATAAATAAAAATAAATTTAGAGGGAAAAATATTTTTTTGCAATTCTAATAAGACTAAATAAAGTAGTCAAGTGCGTGTTAGATACGTACCAAGGCAGGATTTCGTAGTATAGTAACAAGAATTCACAGCATCAAGTTAAACTGACTAACTGTGACACAACGCTGTACGTTGTCAACAATTCTATAGTACCTAAGTGTACTAATTGGGAGTTCCATCATAGTAGGTTATGATCATCTACGCGTTAGTCAGTTTAACTTGATGCTGCGCGGTGCTGATGACCATCACATTTTAAGTAAATGCAAAAATATTTTATCTCGAATTCTTTCTACTGTACCGTAAAGTTGGGTGACTTTGGTCCATTTTTGAACTTTACACTGTTATAAGTTTTACACCAAATGATATTAATTTTTGTTTCTAATTACGTTTTATGGGTCTGTATTAGTACTTTTAACTTTGAAATGGAGAAGAAGCTAAATACATTCTAAATATTTTTTCTTTTTTTTAAATAAGGGTGGCCAAAGTTAGACGACGAAGTTGGGTTACTTTGGCCACATGTTGCTTTTTTTGGAACACGCAAAGACACGCCAGAGCATGAGTTACTTTCACCGTGGATTTAATACCCAAGTATGTTTGAAATATTTTTTGAGGTTTTTTTTTTTTTAAATAAAAATATAAAAATACTTCTTTTTTATGTTTTATTATATCAAGCTGCCCTTAAAGTTTTTAAAGGTAAAAATTGCAGGTTTTTCGTAAATTTTTCTATTTAAACTTTTTCAGGTACTAAAAATTAAATTGTTTTATGTATATAATTTTTTTAGAATCTAATATAATCTATAAAATCAGTAAAAAATACTATTCCGTACATAAGCGTAATCGTGCGTAAATAAAGCAAATATTGAAAAATAGCTAAAGTCACCCTTGGTGGCCAAAGTCATCCAATTTTACGGTACTACGAAATCCTGCCTTGGTGCGTGTCTAACACGTACTTGACTACTTTTTAAATTATAATATACCTACCTATGTCTCTTTCTTGAATAGGAAGCAGCATATTAGGCGTGTTTTGTAGGGTTTG
This sequence comes from Brachynemurus nebulosus, assembly GCA_035578155.1. Classification (NCBI taxonomy): domain Eukaryota; kingdom Metazoa; phylum Arthropoda; class Insecta; order Neuroptera; family Myrmeleontidae; genus Brachynemurus; species Brachynemurus nebulosus. The sequence goes on along the minus strand of JAPWDM010000001.1, from coordinate 33,298,308 downwards.
ATCTTGTGCAACTTTTTTCTATTTTATTTTTATGAGGTATACGAAAGAATGTTCATAAAAATTCACAAAAAGTCGAAGAAATATCACACAAAAAAAAATTTGGGTTTGAATTTATTTGAAAAATTCTATTTTTATATCGAGTACCCATAAAATAATTAAACACGTGAACGATGGCTGATTTAAAACACCACAATATATATATGTATGTGACGAAGGATAATAAGGGAACTGTAATCGAATTAAAATAAAAGTATAATCCAATTAAGAAACAAAAGAATATAAAATTATAACAAAAAGAATACACATTTTTCGTAATTTTCAAAAAAAAAAAAAAAAACCATGAACCGCGTCTGTGCTGAATATTGAAACAAAAGTGTATGAGGTATTCTTGCCATTCATTCATAAATTTATAATTTTTACGAAACCTTAGCAATATTTTTTTTGTGTAAATCTAAAGAAGCTGATATTTATACGTTCTGTTTTAGTTTTTCCTTTATACTTTTTTTTTTTAATATTGATATTTTTTGTTTGCTTATCTCTTTTACACGTATTATTTATCCGAGAGAGGAATCCTCTTATAGGCAAACCCAGAAGCAAAACAAAAAAGACAGTATAATACTTTCTTATCAAAATATTTTCTATTGTTAACAGAAAATTGATTCAAGGATTTTTCCTTTTTTTGTTTAGTTAGTAAAATAATTTGTAGGAAAAATCTTTCCTTCTTCGATACATGGAGTGTGTGATTCATTTAATATATTTTTGAATACAATATAATAAGAAGATTGTCTTTAGAAAGTATATTTTTAAAAGAATAAAAAATCGGATTTAGCTTTCGCCAAGGATTTGATCGAAATAGGACACATTCGAGAAAGGGACATCACAGTTTTGCATGAGACAAATAAAAGCCACAAATTAACAACTCTAGAGGCAATAGAAATCCGCAAAAATAATTCAGATCAATAAATGTAACAAAGTTACTTTGCTAAATCTATTATATTTTATTTTTATGTGTAAACACGTTTTCAACCATTAGATACGGCCGTTAACGAACATTGGTTGAAAACTGGTCGTAATGGCCGTAATGGCTGAAAACGCGTTCACACATAAAAATAAAATATAGTAGATTTAGCAAAGTAATTTTATTTCATTTATTCAAAATGAATTTCTACAAAGTAAAGCTCACAACATATTCAGATCAACTTCTAAACGATTATACAGATATTGACAATTCAATTTTATTTTGCATATTATAATTTATTTATCAAAATTTTGTATATGACCTAATAATTTAGTTTGTTAGTTTAAAAATGTTGTTTGCCCCTCCTCTTTTTCCATGTGTATCTATAACTTTTGTGTATACTTTGTCACGTGTTTGAAATCTGTTTTCAAACTGGCTTTCCTTTAATGCTTGTTAAACCGCCTATTATCGTTATCTCTTACTAATAACATCATCCGCCACCACTGCAATTAGTAAGTATATATAAAGCATGTAGTTTAATTTTAATGTAAGTATAATTTTTACTTTGAAAATGGGCAATTAAGCTTGAAACAATAATTGTTACAATTAAAATATAATCGTAGTATTTTTTGCCAAGTAAAATATTTGTTTTATAATTTACAAATATGGAATACCATAAAGTAATATTATATGTTTCTCCTAAGTTGACTTTCAAACAGTAGATTTCATTAGCATTTCACGGACTAATGTAAATGTTTTTATACTTAAATACGTCGCTTATGTACTTATGGACATTTCACTTTTTGCGTTTGTTTGCATTTGACTTGAATTTCACTGATTTTTACAGTCCAAGTTAGGAAATTTCAATTTCAGTATTGCCGATTCACTTGTAATATTACCAGCTATAGCGGGTTTTTGTTCGTATTTAAACATAACTTAATATTCAATTACACATTTAGTGTTCAGCTAATTTGAAACTTGAACACACGATTTATTATGGTATGTTTTATTTCCTGCTTTACTCTGATTTATTTTTTTTTTTTAAATATGAACAAAAGTTTGCCGTACTTGGTAATGTTCAGATAATGTTCAGACAAACTCAGTAATATTGAAATTAAAATAACTGCTTCTCGCATTAAAGAGAGTAACACATGTGACTAATTCGTTATCAAAATGCAATAGCTCTCCAACAGGAATCGGTAGCTTAGTGGTAAGGCGACGATTATTATCAACAATCCTAAATATTTCTTTTTAAATATTAAATCTATGGTAGTTTAGTATAATCAAATAAAAAATTGTATAAAAACACTCGGTCTCCGATTGTGCGGATGTTTGACGTCACAGGCAAATTGGAAATCAATCATTTCGTCTGAAATTTTGATTTTCTATCTCTCTATTATTTGTTTGTTAAGTCCCAGATGTTTCAGTTTGATAATTTTTCAATCACTATGTGATTTTTAATTAAAACAATGACTTGGTCATAGACACTAAAGTAAATCTTGCACGCAGAGAAAATTCATATAAAAATTACTGTGCTCAGCATTACAATCGACGTGTAAAAGGCGAACATATTCAATTTTGTACGATAAAAATATAAAAATTATAATTAATCATAGAAAATTTAAAGGATAGAATATTGTTTCCGTAATATTAGCGCCGTAGATTTTGTAAAACAGCACAGTAAAAAGTTCCACTGCCGACAGAAAAATTTTTTAATTGTTTTTCTTACAAAAATTACCATGCTGTATTATAATATTTGAAACCAGAAAGAAGGTTGTGCGTGTTGTGACCGCTGTTGAAATGTACCTCACTCATAGCAAGTCACATAGCCAACCATAGGTGTCGACGACCAACTTGGTCGGACGGGTCGGACCAAGCACCTTGATCCATTAGACTGTCTTACAAGCAGCAAGCAGTATTCATTACACTGGCTTAGAGGACGGGGATGTCACTGTTTAATTCATCATTTTGTTACTTCACTATCTTTAGTATTAGAATATATTGTTGGCAATCATTTTTGTACGCATCATAAAGAATCGAAAGTCGGAAAAGATCGGGCATCTTCGAAGTTTTTACAGGTACAGGCCAAGCAACATAAGGTTGCGGGTCAGATGCGCAAATGAAAGAGTACGACAACAAGAATTAAACTATAACATATATGCATAGGAGTGTGATAAAAGTTGTGTTAGCACATTAAATTTTACCATGCTAGCACATATTTTTTATTTTGGTCGTCGATCGCGCACGCATTATAAGAGAGCATGGTAATTTTTCTGAAAGAACCATGCCCCGGTTTGGGCCATATGGCGTGCGAGAATAATGTCCATAGCAGTATTTTACTTTAGAGGAGTGCATTACCAAAAAAATATTTTTAGTGCTGTTTAACGAATGCGCCTTAGTTTACAGGGTGTTAAAAAATAAAAATTATTTTTCAGAATCTTCTTCATCTGAACTATCAGATCTTACGAATATGTTTTCTAGATCTTCTGATGGTGAAGTTACTTGTACATTGTGATGTCTAACTTACCCTAAAAACCAAATTATAGTTATTACGTGAACACAGGTACCTTTGGTTCGTGCACCATTTCTACAACTACAGTACACCTTTTATTGAATCTTTACCTACTAAGTTTTTTTCTGCTAATACATAAACAAAGTATTTTGTTTTATTGATATGTCGGGACTGAATTCTTCCTTTAATAAATAATGAATCTATTACTGTCAACCCCTAAGAAGCAAAATCAATTACATCGGTGTTGGTACATATTTCAATTCTAAATCTATCATCAGAAGCTATGTGTTTGCCATAATACGCTTCGGCTTCTTTTATTTGGTAACGTCCCAAAGATATTAAATAAACATCTTTCTCTGACAAAACAGGAAAATCCGTCAACATTTCATCAGTGATTGAGCGAAATTGTTTTAGCTTGCGATTAAGATTAGTTTCTTTTACCATTTGTCCTAAGATGTTCTTTTGATTGACATTAGACAACATAATACTACATACGTATGTATGTATGTGGTACATATACCGTGTTAATACGACGGTGACAATATGACTATACAATGACAACAATTGAACTACACTCATCGACTGCTACCGAATTAATGACTACTAAGTAGCCTAACGTGCCCAGAAATGCACACTGGTGATTACAGAAAAGAGATAGTTGTGTTCCTTCTGATATATTCTGTGATTCTGACCGTTACCACCGTCACCATGAGGAGGTGCCCTGGACGCAAGAAGACTTAGGTGTCTTAATGATAGGTATCAAAAAGAAATCCTTTTAATAAAATAGAATTTTGAGTATCTCAGTATCATACAATTGAACCGCCTCTATAACCTCACGCATTCAATGCAAGGATATAAAAACACCAGATTGTTACTGTACTAACTTAGTACTTTATATTAACATACAATTTAACTCTGCACGCTCATGGCCCAAAACCCCCTTTAAATGGGGCACAGTTCTTTTATCTATAAAAATTTTATGATTTTTCTCTCCGTGTGTGTTCGAGTTTCAGTTTAGCTGAACGTTAAGTGAGCATATGAATACTAACGTATGTTTAAATGTGAACAAAAGTTCGCTCTTCGTAGTAATGTTCCACAAGCACTAAATAATATTATAAGAAATTAAAATTACTGCTTCTCGCATTAAAGGGAGTATAATACATGTGATGGATTAGTATTCAAAATAAAATGACTCTTGAACAGGGATCGGTGGCCTTGTGGTAAAGCGCTTGACTGGTTATCTAGAATTTTGGGTTCAATTCCCAATCAGTCCAGTTTAATAAATTTTTTCGTCACTATGTGACTTCTAATTAAAACAATTCTTTTTCTTTTTTTCTTGAAAAAAAAAAAAAAATTTTTGTTCAAATCTCACTCATAACTGTATTACTAAAATAAAGAGATTTTTTTTATAATTGGTACTTGTGTAGAAAATAAGTTAAGGCAAAAGTACAATAAAATTTTTTTATCGCCATTGCATTTAATAACACTCTATTAATTATATTTCTTCATTCTTCACCGTTAGTTGCTTCATAAATTATTTGAGACTGTAATTATGAATTTTACAATACTGTACAGTGTAAATACTATAAATAGTAAATGATGCTCATACCAAAAGCAACCGCTAGACAGGTACACTGACAATTGAAATCGTTTCGCATTGCTAAACTCACAATATGGTATTCATAGATATTATAATATTTTGTAGATACATTGTACAAAGGTATATTCCATACCACCAGAACCATTTTTGAAATACAAAATTTCTGTTTTACCATTGAAATAAACGGAATGGTTGTTGGTATTCTTTTTACGGTTGATAAATTTTACATTCCATTTCAGTGACGCTGTACGTATGTACACACAGCAGTGGCTCTTAACCTTTTTTAAAAGTAGGAAACACGGATGGACATTGAAAAATTATACGGATATAATCTTTGTAGCGGTAGTCAGCAAAAAACAAATTTTAGGTAGGTGTAAGTATTGAAAATAATTTGATTTGAAAGTTTCCGCAGGATGCCGAATTATTACTAGTTTCCGCCTCACTGTACAATATATTTTTTGTAACGAATTACACCAAAAAAAGGAAATGTTTAGGGTAGAGGTAAGTGGGGTAAAGTGGGAAACTTTTTTTGGAGCTCCGTTGATTGAACAAAAGTGATTATTTTTCCATGTTTAAAATTTCTATAGTAAAGAATTCAATAAACTATCTTTTGCCTAGGATACCAACTAAAATTATTGATTTTCTTTTAAGTTACCGAGCTTTGACCGACCATGTGCAAAATGGCCAAAATTGAAAATCGTGGGGTAAAGTGGGAAACTTTAAAAAACTGTACAAACTCAACGCAAATCTTGTAGCAAAGTTATTATATCTCTTTTTCAAGGCAAAAAAGGTTCAAAGAATACAGAATACATAGTAAATATAGAAAAAAAAACAATTTTTGCTGAAAAAAAAAACGCAAAAATGACTTAATTGATTTTCGAGTTTTGATGCGTTTATTCACCAAAAGTTTTTCAGCTGCTTCTTGCAACTTGACTTAGATTTGCGAATTGTTAAAAAATCTTGTTTTCACGCCGTGCGTACGATATTTTATATTCCGCTAATCGAAAAAACCGAGGAGTCGAAATTTTGAGGTTAGAGGGACCTAAATACATTCACAACTTTCTTTTAAATCATAAACAATGAATCGACAACATTTGAATGCAAAACGACGCCTCAATAGTGATTTTTGACATTTCCCACTTTACCTCATACAAAATTTCCCATTTTACCCCAACACCACATTTTGCAAAAATGTAAGCGTCATTTTTTTACAATGTATAAATTCTACGAAACGCTTATGCATTATCAAAATCAAGACTAAAAAGAATACTTTGAGTGTACTTACAACCTCCTTATCTCTAAAACCAGTGAAAAAACGATATTGAAACGATGGGAAATGAAATTTACCATTTGCTTCAAAACTTTGACAAGTGTCAGAGAGCACATGAACACATATGCATGTGTGCGTATACCATAAAGATTAGTTTGTGGTCATTACTAACAGATGTCAGCAGCGCATGACATCTGTACTTTGACAGTTTACCCGGAAAGTGCCATTTCCCACTTTATCCCACTTACCTCTACTTTTTTGTTTTTATTTTAACATTATCATTTTTGAACGTTTTTGTTTTTCGTTTCAAAGGACAAATATACAGTGTGATCATAGAAACTAGCCATTAAGTAACAAGGTAGAAGGGGTGTCAACAAATGGGAACAATTTTAAAGGCGGCTAATTCTTTTCCTTTTTATACCTATTCTTCTTTTTCTTTTTAAGTAAACTGTAACTAAAGGAAGCTTTGTAATTTTATAAGTGACTTAGAAATCTTCCACTAATGTAAGTACAGTTTTTTTCTTTGGCAATTTTGAACAGGCCATCCTAATCATTAATGTACATTACAGAGAAGAAATGACGTTAAGTAATTCACGTAAAAGTTATTGAAAACTTTTATATTTTATTATATTTTGGTTTGTTTAAAAATTTATACTATTTTTGAAATATGTGTTGAAACACTTTTGAAACTATATTATATTGTAGAATACTGATAAAAACTTTTAAGTTCAGGTTTGATGTTGTGTAAATAAGCATATATTAATCAATAATAAAATATTAATTACTTATGGATACATAATAAAAAAAAAAATTGCTTTTCAAATTGCCATCAAAGTATTCCTTAAAAACGGAAATAAATCAACATAAATTAAAACAATTGAAATCACATATAATATGAATTGAATTGGTATCAAATATTTATACAGTGGAACCCCAAGAAGTGCAACGAATGTTCCCTTGCCATTTTGGGTTGCAGTTCTTGGCGTTCCTGTGACGGTTTAAAACATATATGAATATATGACAATCGCCCCAACTGAAAAAGTGCGACAATCCCCACCAACCCATAAATTTGTTTATACCTGGCTCTATGACTCATTATATTTCACCAGATGTTAATCACCACCAGTGACAATCGCCCCCAATATATTAGCTTGTTTATATTTGGCTGTGTGACTCACTGTGTTTACATCCAAAAGTTTAAAGCACGACGCCGACGTATAGTAAACTTAGATGATAATACTGTGTGTCGGTATGTAAAAAAAACGCCGTGAGCAGCGGGGCCCCATCACGGTAGTCGAATTTTCCCCTTCATCTTCGGTATTGAATGTCTACAAGCGAAATGTGATTGAAAGTCTACAACCGAATTGTCATTTTGTTGGTTTCAAAACTGGTGATGAGTGTTCGGCTGATCGAGGCTTTAAAAAAAGGTTTTAAGTATTTAAGGGCTGTATCTCAGTAAATTTCAATTTTGTGCCGAAAACAGGTAGCAGAAAAAAAGCCAACACAATTCGTACGAGGACATTCCTGCCCATGTTTATCCGCTAATTGCCTTTATATTTTAGTTTTAAAAATTAAAAAAGGACCTTAAATAGTAAACTGGAAGGCCTTTATAAAGATATTTTTTCTTTCCAAAAAAATCTAAAATTTCTATTTTATAAATACTAAAAATCCAAAATTCCTAATTTATAAATAAACAGTGACTTTAATAACATTTTTAAATTACTTAATATGTATGTATTTCATTTGTTATAAAAGTAAGTTCACTTTTTTTTAAATTTTTTAAAATTACTATTCGCCTACTTGTATTTAGAATAAACATAATGCTTTTAAAACACATTTAACAATAGCATTCAATTCCGATGTAAAAATGGGAGAAGTGGGGGGAAAAGTGATGCGGACTCCTTACAAGGTACTAGCTGGATACTAACTGAATACACGTACAAAATTTCAGCCCTCTAGGTTTCCTTATGGAGTCTCTAGACGTGTTGGAAAACAAGCAAAAAAATTAAGGAAATATTGGCGTAAAAATCGTGGGGGTAAGGGTTAAAAGTTGAAACTAGAGATGTGCTCGTGAGTACATTTTTACTCACGATCACGCACAGTCACGAATTAGCTTTTGTACTCACGCCCGATCACGAACGAGAAAATTTATTTCTTTTCACACTCACGCACGATCACGAACAAAAAAATTTTATGCTTTCACACTCACGCACGATCACGAACAAAAAAATTTTATGCTTTCACGCTTACGAATTAAACATAAAAATCTTTGAAACTAATCGTTGGAATTTTAAATAAAAATAACTATCGCTTTAACAATCAGTTAAAATTATGTCCTTGGGATAAAATCAGAATACGGTTAATAGGGCTAACATTATTACTGAAATTAATACTGATGCAAATTATATACTATTTAATTTTTTCTAGAAAGTGAGAAAATTTTCAAAATTTTTCATCTAATGATTTATTGTTTAATTTTTGTTCTTATTGTATTTGTATATAAACATGACATTTCGCACAACCAAACCAAATATCTAGTTTTTTAACAAAATTGTGACAAAATATTTTTTAGTACCTATAAATACATAGAAAATAATTTTTTTTTTTAAATAATGATAATAATGAAACAACTTAAAATATTGAAAAAGACAATATTCCTTTAAGTAACTCCTCTTTATATTATGTCTTCATGACCATATTGTTCAAAACTGACCTTGTTATTTACAATTATACTCATTGACTGAGACCGTATATCCACACATCGTGAGAGATGCAGGCTAATTTTAAGAATTTCTTAAAAATTTAAGAAATTATTTAAAAACGGAAGAATCAGAACAACATCATAAACACTGTTGGATATTTCTAATTTGTAAATGATTTTGTATACACTCCAAGTATCTCAGTAAAGAACTGGAATTTGTTAGTAAGGGTTATTGCATTTCTACCTACTTGTGCTTGTAAAAACCAATATATAAAAAAAAGATTTTTTTGTAGTTAAAATATCAAATTGGTTTAGTTAATGTTCCCTAAAATTGAAAATAATAAATTATTTAAAAAAATTTTTATTCATGGTCTTTAACTTTTCGTGACTCACGAATTATTCACGACAAGAAATTAAATGTCACGATCACGCCCACTCACGCACGATCGTAGAAAATTATTCACGATCACGATGGGTCACGCGTGACCCGCCGGGTCACGCGTGAATTCACGATTTTGGCACATCTCTAGTTGAAACCTCCAAAAAACAGTGTCTGGCTATTAGCTTAACCTGTACACCAAATTTCAGCCCTCTAGGTTTATTTGGGGAGATTTTGACCCGAACGAAACTGTTAAAAAACAAGAAAAATCATGTTCTTTTGGGTATAAAAATGGTGGGGGTAGGGGTTAAAAGTCGAGACCCCCAAAAGGCACCCCCTTGATACTAACTCAATCCGAATACAAAATTTCAGCCCTCTAGGTTTATTCGGGTGACCTGTGCGAGTGGTACAAACTTCGAAAACGTCGAAAATGCATGAAATTGTAGCTTAAAAATGAGGGGGGTGGGGGTAAAATATTAAAACCTCCAAAAAGCACAACCTAGGTACGAACTTTATCAACACACCAAATTTCAACCCTCTACGTTAATTCTGGGGGGCTGGGGGCCTGTTAGATCCAGCGAAAATCGTTTTTCCCCCATCTACTCCCACCATATCATCCTAGGAAGCTGAATTTTGGATATGTTGTAGATAATTGACCGAAACATTATTTAAAACCGGTTTGGAAAAGTTTTATTGCTTTTCCGCCCCCCACCACCCCCTTAAAGGTCGGGTCCGAAAAAAAATTTGCCCAAAATTTGACCCCACTTTGATAGTATGAGGTGCCTCGAAATTGAGCCCCATTTACCAAATTTCATCTCTTAACTTCCATAGGGGGGCCCTACACAAATTAAAAGGTGGCGGGAAAATATATATATATATATATATATATATATATATATATATATATATATATATATATATATATATATATATATATATATATATATATATATATATATATATCAGACATTTTTTTTTTCTACATATTCGTGTTCTACGGGTCTGAAAACGGATAGCGCCCCTACTCTCGCCTCTCGCAGCTCTTATCGTATAGACTGTATAAGTCTAATTTTTCGGAGAAAATTCGACTAAAAAGCAAATATAAAAATTCCAATTAATTAACTTTTATCTAACTGACGTCATTTAGAAAGTTATACAGACATATCGTCAGCTGAGTTTTGGTTTGTACCAAGTCAACTTTTTAAACATTTTTTCTAAATAGTTGTTTTGTTAGTTTTTTACATTGAGAAAGCCGAAACCACCATCAGAAAAAAATTTTAAATAACTGACTTGGTACAAACTAATACTCAGCTAAGAAATGCGGCTTCCTGGACGCGATAGTTAAAGCAGCAACATTTTTGAACTTATAACATTTGTTCCACATTTGTAAGTAATTGCATGTTGTAAGTAATTCCGCATTTCGTTCCCTGTATGGATTAGTGATAATTCATATAAACATTCAAATAAAAACATAATGGGATTTCTGTTTTAAAATACCTATTTGATACATTTTTTAATATAATATTTTGTTCCAGTATAAAACTAACTTGTACAATTTTATTACTAATGTTTTTTCGTTAAATAATATGTACGGACAAGTTCCTCTCTACAACGACCTAAAATAATAAAACTGGTGATTGTCAGTGGGGGTGATTGTCACTGGTGACGATTGTCCGGACACCCTTTTTACAACCATCGGAGATATAAAACTGGGGGCGATTGTCAGTGGGAGCGATTGTCAGTGGGGGCGATTGTCCGGACACCAAAATATATATGTTGACGTAAAAATATACTTTTTTTAAGCCGTACAGGAATTCCAAGAACTGCAACTCTTGAAGGTAAACGAATATTTCGTTGAACTTCATGGAGTTCCACTGTATTTGTATTATTTAAAAGCCAACATTCTGACATAAATTATATTTTATCGTAAACAGACAATTCTTGTTATCGATACTGGTTCGAACCTGATGGCATTTAATCTTGAACTCGATTTGATATGAACTTACTTGTTTCTGACATTTTCATTATTGACTTCGTACGTTCATCCATAACTATGACTCGTGCAGTAAAGTCCTAACTTTTTTTTTAATATTATATACGTAGTTCCTGAAAATTATAATTTCAGTACTAATGCAATCTATCGAAAGTGGTAAACTTAAAAATGCGGCTACCAAACTTAACTATTACTCATAGGATGATCTAATATTGTTTCTCCATATCTTTAACAAATTTTACTGGTTATTAAAAATTAGTTGCAGTTAATTGTCAAGTAATAATCATAATTTTTTTACACAACTATAAGTTTAACCTTAAAACATAATATTCTTTTAATATTTAGATCCGAAATAATGTATTATCATATGTAATTTATTATACGATCATCATAACAATTACGTAGATGATGTAAGAAAATTCCAATTTAATGTACGTGCACACCCACGGTTAAAACTTACCATATATATACATACAGGATGTCTCAGAAATCAACGCTATCCCTTGGGAGGATGATAGACCAACTTATGCCTGACCAGAATATCAAAATATCGTCTGGTAAAATGTCATTGGTTTTCAAGATATTGACACTTTTATGGATTTCGGGAAAATCGACAATTTTAAGCAGATTTTCGAGTACCACAGCTGCAAGACTTGATTTTCTGAAATTTTAATTTTTATGACGCAGCCTTGAAGAGTCCTTTTGTAGATCACAATACAAAGTAAGGATAACAGACAGATAATCCTGGGAAAAATAAACCATATTTCCAGTAATGTCCAAGTTTGCCGAAGTATGTTACAAAAACATAGAGAAAACCCAAAATTCCTATATAAAATTTTATGGACGAATGAAGGCACATTCAGAAAGGACGGATTCATTAATATGCACAATCTTCATTGTTATGCGATCGAAAACCCACAATCAATTGCGAGAAGAAGGATCACAATATCATTTTAAGGTACATTAGCTGATCGGAACACTGAACGGTCAGATAATTGGTCCTTTTAAATTGCCTGGAAATCTGAGTGGAGAAATTTATCACAATTTTTTAGAAAATAAACTACCTAATCGGCTTTTCTTTGGCCACACGCGGAATAAGGTAGTTTCAAAACGACGGCTGTCCAGCTCATTATGTACATGAAGAAATTTTTTAATCCAGGCTTATCCTCAGAGATGGATCGGTCGTCTTGGTCCCATATTATGACTACTTCGGTTTCCGGATTTAAATCCACTAGACTTTTTTTTACTGGGATTGTTTAAAGAAGAAAGTCTATGTATTAATGAATGTGTAAAAAGATCTTTTTTAAAAAGACACCGCATCCACATTCAACTTAGCAGTGTTATTAACTTCCCATTGGAAGTTATTGTAATGGGTCCGATTTTACGAATCGCTAATTTTAACATATCTCCATGTTTCAAGGTCACTAGAATCCGCATCCATCATTTTTAGCGTGATGTCTGTGTGTGCGTTCGTTAGTTCGTTCGTTCGTGAATTTTTTTCGTCTCGCATATCTCAAGAGCAAATGATGATATCAACTCCGGACTAATTTCATTAGTTGCGTAATTAAAAAACAAAGATCGTATAAAGTTTTCAGCAAATTCGGATTAGCGGCTTGTTTTTTGTGGTAAAAAACGGAATTAACTTTATTAACATAACATACATTATATGGATTTTTTACCATAACATTATTATATAATGGCCTAAGAACCTTCCTTAATGTTAAAGACGCCAGTATTTTATTATAAAATTAAAAAAAAAACGAAATAAGAAACTTTTTTTGAAATATATTTTGTCTCGCATATCTTGAGAGCAAATAATGTTATCATTTGTTTGATAAGGGTGGGGCCTCCACTCTTAAGTACAGAAGGCGAAGCCCCTGATATGGTGCAAGGGGCAAAGCCTCTATCGGGGGCCCAGGGGAGGAGTCGACTGAAATGAAAAAAGAATTATTTATATACAGTAGTCTCTAGTCTTTAAGGACACCCAATGGGAAGTTGACAGTGTGGGTAGATCTGTCCCCCAAATTTTTTTTAATTTCAAATAAATATCCGCGTACCTACTTTATTTAATAACTGTTTTCATTCGAATTTCTATTTTTTTTGTTACTATCACTATCTATTTCACTCTACCCATATGTAAATCTACTACCCACAAATTTTCTATCTTCGGTCATCATCTATCTTCGGTTTACGTAGGCGCAAAAGCGTCTGCAAGTAACTGAAATAATTTGAAATAATTTATCGATGACCCTCTTTTACAGTAACATAGCAATACCTTTTTTTCTAAAGTAAAGCGAAGCAATTTTGAGACCATTTTAAAAGCTACAATAAATGAGCAATCTTTTAACATAACTTGCCGAGGTAGGGTGGTACATTTCTTTTACAGTATGAAGAGTCAAACTTGGCTAATAAAAAAAAAATTATGTATGAATTGGCAAAAACGGTTTATTTTTTCCAAGATTACGGGTCTATTACCCATACTTTGGATTGTGATCTACAAAAGAACTCTTCAGGATTTCGTAATAAAAATTACAATTTCAGAAAATCAAGTCTTGCAGCTGTGATACTCGAAAGTCTAATCAAAAGTGTCAATATCTTGAAAACCAACGATATTTTACCAAACGATATTTTTATATTCTGGTCAGGCATGAGCTGATCTATCATCCTTCCAATCGTTGACTTTTGACACACCCTGTATATGCAGATGAATATGTAGGTACTAGATATAAATATCTATATGTATTCCATTTATGTAATGTTCTCTTCTAATTAAACAGGTTAATTAATCTAGCGTATATTTATAGTTTCTAATTATAGCCATTAATGTTATTATACTTGCAATTTCAAATTTTGTAACGATTTCTATCTGCAGGCTGATTTAAGGAAAAATCAATGCACTAATTCTATGGGGTAAAATTTTAACTCAAACCAAATACGAAAACGTTTTTATGAATTTCTAAATGTCAGAGTATATTCAGTGTCAAAAGATAAATTGATTAGGTACCTACAAAAAACTACTAACGGTTCAAACACAAAAATCTTATCGTATAAAAGTTACAGGAACGCAAAATCTTTAAATATCTAATTCTATGGGGTAAAATTTTAACTCAAACCAAACACGAAAAGGTTTTTATGAATTTTTAAATGTCAGAGTATATTCAGTTTCAAAAGATAAATTGATTAGGTATCTACAAAAAACTACTGAAGGTTCAAACACAAAAATTTTATGGTATAAAAGTTATAGGAACGCAAAATCTTTAAATATCGTTTTCTCAGTAGATACATGATTTTATGTCTGTTGCCATGATATGCCTTTTTGAATAGACCTCCCCAATTGTTATAGTAGGTATAAGCTAATTACAAATCTGCTAAGAAATGGTTGACCAATTGGGACTAAGAGAATAATTTCTTGGTTTTATCTTTCCGTTTATAATAGGTAATTCATTTCTTTCTGTTGGGTACTACATGTTTAATGTTTAACGAAGAACTTGATTAATTTTACTTAAGGAATTTTACTCATTTTACTTAATCAAAGTTTGTATTCCAATCAAAATTTCAAAGTAAACTGGAGAAGCTTTTGTTTTGTCAAACTTTGAAAAAAGATGCTTTAAAAATTAGATTATATAAAACAAAGCTCACCTGTCTAAACTGAAGTAACTACAACAGTATAATTATATTATAATAAATTGCAACTTACAAATGATAAGAATAAATAATAATTGTTACCTGTGTATCAAATACAAAATAAACGTCTAAATGAAACAATTTTTTTTTATTCATACATATGTAACAATATGTTTATTTAACTTCAGGAAGCACATACATGTGTAATAAGTTTCATTGAAATATAAAGTTTCTTTCAAAACTTTAAATAAATAACTTTTAGCGAATTGCCAAAACTGGAAATTCAGCTTTTACGCCAGGTGTCATGGTGCGACCTAAGCCCGAGACCATATCAGAAATATGTTTTGAGGTCCCTAGAATACGAAAATGATATTCACTAAAATTTATATATATATATATATATATATATATATATGTATCCGCGCGATAACTCTCGAACGAAACGTTTAATGCTTATGAAATTTTGTGTGCGAATTCGATTTTCCAAATCGTTGGATGAGTTCGTTAGCCAGACACGTCGGATGCCCAGAAGTAGGTTTTCCGAGCGTTTTTTGTCAACAAAATGAGTTTTTTGCCAGAATTAAGCAATTTTTCAAATTTTTTTTTACACTAAGCCATTGTAAAAGGTAAAACGCATAAAAAATGTTTTTATACCGTTGCTCTAAATTACTTACTTCTCGAGAAAAACTAGGAAATATGTCGTTCTCCATTTCACTCGCACTCGCATTCTTTTTTTTTCTGTCTCATTTTTTGCGAGCTAAATTCGAAAAAAGCCGCTTTATAAGTAGCGTGTCATGATTTTTTTAATCCAATTTAACGATTCGGCTATATTCTATTTCTCTGTCAGTTAAATGTTTTTATAATGTATCTCTGTTCCATTTTTTTTTACAAAAAAAATCCCGACGATATCTGTTATGTGATATGATCAGAATTTAGATTATATTTACACCTTCCTAAAATTAATAAGAGTTTGCTTCAATTGTATAAAAATTACGTTAAATCATATTCAAACAATAATATTTTTACGTAATTTTTTATCCAATTGACAATACAGTTATGATTAGAATTGTATAATCAGAGCATTCTAATATTAAATAATTTTGCACATTCAATTTTTTTTTTTAACAAAGAAAAATTTTTTTAAATTTTGACACATTCTTTTATGAAATTTCGATTAAGAAATATTAAAAAATTTTAAAGTGAATCATTTAAAAAGAGTTAAAAATAAATTAAAAAGGAAACATTTCTCTATTTTAACATATTTGTAAAGAAAATTTTACAGTTTACTTACAGTTTTTTGAAAAAATGTAATAACATTTTTACATACAATAAAGATTATATTTGAACGGTAGGAAATCCACAAATTTTGTTTTATTTCTTTAATTAATTATTAAATTTGGTTTTAGAAGAAAATCTTCGTCTAATTCGCTCCAAGCCGAAAGTATAGCCACTAATAAGGACATTCCACTGTTAAAATAAATGGAAAATATATTGAAATTTATTTAATGAAAGCCATTCATACACATTTTTAAAATATCCTTTTGAATTATATAACAAATAAAATCTGTGTAAAAAAATCTAATTGACGTGTTTTTTCTCAATTTGCTAATATTAAGTAAGGCTCGTTAATTAGGGAGTGATTGTGTCAAAATTTTAATATAAAATATGGTAATTTTAACCCTCTTTAAAAGAACATTTCGATTTTAACAATAAAAAAATTTTAAAAAGTGTTTTCGTTTTTCCCGGATTACCAAAAACTGTTCATAGGCATATCTGTGACTAAAGTTGCCTCCCTTTCTTAAGAAAATAAAGTATTTTTAAAATTTTGAGCAAAAGAATAAAACACAATTAAGGAAAAAAAAGTACGCGTTTCCATATTTTTAAGATTTTGTAGTACAAGAAAATCCTTATAAATTCATCATATCTGTTATTGCATTTACTAGCTTTTACGCAATTTAATAAACAAAAGTCTGAAAATGGACGTAGAATCTCACTGTTATTAATTATTATGTCTTAATCTTTTGAAAAATTATTTTTTGAACTAAAATAAGAATAGGAGGAATATAAACTTAGGGGTAAACGACAGGAGTATATAAACTTTATTTTAGATTCTACGTTTATTTTTACAGAAAATCATCAAGTACCTATTATTTCTTTTTTGAATGTATAAATACAAAAAGTTCGAAATTATTTTATATTAGAATTTCAATTTTGGTCGACCCTACGGGTTGTCCCAATTTACTCTTTTCTCGTCTCTTTTGACCCCAATTTTTCATAGAGAAGAAATTATACGATTTTTGTTAATTTTTCAAAAACCACCGATATTTTTAAATTTTTTTGGATACTGCTGATAAAGTGACCATCTTCGCGTAAATTTTTAATATATTAAAGATTAGGTACTCATAAAATAAATACAAAAAAATACGGTGTGAAGTCGGAATGCGTACCTATTCATCCTTGTCTACGGTAGCACATTTTTTATTGACATAAATATTAGAAACGCAGGAAAAGAGACCAGGAATCAACATAGAAGTGGATTATGGTACGATATATTTTCTGAAAAAAGTGCTTAGGACCAAAGTTATAGAGTTCAAAGTGATGCACTTGATGATCTTGAAGCACTTGACTCTCGTGATGCACTTGACTTTGATGTTGACCTTGAGGTCAATTTCCAAATTCATTTGAAAATCATTTAATATTTTTCAAAAGGAGTAGTTTACTTTTCATCCCTAAATGGTTCAAAGTATATTCGAACGAATTTCACATGCAAGATAGAAAATAAGTGATCAAGAAGTAATTTTGAAAAATACTTGCTCAATCGCAATCGGAAAAATAATAGTTAATCATATGTTGAATTGAATTCCTAATATGATAACTATAGAGTAGCAATAAAAATTTTAAAAAATTTTGAAAATTGCTAATATAACATAAAGTTAATGTTTAACTTACAATTGGAGTGATATTAAATCTTTTCTTAACTTCTAAAATTACTTACAAAAATGTTTTCTTCTAATTTTTTCTATAAATTTGCGCCTATTTTTTCATTTCGTCAGGTTTTTATTTTTTTTATTTTAGAAAAATAACGCAACAAATCAATTTTGAAGATAGATTGAGTCAATACATGAAATTACTGCTTATAGGTACAGGATATGGTCAAAGTTCGGCAATGGCTAATCATTTTCAACTGACCTTGAAAATCGATTTCAGGGTCACTATCAAGTGCATCGCTTCAAATTCTACAAATTTGGTACTCAGCCCTTTTTTCAGAAAATATGTCGTTTCAAAAATATCTAGCTATAACTGTTTTCATCTACAGAGGTTGAATGGTGTTTTCTACCCCTAAAAAGCGTATTTAGCCGAAATAAAAAAACACGTATTTAATATTTTTCGCTGTTTAATAAGTATGTTAAGTTTCATTCAAATTGGCAAGTATTAGTTGGGTAGTGTTATTTGTCAGAATGTTTTGCCGATCTAGTTTTTTCAATATTTCTTTGCTCGTTTTCAGAATTTGTATTTTAATTTCTACGGACAAATAACTCATTCTTTTCTTCGATTTTAGTAACTTTTATTTGCTGATGTTGACCATTAATTGATCGAAACATATCAAATATTTTTCAATGATTTTTTTAGCGAATGTCGAAAATTTTGAAAATTTTTTCACCGTTAGTAAGTTAAAGTATTTGAATTCATTAAGTAATTAAATGATGTCCACAAGAACCTTACGAACTACCATAAGTTATATGAGATCCCTAGGACCCGTTTTTTACTGTTAGGATAAACTTTTTACTAAAATTATTTTAGATGAATAAAGGTTATGTTGTATGATTTCCGCCAGGGTTTACTGTTCCCATTATTGTAAAAAATAAACTAACCGACCGATTTTGAAAATTTTTTCACTGTTAGAGAACTAAATTATTTTAGATGGATACAACTATGCTGCACAAAGTCCGTTCGGGTTCTTGGGTTCCAAAAATAT
The DNA here is from genome assembly GCA_035578155.1 of Brachynemurus nebulosus. Taxonomy (NCBI): domain Eukaryota; kingdom Metazoa; phylum Arthropoda; class Insecta; order Neuroptera; family Myrmeleontidae; genus Brachynemurus; species Brachynemurus nebulosus. Next base: position 33,279,295 of record JAPWDM010000001.1, on the reverse strand, counting down.
CAAAACTAATTACCCAGCCGATTTTAAAAAATCTTTTACTCTTAGAAAGCTAAACTATTTTAAATAGGTACAGTTCTTAGATGAGATCCGCCAGTCCCCAAAATTTGGAAATTCGCTATGTTATGCAGATGCTGCGACAGGGGTATTTTGTATTAAATGCCGTCTATATATTTTGTTTGAAGTAGTATTGATTTGGTGTACCTATACGATAGCGTGTGTAGCCCTTCCAGGAAATAGTATGTTAATATGAATTTATAAAAGAAAAACATTTTCTGAATGGACGAAAAACAGCAGGTATAGCGAAACAAAGTCGTTATGCAAATATAATAGAAAATTGTCAAAAAATGTCTTGTAATGGGCTCTTTTAACACGGAGATAATTAAAATCCAAGGAGTATTATATTTTACATGTTAAAAAAGCCCATTACAAGACACTTTTTAAAATTTTCTACTGTATCTCTATAAATGCATAGTTTTACTCTAAGTTATATATAACTATAAAGTATATATTATTATTGTGTCACACAAACGACAACACAGTTTTTATTAGGACTCTCTGTCGGGGCAGATAGTTTACATCTAAATATAAACTTTTTCGATTTCCTTGATTATCTCGAAAACTATATATATATATATATATATATATATATATATATATATATATATATATATATATATATATATATATATATATATATATAGGAAATAGAAAAAAACACTTTATAAGACACAACCCTTTATTTTCAAAGTGCTTTCGATTGATGTGTATAATTTCAAGTTCGGACTCACTAGAGGTGCTGTTCGGTAGATGGGGGTGAAAAAATTGTTCTCATCATTTTGTACCCCTTGAAATTTAATAAAACTTTGTGTGGTAATTAAGTGCACTAAGACACAATTATTGTATTTTTTTTGAAGTGGTCACTCAATTAGAACTTTATAAAAATAACATTGGATCGGATATTATCCTTGTTACTATTCTTAATAATGAGGATTGGTACGATAATAAATATGTCTTATATTCTCGAGAGTGTTTGCCTTCATGCGGATTTGGAATTAACTTCCTATATTTAGTAGTTGCCAAGAAAATAATTTTTGTAATTTTTATAATTTTTTAGTTAGGTATCGTCATAACTACTCAGTTTTGACGGCTAAAATTCTAGATATCAATTACTTACAGCCTCACCATACCGTTAATATAGTTATTAAAACACTTTTCTATTTTGGAAACTCTTGTTGACATGTTTCGACCTATATGATCATTATCAAACTGGTGAAATTGCATTAAAATTTATACCCTATTTTTTACCCACTACTACCATTTATAAAATACAATTAGGGATAAATTTTAATTTTTTTAAGGGATAAACTTTTTAAAAGTGGTGTTTTTGCGAAGTGTTTTATTTATTAATAATAATAATCTATTAAATTTAATTTTACTTTCGCTTGTACAAAATCGTTATTTTCAATGTAATTTTTGATATTGATACGTGTTATCGACAATATTATTGATTACGTATGAGATTAATACTGCTGTTGCTAACACTATGAGGAACGGGAGGCAACTGGGGAGCAATATTTACACATCAAAGAAAAACTAATGGAGGTAATTGTCGTAAAGTTTTGACAAGTTGTTTGATGTATTACACCAGTAGTAGTTGTAAGTACCTACAACATAATTTCTCAAAGGTGTTTTCTCAAACATCTACACATACGACATATCCCTCTAGTTTGCAACTTAATACTTATGTATTATAGATAAATGAGAGCATTATGAGAGTAAAAAAAATCTACTGAAGTTATGTTACGTAAAAAATTAACGTTTTGATTTAAATTCTACTTTGTATTTTAGCGAATTTCCAGATTGGAATTCAGCTATTTCAGTTACTGTCGCGACACGACTTGAGGCCGGGACAGTGGCAGAAATTTGTTTTGAGGTCCCCAGAAACCGAAAGTAATATTCACTAAAATTTATATATATATATATATATATATATATATATATATATATATATATATATATATATATATATATATATATATATATATATATATATATATATATATATATATGTATCCTCACGATAACTCTCGTTGTCACCGTTGGACAAGTCCGTTAGCCAGACACGTCGGATACCCAGAACGTGCTCTTTGTTCTTAAAAAAATTAGTTTTTTGCCAAAATTTCCACTTATTCAAAAGATTTTTCGACATTTTTTACACCATTAGAAAGAGGAAGAAAAATTACATAAAAATGGTTTTTAAACCATTATCCTATGTCAACTGGTTTCCGAGAAAAACGAATTTTTATAAACGGAAATTCGCTATGTTATGCAGGATGCTGCGACAGGAGTATTTTTGCCTTGTGCTTCAGAATCGAATAGATGAAATTTTATATTATAATTAAGTGTTAAGGGAGGAAACCACACTAGGAGGCTCATTTTCACTGATCTTTTAGAATTTTTTTAGGTGGGAAAATTTGTTAGAATTTTATCCAATTTTGACATCATTTTATTCATATTTCGAATAACTTTTAGGAATTTTTGTTACGTTCCGTACCAAAATTCCTAATTTTGGTACGGAACGTAACAAAAGTTCCTAAAAGTTATTCGATGCAATAATTGGCAAAACGGAATACTTATGCAATCACTTCGGTACCTGTCCCAGTGTCACAGGCAATTTCCTCTGAAACCACACGATGCAAAAATTTGAAACTTAGGGTGTCGTGGCTTAATTCCAGATGTGAAGCTGAATTTCGATTCTGGGGGTTAATTTTAGGGGATAACCTGCAAATTAAAAACAAAATTTTTTGCTAAGAGTACCGAGTAAGGTATCAAATGAAAGGCTATTAAGCACGAATTCAGTAATATATATAACTACATACTTTTGTCCATTTTTTTTTTTTTTTTTTTTGAAAAAATATAAAAATTGCTGTCTCTAGGCTTTATTACCAGAAAGATTGTTCAAAAAAATCTGAAAAAATTCACGAACATTAAGGATGGGGTGTAGATTGAGCGAAAATTATCAACCCTGAATTTCCTTGCACAACTTCCTTGATATGCAAAAAGAAAATTTGATGACATATTTTGCTTTGATCAAGATGGTGTTAATCAATAATTGTATTAATAGTATGTTACAGGGGTGTTTTATATATTTTTTTATACAGCGAATTTTAGAAATTAAAGAAAAAGTAAGGAATAGCTGATAAATCTGTAAAGAAAAATATATTACAATCTCTGTACCTGAATGTTATCTAATATTTGTAATTTTTTTAAGTATCCATAGAAATAAAATATCCAAGGTACCTATTCGAAGAAATTGAAAAATAATCTACTTTATAAATTTCTGACACTAACTGACTGACAGACAACGCACAGCCTAAACCGTTGGGTTTAGAAGAATGTAATTTTGCATAGGAATTCCAGGTGTAACGTAAGTGAGCACTAAGAAAGGATTTTTAAACATTCGTCTCCTAAGTGGGTTTAATAGGGGATGAAAATTTGTATGTAAATTCCTTATTTTTGAATTTAGTGGTATAAGTGTTGGCTGGGTGCGTGATGCAAACGACATCTCTAATATACATTTTTTCAGGCTCATTGACGAATATAAATAATGGTAACCGTGGAAATAAATAAATTAAAAATATTTTTTAAAAAATCGTAAAATCTGAATACAAATATTTGCTATTTACAATTAATTTTTTTTATAAATAAATTTGAAAAATTTGAGGTATAAAATACTGGATGAAGTATAATAGTTGTATTAAAAAAGTGATTAAACAATTCTCGACATTAACATGGATATAATTTTCAAGACAGTATTTCCTTCCAACCCCGGACTATGCAGAGAAAAAAGTTGCTAGTGATGGTGAAACACGTCAGGGAAATCCGAGAATTAAGAAATACTGGCATAAGTCATTTAGTTGAATGTGGAGTCATAAGACAAACATCAGTAACTTTAACTCCTTATGAAACATCATTGCATGTAACTCATGTAAGTTAAAATACATCAAATATTTTTAATTCTGTATTTATGGATTGACGTGTAGACGTTAATACTGTTGACAGATAATAAGGAATGACATATTAGTTGCAACTGCGTTTATAATCAAAGTGGATCAATGTAAATATTTTTTATTACACTATAAATACATATGAGCCTAAATTAATGCTTGGTTTCTCCACTACTTACGCTGCAATCGATTTAACTGTCCCTCAAAAAATTCATAAAAACAACTAATTGTATGTAAAATTGTTAGCGCAAGTATAGCTTGCACTTGACGATTTGTTTTGAATAATTAAAACAAAATTAACAAAGTTACATACTGATGTCCTCTGAAGGTCGTAAGTAGAGTTCTCCAGTTGCGGGACATGTAACCATTCTAATTTTTTTCTGAAATCAAAAAGATTTTCATTTTAGATTAATAACTTATTTTCACCATATTTTTTCACTAATTATGCAAAAAAAAACACACCCTTAAAATCATCATATCACCTCAAAAGTTGGTTCATATATTTTGTAATTTCATAAAGAATTAATCATATTATTATTATTAATTGTCATAATGATCGGTCCGTTACTTTTTGAGTTAGACATCCCGCAAGTATGATAAAAGTCCTTCTTGAGAAAAATGCGCCAGGAAAATTATAAGGAGATACGTAAAAGAAAAATGCGTCTATTTAGTCAAACTCCGTCTTTACAGGGGAAATAAAATTTTCGTCCTTAAATTACCCAAATTTCACCAACAGATCTAATTCATTTCACAATTATCGCTATTAATTTAAAAAAGAAAAAATTGTACTTAATGACGTCATTTGTATACCAAAAGGTCCAAAAACCATAATTTTGATGTGTTTGAACTCGCTCATAGAGTTTTTAGTTTTTTTTTTTTAACTTTTATAATTACAGGCGGGAATTAAGGACCTGATTTATGTAAAATTAGATCGCCAAATAAATTAGAAATATAACTTGCATAGGATATAGCAGGGGTTCTCGAACTTCAACTCAAGAGATTCCCGAAATATGTAGAAATAGGTAGGAAATATATACAAAATGGATAGGTAATCTGTAATCACTTGTTTCTGCGATTCCCTCAAATAGTTTTGCCACCCCGCTGGGAGTCGCGATCCCACTATGGGAATCACTGGGATGTAGAAAAAAGGTTTGAATAACACTGACATATACTTAAAATCTATGTAATACCAGGATATATACTGTAAACAAAATTTGATACTTATATATTTTTCAACGAAAAAATGGTTAATTATATACGTAATATCGTCAGATTTATTGATTTTTTTTTCTTGAAAGAAAAATGTAACTACCTATATTATATTTACAAATTCGAGCTTTTTAGAGCTTTACTTTGAGAACCCCTGATCTATATGGATGAGAAAGTAAAATGTACCCAAGTTGTTCGCTTTAAAACTAACTGTTCACCACCTACTACTCTGTATATTAGGTTTGTAGGAGAGTTGATCACGAAATAGATCATACTCATATCGTTTTGATCGATATTTAAACACGAACTGTTCTTTTTGAAACAATGTATACATAGAACATATTATAACAAATATATAGGACAATTTTATAAATAAACGTAGGTAAAAGTTATTTGTGTTGGTGATCTGTGTAAACGCAAACACATACATACACACGAACGACACACACACACACAGGAAATCGTATTTCCACGCCGCGCCGTTGATACGCTTGACGTCGGCCTCTTCGTCGTCGTTCACTGTCTATGCGATGTCTAAATGTAATCAACCAATACACACGCATACGAGTATAGTTCGGCTAGGCTCAGTTCATTTCGATAAAATTTTCGACTCGACTGAACTGAACGAGGCGTTAATGCCACAGTATAACGTATATTATGTCCGTACGTACATATGTAAAATGGTGATGTTCCAAAAAATTAGATTTACTCTTTGATATGTTTAGTTTAATTATATGTTTTGATGTTAAAGCGACGACTCACTGCAGCAAATTTTTGTTGAAATAAAATTTTCACGAAAATAAAAATGTTACTACATAGGTGTGTAGATATGTTGGATATGTTTTCGAAGTAGACACTTGTGTCAAATTTTATTAATAATGCAGTACGATTACTATGCTCATACAATTTTTTTTTGTTCTACAGAATATGGATTTTGGTATATGTAAAATAGTAGAAAAATTTTGAAAAATCAAAAAAATAAATCTAGCGCAGGCAGACAAAAGTAGTTAAGTCCATTTTTGATTTTTTTTTAAATTTTATAATAAGGACCAAGAGAGTCTATCTCATATATATCCAAAAGCGCAAAAGTCAATTCCACCCCCAATATCATTTTTTATGCAGTTGTTATAAAAAAAAATTCTTTTCAGAAACTAACAAAATATCTAAATTAAGTTCTTAAAATTGTTAATAATATAATAAATAAGTATCTACATAAGTTAATTAAATTGGAACTGTATTTTTATGGCAACAACTACCCGCTAAAACAGGTTAAGTCCACAAATGGTTTTAATAATGAAATTTATTGTTGTTTTTTTATTTTATATGTTAAGTTCATAAAAATCTCTTAAAAAATTTTAGTTTAAGTTTTAAAGTTTATTTTTTTTATGATTTACTGTGTTACATGTTAAGAAAGTAATTGATTAAAAAAAATTTACAAAATGTCATGTAAATTTGAAGATAATTCAATCAAATAAACTGATGTTGCCTGCATTTCATTTTAGTTTTTTCTCTCTACTGTAAAGTTGATATTTTGGACTTAACTACTTTTGTCTACCTGCGCTAGAAATAAATCTAAATCCAAATGTAGATGTACAATTTTTTTAGCAACAGTAATTCTGTATACTTTGAATTTCGAAAGAGAAATCTTAATACAATCTTCAGCCGCTACTCTCAAGACCTTTGTTCTAAGTAAAGGATAAATTTCTGTAAAGGATTTTCTTATACTAGTTATGAGTAGATACCGCCGCATAATTTTTATTGCTAAGCGAATCAGTCAACCTATACGCCGTTGTTTTATGACAGCCATCTTTATGTGGATTAAATCAGTGAAAATGGTTGTTTTTCATTAAATCTGTTATGTTTTCTATAAACAAGAAAATTTTTGTTTTAATACACAATTAAATTGACCTATTACTATTAATAGATTTGAGCATTACTTTATGGTATTCCATATTTGTAAATAATAAACAAATACTTTACTTTGCAATATACCACTTTTATTTTTGACACAATATTGTCACAGTTTTAAAAATAAAAGTGGCATTTTGCTAACCTCTTACTTTTCGTGTTCCGTAGAAAACCTGGTAATACGAAAAATGATGTAACCACTTCGATGTCCATTCTTCTAAAAAGTGATTTTATCGGAAATTGTTCGGCGAAGAAATCATAAATTTAGCTCAATTACAGCCGTAAAGTATAAATATAAAAAGTTTAAATTTGATTCTGATGATTAATTTCAGTATTGACCAGGGCTGTAGAGAGAAATAAAAAGCCAAAAATACAGTTGAGGAACAAAAAAAAAAAACTCATACTTACTAACTTTTACCGGTGCTTTTTAGAGATAAGCGTCTAGGGTGCCAAGCTTGACAAAGAGAAGCTTATTGAAGCATTAATTCAACCATAATATAAATAATCTATTTTTACGCATTTTTACCTGACTGCTTCGGAAGGAGGGTTATGATTTTGGTTTTTATAATATATATATATATATATATATATATATATATATATATATATATATATATATATATATATATATATATGCATGTATGTCTGTTTCTGTGGCGCAGCTTGCAGCGCAAACGGCCTGATGGATTTTAATAAAAGTGTCATTAGATTTGTCTTAATCTCGAAAGTGCTATAGGATACAAGACATATAAAATTCATCTCTTTAGGAGTATAAATATACTTAGTACGAAAATTTATATAAGAAACCGTTGTGTCTAGAAACGTGAAGTATTGTACCAAAGTTCTTTATGTAACGTAGGTGAACCAGCTGGCAGTCTAAATTTATATAACGTTAGAAAAAATTGTTAATTTTTCATTTAAATACTTTTCCGGGAAAACTCTTAAAAGCCATAAGCCAGTTTTTTGACAGCAAAAAATATTCATATATTTAACGGCTAATGCCATTATGAAATATTACAGATGGGAAATGCGTTTAAATATAAAGCATATACACTACACTGCTCGTGAAGTTGTCTGAAATTGGCCGAATACAAGATTGTAGAAAGTTAGTCCGTGCTTCTTCGCTTCGCCTCGGTCAACTTTTTATTGTGTGTTTTTTACCTAAATCAAAAGGCTTAAAGTCCGAGCACGAAGCGACTCACTATTTTATTCGACCTACTTCACCTAGTTGCATTTAAAAATGTGTTTAGGCAAATCTTCAAGTATATGTACACGTATACAGTCCACCTCACTGCTACTCTCGCTAAGTTCCACGAGATAATTCAATTGAGAGTGTAGAGCAGGCCTAAAATAATTTCTGTATAAACAATTCTCTTGGAAAAATAGTTTTAATCAATCAACAAAACCATTATTTAATAACATTAATTAAAATAAATCACAAAAATTTTTCAATTAATTAATTGCACACATATGTAAATAAACAAATGGGCGGAAATCTTACTGACATGATTTTCTCTATTTATTTATAAATACGTTCATACCTATCATTACACTAAATTCCTGTTAATCAGATCAAAATCAAATTGTGTTTTATTTACATTTTAAACTGTTTTAATTAGAATTAATGAACGGAACTATACAAAGAATAAAATAAAAAATGTAGATTACCTCAATTCGTTTAAATTATTTAACTTGAAAATGGTTGGTGGTAAGAAAATAAAAATGATAAAAACGCAACTAATTCGCGGATGAGTAATTAATTACATTAAACTTTTTTATATGGATGTTTTCACGCATGTATTCCTACCAGTTACATACGGTGCATTTCAAGCTAATAAGCACATAGAAATTACAACATGGAAGAAGTTGAGACTCGTATACTCATGAGCACTCATAAAAATATTCCAGCAAACTTATCAATTATGCGAGTATATTTTAAAATAAGTAATTGAACATCATCAGTGTTCCTTTGCCCTAAATTTTCGCTCGTTGTGTATTTATTTCCCTTATTGCGCCCCTTTTTTTACTGTATGTCTTGCAGCAGCTGTTCCACCAGATCCATTGTAGTTACGCCTCTGTTAGAGTTGATTAAATCTATAGATAATTTAATATATTATATTGTGGCCGCTTGGATTCACGTTATTTAAAATGATGCTTAAATATTTTGTTGGCCAGGTTGCTCTGTGATTTAATTTTATATATTCCCCACAGCCTCTTGATGTTTAGAAATTTCGAATACTTTATTTTTATAATTTTAAATTTGGGAACATTAGAGGACGCCTAATTTGCAATGCAATTGTTTTTTTAATGTCATGTATGCCCAACTACGCTGTATTTTCCATACGTTTAAATTTCTATGTCGGTCCTACTTACAAGGAAAGCTATCCAACTGTAACTCTCAAAAATTTTTGAAACTTTGGTGGATTGTAGATCGTACTAAAACTAGTCAGGAGCCATATTTCGTTCATGCCCATAAGCGGTTTAAGGGGGTGAAACTCATCCCTGAAAATTTGAGATTTTTTCAATTTCCTTAAATATCTTGGAAATGGTAAGAGCTTTGATAGGGAAGCTATATATATTTGTAAGTGGCACTTTAAGATCTTTATTTTGATACCAAAATTAAAGTTATAAAATCATTGGGGTTTCATCCCCCACCCCCAACTTCTAATTATATCAAGTATTTTTTGGTAAAAGAGGAGGCTGTTATGTGTAAATAAAAGAATTTTTAATTAATATATTTTACACAACACCAGTTTATTTCTTTTTTTCATAAATACACCCTTTGCTAATATTAACTTGGGAACAATTTTAACTTTTTGACTTAATAATGAGCAAACATATCGTCAAAGAATCTCGTATTTTAGTAATAAATTGTCACAAACTTACGATATACATAGGAACTCCAATATAACGTACTCCAATATAACGTACCGAGTGGTGGGGTACCCCTCTCACAGATTTGAAGACGTGAGATTGTATTTGTGTCAAGGTATACATAATCGTCAATTCAGGGGCGTAGCAAATTTATGTGAGGGTCTGACAAGTTCCCATATTTTCTTACAAACACACGCATAGCATTCACACATAGCCATAAGTACTTATACACAAATAAATATAATCAGTGTAAATATATACACATTTACAACTATGTGTGAACTTGTTCAAAAATATTCAGATTCTTGTGAACTTTTACAGTAAAATCAACACCAACAAACAATTACACCAATATACAGACATACACGTACATATTATTTCACGTATATGCATACGTAGATAAATATGTGTGTATATACGAGTACACATCGATTTCACGATTTGATTGGTTATAGAAAAAAAGCCAGATAACAAATTTTGATGCAAGTTCCAGAATATTCTATTCGGATAATAGCAAAGATGTCGAAAAACCGACTTCACCATTTGATAGTCTACCAAAGAAGGGACTAGACAGCGGAACTCAGTAAAAGTTCTAGAAAGTTCTATTCGGGATTTAGCAAAGATATCGAGAAACTAATTTCACTATCGAACTGGTCTTCGAATAAAAGCATAAATAACAAAAATTTAGCAATGTTCTAGAATGTTCTATCCGAGAACTAGCAAAGATATCGGGAAACTAACTTCACTATCGAACTGGTCTTCGAATAAAAGCATAAATAACAAAAATTTAGCAATGTTCTAGAATGTTCTATTCGAGAACTAGCAAAGATATCGGGAAACTGACTTCAACATCGAATTGGTCATCAAATGAAAGCTTAAATAAGAAAAATTGAACAATATTCTAGAATGTTCTATTCGAGAACTAGTAAAAATATCGGAAAACTGATTTCACCATCGGATTTGTCGTCGAATGAAAGCCTAAATAATAAAAATTGAACAATATTCTAGAATGTTCTATTCGAGAATTAGCAAAAATATCAAAAAAAACAATTTTATCACTCATCTAGTTATTAAATAAAAGATCAAATAGCGGAAATTAACAAAAGTTAAGGTACTTTATTTAAGGAAAATGTAAATATTATACTTTTTGCAATTGTATACGTTGGCGCAAATTTATAACTAAAACTTTTGTATAGCACCACTATTTGACCTTTTTCGCCAAAGAGCAATCTACTGATGAAGTCGCTTTCTCAATATTTTTGTTAGTTTCCGAATAGAATATTCGAGAACATTTCTCAAATTCCGTTATTTAGCATTTTCTTTGATGACCTATCCGATGGTAAAGTTTATTTCTTGATATCTATTCTAGGTTTTAAATAGAATGATCTAGAACTTTTGCCAAATTCCGCTATTCAACTATTTCTTTAATGGCAAATCCCATAGTAAAGTTAGTTTTCCGACATCTTTCCTAGTTTCCGAATAGAATATTCTAAAACTATTATTAAATTGCACTCTTTGGTCTATTTTTCAATAGTTAACCAATAGTGAAGTCGGTTTTTTAATATTTTGACTGATTTCTAAGAAGAGTATTCTAAAATTGTTGTCAAATTTTGCAGCTTATGCATTTTTCTAATATACTTGTACAATGTACAACAGTTGTGTATATATATGTATTTAGTTGAAGACGTGTGTTCTTGTAAACATGCATTTAAGTAAGTGTATATGCGTGTGTATATAAATAATGAAATGCGTATGTGTTCGCATATTATGTTTCTGTACCCCCTTAAAAAAATTTTACTGACGGCCCTGGTAATCCGATATAACGTACTTCCCCTTATTTTATACCGGCCAGTACGTTATATTGGAGTTCCTATGTACTTTAAAATATATAATTTAGAAAGAAAAAATACACTGCACCCGCTACCATATGCTTTACCGATATCTATACAAATCTTATTTACTCATTTATTTATATTTATTTATCTATACAATTGTCAATATTTTAACCTCTGAAGGTTTATGGATTTCCACACTGGAAATAATTCATCAGTGTATTTTTGGATATTGTAATTCTAAATGAATATGATGTTGATTTACATCGCCGTAACAATATTCCTAAACTTCAGTCTCTAGCTCACAATCAGTTTTCGTCGCCTCGAACGATGGTGGAAAGCTAGCGTTCCCACAATTTTGAGGATAAGAAATTTACCACTCCATCAAATAAAATTTGGAATTTGCATATAAGTATCAGTTTTTATCGATTGATTTTTTCCGACTTCGATAACATTTTTTTTTTTAAATACCTTTTTGTATTATAAAATTGGGACAAATAAATGACAAAAATTTTATTTTGCTTAAAATCATTGTTGTTAATAAACAAGCTATAAATAAATTTGCCAAGTGTGTGTTTGGCGCGCATTAAATTAGGGTTGTTGTTGTTTTAACTAGCAACTCCTCGTCCTAAAAAAAAAGTTTTCTAATTGTTGACTGGTGATAAATGTGCGTGTCATCAGGATCTAACATTATACCAAATTTTAAATTTCTGTGCGTGATGGATCCGTAAAATTTGAATTTCGTAATCGTTTCAAAGGAAATTATGAGAATGATGAACCGTAATAAACAAATATACTTAAATTTCTAATATTTTACTTATAGTATATTTTATTCCAAGAATTGTGATGAACTCTAGCTATTGACAGCGAAACGCTGACATAATGCGTGTTTACTACGCACTTGGCGAATTTTTTATCTCCATTACATTTTATACTGTAAAGCAAAGTACATCTCTGACACGTAAAACTACGGTATATTTTCCATAATATTAAAATTTGGATGTCTATAGTAGTCAGATAAACTTTGTAGGTTGGTATGCTTGTATAGTATGAGTTATTTATAATTCATATTTTAATAACGCATGTACTTACATCTAGTAGGCATACTAAATTAACTGAATTTAAAAGTTTTGACCTTCAGCTTCGCCAGCCACGATCAGAATATTATTATTGAAGTGATAAATATCTTATTAAATACTTTAATTAGCTATTTTTTAACTCTTTAAAATTGTTTAATTGTTTAATTTAATTCCTGAGAAATTGTAATAAAATTTTTCAGATAATTTTTAACAGGTGCTAAATTTTTGTAAATCTTTAATACGGTTATGACAATAGAGAGGTCCTATTAATTAATTTTAGTGCCCAGAAGTCTCACAATTAGTTTTACCGTATTAAGGAATGCTTTTCGGATGTACCTAATTCCGATCTTTGATGCTACACTACAAATTCCTCTGTCGTACATGCTGCATATTTTGAATCTGAAAACCCAGTCACATTCACATAGAATAATTATTCTAAAACATATATTATGTGATTTTTTTTAATTTCAAAAAACTTTTGAAGTGTTGAAGATTTTTAACTTTATTGTTAAAAATTCAAATAACAATCTAACTTAACAATTCTCTAAATTTCAGTCGCCCAAGAGTAAATATACAAAAGTGAAAAAAATGCATATCCTGGTGGTTTTTTTTTTCTTTTTTTTTTTTTTTTTTGATGAGAGAACTGGTAAAGAATTATATATCACGAGTTCAAAACTATCATGGATATGAATTTGGTTCCTCAAAAGAAAAAATGTATTTTTATTATTTTGTCATTTTTCGATGCCTAAGATTTTGGTAAACACAATCATGATACTAAAACCCATGGAAAATTGATTTCAGTTTTACAACCGAAATACATTTGTACAGTAGAGTCTTTGTTAATCGGACAGCATTGTCATAAAAATTTGTCCAGCTAATAAAGGTGTTCACTTAATAGGGGCAGAGTAAATAATAGCATTAAATAATGTAGTATTCATAACTAAATTTTTAATTCAAAATACTTTTTTTAATTTTTTAATTCAAACCAATTTTATGGACGAATTTAGCTACTTATACCAAAACATAACGTTTATAAATGCATTGTCACATTAGAATCATTGTTAACAAGTTAAAATACGAACAATTATACCTAACCCATATAGGTATACATACGGACTAGACGTCCGGAGGTAATAATATGTCTTCGTCAAAAAATAATATTGTATCTATGTCCGGTTAACAGAGGATTCACTTAAGAGACTGCTGACTACATTGGTTTTAGTATAGCATGCCACCGTCACAAAAAATTTGTCCGACTATAGGAGGGGTCCGACTAAGAGAGGTGTCCGTGGTTTTACTGTACTAATTCAACATTTGCATTACCACCATTTTCCAGAATAAATCATCAAACTAAACATAACAATCATATCTAACAAATAATAATAACATTATAGATAGTTCAAATTTACCGCTCTTCATACCAAATTTAGTATCTACTGTCTATTGTTTGATAATGAACAATTACAATTGCCGTCGACCTTCTGTCGTACGTAATTTAATTAAATATTTGATTTAATAATAAAGCACGTAGACAGATAGATGATGTGGAGTACCGAATAATTTAATAGTTGCGTTGTCTTATTACTCTGTTTCTTTGAAATACATTTAATTAAACAGTTCATGAAATGAAAGCAACAATTATAGACAAATGCGAAATAGACCAACAACTAGAATTAGTACAAGTTACCACATCATATATATATATATATATATATATATATATATATATATATATATATATATATATATATATAGAGAGAGAGAGAGAGAGAGAGAGCGTTCATAAAGTTCCGAAACAGCTCCGCAAAATTTCAGTTAATATTGACTTTATCGAAAAATAACCCGGACAAAAGTTTTATGGGAAGAAATGAGGGACTAGAAAATGACTTCGAATTTAACCTTGAACATGACCTTGACCAACCAGTATCATATTTTTTTCGTTTTTATGACCTTCACACAACTTTGGAATATGAAGTATGAATACGGTTTTGAACGTAGAATTTCCCACTCTTTCCGAATCTGAGGTCAAATATAGTGGCTTCCATTTAAAAAGACAAACTTGACGTCCAAATTTTGGTCAAGGTCACGTTCAAGGTTAAATTCGAGGCCATTTTCTAGTTCCTCATTTCTTCCCATGAAATTTTTGTCCGGGTTATTTTTCGATAAAGTCAATATTAACTGAAATTTTCAGCTGTTCCGGAACTTTATGAACGCTCTGTATATATGTAAATTGTTAATGAATGAGTAGTACACGTTTATGTATATTTGTCTATTTGACTGAAACATCAATATTTGCAGAGAAATCAATAAAAGACGAATGGGCTGTTAATTTATTTCGAAATTGGAAATGTTGAAAATTTACTGAAATGGGTTTTAATGTTGAAAGTTTACTGGGAATATGTTTTAAATAATTGAAAGAGTATTTTTCAAGTTGTTCAATCATAAATTCGTATTTACATAGTAAATAACTTGAAGAAATAATAAATAACCTAATTAAGTACTGTAGTTAAATAACAGGTCAAAAAATTTGTTTACCTTCCGAGGCACATAATAATAGTTTACTGTCAATTAGTGAATAGACTTTTCTACGGAATTGCTTTTCTAAAGACGCCTGTTATTTGTTTTTATTAAAATTTCATTTTCAATTAATTTTATTAATTTTTAATCATTCTTTTTTTTTAAATTTATTCATTATTTTTTGGGTTCAAAAATAACTTACACATACTTAGTCCGTAAGTGCTATATTTCTGCCCATAAATGCTTGAGAATCCTCATCTCTCAGATTCGGATTCTCAAACTGCATCCGACGCCATAACACTTACGGTCCGAGGTAAGTAATATATTGTCTCAGTCAAATGTTTGATACGTTCGCACCTTTGGGGGCCTCGCACAATTATCAAGAGTGCCTGAGACTCGCAAAAGTGCTTGAGACTATTTTCTTGCTCGTCACATAATTTTTAAAAAGATTTTTTTTTTCTAAATTAGAAAATTCAAGAGAGGGCTCGCAAAAGTGGTTAAAACCGTTGTTTTGCTCGTCGTCTAATTTTTAAGGGGAAAATTTTCGAAGACAAACTTAAAGGGAGTCTCGCAAAAATTATCTTGCCCACCCCCCATTTTAGTCTTGCGTCGCCTCTGAGACAGAATTATTACAAGTTCGTTTCTATAGATATTTCATGTTCCACTCCAGTACATTTTTGATAGAAATGCCTGAAAAAACTATATTGTCTTTCCGATTTTTATTTATAAAAATAGAATTAGAATTTCAACAAATAATGGAGGTTACAATAATTTAGTTATTTTCAATTAGATAATCCACAAGTTATGTGATTAAAATATTTATAATTTAAATATAAATATACAAATATACACACAGTACAAAGTCAGAAATTAGATTTTTATTTAAAAAAAAAAAATGAAAACGTTTTTCTTTCCTTTAAATTTATAAATAAAATATTGAAAATTTATTGAAAAATATGTCAAATTATAATTCTGTTATATCTTATTTTATTTTTATTTCTATGAAAAGAAAGTAAGCTTTTATCCTTCACCCAAAAACAATATACCGGGTGTCCCGTTTTGATGTATACTTACGGTGTACATGTTAATTAATAGCACTGAATTCCCATAAGGAAAAAGTTATGTCATATTAGTGCTTTGAATAAAATAATAATACCAATTTAATATTATAACTATACTGTTACTATCGCTTTAACAACAATAATGCAGTAAAATAATGAAATGAATGTCGCAATTGTCAAGCATTTCACATTTTCGCATAATAAATATTTGTATCATTTTCTATAAATTCAAAATGCATTATTTTATTTTCTTGGAAATAAATACTAAGATTATAAAAACGCCGTGAGCAGCGGGGCCCCATCACGGTAGTCGAATTTTCCCCTTCATCTTCGGTATTGAATGTTTACAAGCGAAATGTGATTGAAAGTCTACAACCGAATTGTCATTTTGTTGGTTTCAAAACTGGTGATGAGTGTTCGGCTGATCGAGGCTTTAAAAAAAGGTTTTAAGTATTTAAGGGCTGTATCTCAATAAATTTCAATTTTGGTCCGAAAACAGGTAGCAGAAAAAAAACCAACACAATTCTTACGAGGGCATTCCTGCCCATGTTTACCCGCTAATTGCCTTTATGTTTTAGTTTTAAATATTAAAAAAGGACCTTAAATAGTAAACTGGAAGGCCTTTATAAAGATATTTTTTCTTTCAAAAAAAAAAATAAAAATAAAAAATAAAAAAAATAAAAAATAAAAAATTATTTCTTCGGTATTGAGTGTCTACAAGCGAAATATAATTGAAAGTCCACAAGCGATTTGTAATATTGGTGGTTTTAAAACTGATAATGAGTGTCCGGTTGATAGGGCTTTAAAAAAAGATTTTCAGTTTTTAAGGGCTGAATCTCAGTAAATTTCAATTTTGTGCCGATAGAAGTTAACAGGGAAAAAGCCAACACAATTCGTACGAGGGCATTTCTATCCATGCTTATCCGCCAATTGCCTTTGTGTTTTACTTTTAAATATTAAAAAAGGAACTTAAATAGTAAACTGGAAGGCTTTTATGAAGATATTTTTTCTTTCCAAAAAAATCCAAAATTTCTATTTTATAAATAATAAAAATCCAAAATTCCTAAATAATAATTAAATAAATAAATAAACAGTGACTTTAATAACATTTTCAAATTACTTAATATGTATGTATTTCATTTGTTAAAAAATTGTATTCACTTTTTTTTAAATTTTTTAAAATTACTATTCGCCTACTTGTATTTAGAATAAAAGTAATGCATTTAAAACACATTTAACAATAGCATTCAATTCCGATGTAAAAATGGAAGAAGTGAGGGGAAAAGTAATGTGGACTCCCTAAAAGGTACTAGCTGGATACTAACTAAATACACGTACAAAATTTCAGCCCTCGAGGTTTCCTTAGAGAGTCTCTAGATGTGTTAGAAAACAAGCAAAAAAATTAAGGAAATATTGGCGTAAAAACCGTGGGGGTAAGGGTTAAAAGTTGAAACCCCCCAAAAACAGTGTCTGGCTATTAGCTTAACTTGTATACAAAATTTCAGCCCTCTAGGTTTATTTGGGGAGATTTTGACCCGAACGAAACTGTTAAAAAACAAGAAAAATCATGTTCTTTTAGGTATAAAAATGGTGGGGGTAGGGGTTAAAAGTCGAGACCCCCAAAAGGCACCCCCTTGATACTAACTCAACCCGAATACAAAATTTCGGCCCTTGAGGTTTATTTGGGTGACCTGTGCGAGTGGTACAAACTTCGAAATCGTCGAAGATGCATGAAATTGTAGCTTAAAAATGAGGGGGGTGGGGGTAAAATATTAAAACCTCCAGAAAGCACAACCTAGGTACGAACTTTATCAACACACCAAATTTCAACCCTCTACGTTAATTCTGGGGTGCTGGGGGCCTGTTAGATCCAGCGAAAATCGTTTTTTCCCCCCCACTACTCCCATCAAATCATCCTAGGAAGCTGAATTTTGGATATGTTGTAGATAATTGACCGAAACATTATTTAAAACCGGTTTGGATTTTTTTTATTGCTTTTCCGCCCCCCACCACCCCCTTAAAGGTCGGGTCAGAAAAAAAATTTGCCCAAAATTTGACCCCACTTTGATAGTATGAGGTGCCTCGAAAATGAGCCCCATTTACCAAGTTTCATCTCTTAACTTCCATAGGGGGGCCCTACACAAATTAAAAGGTGGCGGGAATATATATATATATATATATATATATATATATATATATATATATATATATATATATATATATATATATCATCAGACATTTTTTTTTTCTACATATTCGTGTTCTACGGGTTCGAAAACGGATTTCGCGCCCCTATTCTCGCCTCTCACAGCTCTTATCGTATAGACTGTATAAGTCTATTTTTTCGGAGAAAATTCGACTAAAAATACCGAAATAATATTTCTGTTAAAGAAATTGTACAGATAATTTGGAGGAAAAAAATTACTTTATAAAAGAAAATAGCATATGTTTATCCAAAGCACTCTTGTAACATAACTTTTTCCTTATGGGAATCCAATGTTATCAGTTAACGTGTAAATCGTATGTATACATCCAAATGAGATATCCAGTATATATGTATATAGAAACGTTATGTCCCGGAAGAGGGTGCACAATTGTACAATAAGAAAATTTTATGCTATCAGCAAACTAGCTTACCCCAGTGCCTTGTTCTCCCAATTATTTAAACAATTCCAGTAGTAGATCTGATAATGAATTTATACTCATAATTCGAAAGCTTTTTAAGGATAATGTTATGTCAAGTAGTGCTTTTTCTCTTTCGTGCAGTTTTAATCTATTGTCTTACACTTTTTTCACCAGCAGTATCTCGACTAAGGAAGTTCCTTATCCAAAACCAGACAATACATAAAGATCTGACAAAAAAATGAATAGCTATGCCTTGTAGGTTATTCCTTGTATACGTATAAGAAGCTCTTCTTGATCCGGATTTCAACGAACTTACATCAGAAAATACATTACAAGTTTACAGTATTAAGATATAAAAATTATTTTATATTATTAGTAAGATTTATGCCCTCGCTAAGAAGATAAACAAATATGTCTTTTAAGACCATGAATTGCCACGACCAAATCAGAATTTTATAAAATTAAGTATGGATGCCGTTTCAGCGAGCGCAAAAATCGTGCTGTTGCCTCGAACGACTCAAACCATAAAACTATCGATACCTATAGTATCTCCATCAAGACCACGCCCTGTATACCCACTATACCAAGGCTGGTATTAAATTCGCTGTTTGAAGATAGTTGAATGAATGTACAAATACAGATAGATAATATACACACACCCGCATAATTAGCGGAACATAAAAAAAAAATATAAAAACCTATTTATTAAACAAAATTAGCGTTTTTTTTATTTTTACTTAAAATAAGATTGAACTAACTAGTCAATTGACTTTCCATAGAATTGTTTTTATTTATTATTGATGCAATTCTTTTTAAGAGGTCTGTCACTTTCGAATTCAAACGCCGTCGAGCTTCAAACTGCCGTAATTGAAGAATGGCAAAGGCTGTCCCAGGAAACTATAGATAACATCATGCTGAGCACAGAAAAACGAATGGAAGCTTTGATAAGAGCACGGGAGGAATCAGGCGAGATTAAAACGCTGTGTATCATTTTCTATTTGTTAAATAATCTTGCACTTAAATTATTCTTAGACGACATAAGATTCCAAAAATTTGCCATTTTATATGGTTGCTTGTTTCGCTACCGAAAATAAAGGTATATCGACTTGTGAACATGTAATTTTCAGTGAATAATTAAATCAGATTAATATTTTCTTGAAATTAAATGGTTTGTTTGATTTTTACAGATATTTTGTATGTTCCGCTAATTCTGCCGGTGTGTGTAGGTGTCGTCTTAACTGAATAAATTTGTAGCATTATATATTTTCGGATTTCGTTACACTCCCAGTAAATCAACTTCTACTTCGAGAATTCTTTTCGAATGTGTTAATCTTATTTATTTTAATAAATACTTTATATTTCAATAACAGTAGTTAAACTTGCAAAATTGATACGTTTCAAATTAACAGAAATACGTCTGTTTAAAATACTGTCAAACATGGGCTAGGATAATTTTGATTTGTTAAAGTACTACCAAGCTTACACGGAGAGAAAAATCATATAATTTTTGTAGATAAAATTTCAGAAAAATTACCATGCTCTCTTTTAATGCGTGCGCGATCGACGACCAAAGTAAAAAATATATTATAACATGCTAAAATTTAATGTGGTAACACTACTTCTATCGCACTCTTATGCATATATGTTGTAGTTTAATTCTTGTTATCGTACTCTTTCATTTGCGCATCTGACCCGCAACCTTATGTTGCTTCGACTGTACCTGTAAAAACTTCGAAGATGCCAGATCTTTTCCGACCTTGGATTCTTTATGATCCATACAAAAATGATTGGCAACAATATATTCTAATACTGAAGATAGTGGAGTAATAAAATGATGAATTAAACGATGATCATCCGTCAAGACAATCTAATGAACACTGCTTCGACAGCACACGACACCACACCAACTGACCAGCTACTTGCAACACCACCAGTCCTGCTATGTGACCTTCATATATGATTGTGTTGATACTTTCTGCAGCTTGCCTCGCTACGTGACAGCGTTGATACCTTCTCTTTCTTTCTTTCTACTATTAGCTTATTTTATTCTTTTCTACTTTTCTTCTATTTTAAGACAGCATGGTAATTTTTGTAAGAAAAACAATTAAACTGTCGGCAATGGAACTTTTTACTGTGCTGTTTTACAAATTTTACGGAGCTAATATTACGGAAAGAACATTCTATCCTTTAAATTTTCTGTGATTAATTATAATTTTTATATTTTACCGTATAAAATTGAATATGTTCGCCTTTTACACGTCGATTGTAGTGCTGAGCACAGTAATTTTTATATGAATTTTCTCTCTGTGTAGAATGATTAGATATCATTCTCTTGAATAATGCAATAAAACACTAATAGCATACAAAAACAAAGTTTTTACTTGACTTGAAATGATTCTAATGTATTAAAAAAGTGGTGTCTGTATAATTTTGATTTCCTCATTGATAAAGCTAATAATGTTTTTTCCACATTTTTAAGCTTCCCAATCCCATAATTTTTTTTTATTTATAAATGAACATAGCAATAATTATTATAGATTTGAAAAGAGGGCCGGATCTAGGGGGGCAGGCGGGGCACGTGCCCTGGGCGCCCGGTCTTGGGGGGGCGCCAAAATTAGATATTAGACTCTTTTTGCTCGTCACAGGAAAAAATTAATATTTTTTTCTACAGGGGCGCCATTTTTTGACTCTTTCCCGGACGCCACTTTCGCTAGGTACCGCCCTGTTTGAAAATATGAATGAATTATTTTTAATATTACTTACTTTACTGGTAAATCACATAGATATATACATAAATTTTGATACATACGCAAGGAGTTTTATGTTAGGTGAATAATAGTAACCAAACAGAAAAAATATCGTTTACACAAAAAAATTTGCCGGCGGAAATTGTAATTTTATCTTAAAATTTTATTAATTTTCCGGTTTTACTCACATAATAATATATAGATATAGAGCTTACCGAATGTGAAACTACCTGATCGGGAATTGAAAAAGATATATTCAGGTTTTATTGAAAATATGTACATTACGTAGGTAGACGTCTATAGGTATTTGCTAAAGAGATCGCACCGTAAGTTTAGATCGAGTTCCAAGTACATATGTAATTACACTACACTTCTTTATTCAAATGATCCTATAATAAAACGTTTTTAAAAATATGACTGCGACAGATTTATACATTTTAGTATTGAACAGAAAGTATTAATTGATAAATTCTGAAAAAGGAACCTTTTCTGTTTTTATCTACGAAACCTTACAAGAATAGTTGTATTATAATCATTTATATAGGAGGTACGATTGCTGTTTTACATACGTATTGTCATTGTGGATGCCTCTTATTTTATTCATATAATTTCATTATACATATACCTATTGTAATTTTTATTATTATAAGTTCAGGGTTAATCCGGAAAAAATTAATTCACTAAAGGACCCCTCCGGATAAGATAGATGAATCTGCCTAAGGTCCAACCTGGGTCGGGGGTACCATGGTAGGGTTCGCCCTTACACATGTATTCCATAGCTGCAATTATAGGTCAAGGTTGCTTTGCGTTTTCGAGTTGTACCAAAATGTTCAATTTTGGACTTTTCCCGATTTTCCACTTTCCTTCCCCCCAAGTGCATAAGTATTATATATATATATATATATATATATATATATATATATATATATATATATATATATATATATATGCATGTAGGGTTCCAAGAGCTCCATAAGACAGTCCATGCAGCTCTCCAAAACACGGTGTCTAGAAGCAGATATCTACAGAAACTTCTAAATGACCTATAAAAACACACAAAACGCGACCTTGGACCAAAATGGGACACAGATTTTTGAAATCTACGCTTTTGAATTAGTAAATATATGTCTAAAAATATTTCGCAAAATTGGGCCACCTAAGGCTAATTGAAGGATTTAAATACAAGTGGCTCTAGTGACACTCGGTGTTGCAGCCACCTTAGTGGCCTTGTTTAGCCACAAAATATGGCGACGCCTTCCTCTCACCCTTAAAAAAAGCAAGCGTGTGAGATAAAGGCCCATTACGAGTGTTTTCATCAGTATGGAAACTTGTCACAAAATATCATAAATCAAAAAACATATGACTTCCGTCACCAAAAGGTAAACTGAAAAGTTAAATACAAGTTATCCTTGAATTCTTATCGCAGTTATTGAACAGTTTTCTTAAGGCCACATGTTTCCTAAGGTTCCTTACCTCCAACTTATCTTTACATTCATATGATGAGAACCCTATCAAAAACCCCTAAACGAGTGCATTAATGTGTTTTTAGTTGAACTGTTGTTACTGAAGTGGTCGTTTACAACAAGTTACTCAACATTTTTGTGCTGACTGTGATATCCTGGTTAAAATCGACCCTTTGTTAGGTAATAGATGACCGAAACAACATGTGGGCCGATTTAAATAAATGTCGATTGTATCATTAGAATCCTTACGTAACTCTGAGTAATATAGGCTAGGTGACGTCGTAGAAAAAACAGTGGGTAGACAGACAAGCACTACCACTAAAAAGCATCGAAAAGCATCTGCGATAATTTAGATGGGGGTGATATTGTTAAAATTCTTACTTTACTCTGACAAACATAGGCTATGTAACATAATAACCATAGCTTCGAATTATTAAAAAAATATCAAAAAGTATCTGGCAATGATGAGGCAAACTAGCTTTGTATTTTCGAATTGTGCCAGGGTAAATGCTCGGTAAATGCAAGGAGCTCTAGACACGCGGCTTTATGGTCGTTTTAATGGCTTTATCCAGCTTTAGGAAATCACAACGCTTTCCTGTCATTTTAAGTAAAAGCACGTGTGCTGTGTGTGATAAAATCTCATAACCAGTGTTCCCTGCTGATAAGGTCTTGCAAAACATGTGTGGATAAAGGTAACATGGGGGTAAGGAACCTTAAGAAGCATGTGCCCTTAACAAAACTGTACAATAACTGCGGTACGAATTCAAGGGTAACTTCTATTTAACTTTTTTGTTTACCTTTTTGTGACGGAAGTCATGTTTTTTCATTTATGATATTTTGTGATACCTTTCCATACTGATGAAAACACTGGTAATGAGCCTTAATGAACGTTAGTCGCATACGCTTGCTTTTTTAAGGGTGAGAGGAAGGCGTCGCCATATTTTATGATTAAACAAACCCACTAAAGCGCCTGCAACAGCGAGTGTCACTAGAGCCCTTTGTATTTAAATCTTTAAAATAGCCTTACTTGGCCCAATTTTGCGAAATATTTTTGACATATATTTACTAACTCAAAGGCGTAGATTTCAAAAATCTATGTCCATTTAGGTACAAAGTCAAGTTTTTGGTATTTTTATAGGTCATTTAGAAATTCTTGCAAATATCTTCTTCTAAACATCGTGTTATGGAGCTCTTAGAACCCTACATGCATATATATAATACTTATGCACTTGGGGGGAAGGAAAGTGGAAAATCGGGAAAAGTCTAAAATTGAAGATTTTGGTACAACTCGAAAACGCAAAGCAACCTTGACCTAATATTGCAGCTATGGAATACATGTGTCAAGGCGAACCCTACCATGGCACCTCCGACCCAGGTTGGTCTTTAGGCAGATTCACCTATCTTATCCGGAGGGGTCCTTTGTAATAAAGATAATAATTATGTTAGTCATCGGCAGATATGACGCATTTTTAAGCCATTTAAGGTTAAAGATTATTTGAAACCTACTTTTTTAACATAGTAAAATAAAAAAATTAAATAAAATCCTGCTTTTCGCGGTAACGTTTCTTTTGTAGTTAAATACAAAAGCTGCAGAGTGAAATTGTTCTTCTGAGTAGAGTTCAAAAGTGTTTTTAACATTAAAGTCAAAGGAACTATATTTTTTAATATTTCAATTTCTTTTTCTGAAACTTTTTAATTTTCTGAAGCATAGAGACACTTTTAGAACTAAAAAAGTTAAATTTTTTTAATAAAATACTAGTAAAACATCTTGAGAATATACTCACAAATTTTCAGAGTAACATTCGACTTTTTCTCTAGAACTCGTACAAATTAGTAAATTTTTTAATACATCGACATTTTATGTAATTAAGTTAACAACATGGAAAATTTTTTCTTAATTTTTCAAATGATAATTACGTTGGCTAGAGCATCCGCCATTTAGGATCTTATGGACTGACACGCTCTGATGAAAGGTACCTTGGTGCAACACCCTTTAACGTATCTAGTAAGTAAAATGTCAAACTTCAAAAATATAAATCCGTTTTTTCCTTGTTAAAAATTCCTGAAATTACCTCTATTTTTGGCTGTCTAAAGGTATTTTTCCCGTTAATGGTAATTAAATATTTACATTTTTACAGGTAGGTAACTGAAAACATTTCTAGTACAAAATTGTCCTATAATTAATTTTTTTTATTTAAAAAGTTGAAACAGTATTTCAGCCCAGATGGAGTCACTTTTCCACATTTATGTACATATATGTATGTACACAAAAAATTACATCATCACGTGTCACAAAATACGACAATGGATGAATCATAGTACAAGTATAATGTCACATGATAAAACTGTAATTATTTATTATTAAATGTTGAAACATCACTAGAGGCATTGATCGTAATATTACCTAGTTGTCTTCAGTTAAGTATAAATTGGCACCAAGGAGCTAGCAGTCTTCAAATCAGTCTTCAAAAGTATTAAATCATCTTTACATCCCTTAGGCTTCCGACCACCAAATCAAAGAAATTTACTACTTTAGTTTTGTAAACTACTTTAGTTAAAACTAAAGAAGTACACTGTGAAAAAATTTGTGTTAAAATTAACACATTTCACATGTCCAGAACGATCCACTCAATTTTTTGTGTTATTTTAACACAAAGCATATGTGTCAAATCCATACACAAGATTTGTGTCAATAATTTAACACAGAAGAGGAGCAAGAAAGACATACATTTTGTGTTAATTTTTTAGATTTATCAGAGTTAGAGTTGTTAAACTTTTATATTCACTATTTTACTTCCGCTGTTCCGCTTAAGATATTTGAAAATCGTCAAAAATTATAACGATTTTGTTCAAATATTATTGTAAATGAGATTGAAAGAACTCAAAGTAGGGTTTCCGATCTCGATTCGATTTTATCGAAAATCGATTTTTGGAGAGCCGATCTTCGATTTTTCGAATCGATTCTTTGGAGAGTAAATCGATACAGAGATCGTGAAAAATTTACGGGATCGGAGATCGATCTTTTCGAATTTAAATTAGGATATTTTTAGTAAAAATGTGATATTTTTTTAAAATTATTGTAAAATATATTTTAACTATTTATGTTGTCAAATAATTTTACCACTTTTATGATTCATTTATAGAAAATTGAGTCAAATTTTGGAATTATGTCACACTTTTAGCGCAGACTGGAAACCATTTTATTCATATTAAATTCAACAGTTTATCTTCAAAGAAAATTAAAAAAATTTTTGAAACTGATTTGTGATGACCCAATAAGAAACTTCATTAAAACTTTTATATATCTTTTATTTTTTGCAAGTACAAAAATTGAATCGATTTTCGTCAGATCGATCTTTTGTAAGCCGATTTTCTCCTGCATCGATTTTTGGTTTGACGATTCGAATCGATCCACAAGATCGATTTTTTGGCCAAAGATCGGAAACCCTAACTCAAAGTAAGTCAGTCCTTTGAAAAAATTCTTATTTGTTTCCATGTATATATACCAACATATATATAATAAAAAAGAGGAGAGTAGTTTTTATTATTAAACAAAACCGAAAAATTGTAAGTTTTTTCAGTTATTAACGAATATAGTTTTATTAAACGTTTAAAAATGAAACAATTTTTTTACATTTTAAGGTTATTTTGTAACAGCTTCAGTTAGAAAAAATCATGTAAGCTTACGAAATTGTATATTACATGATACAATCCCGTAAGGTTACATGATTTTTTTTAACTGAATCTGTAACAAAATAGCCTCAAAATGTAAGGAAATTGTTTCATTTTTAAACGTTTAATAAAACTATATTCGTCAATAACTGAAAAAACTTATAATGTTTCGGTTTTGTTTAATAATAAGAACTACTCTCATGTTTTTTATTATATACATTTGGGTACATATATATTTCAAAAGAGATTGACACTTATAACATTTTTTTTCTCTACACAAATCTTGTGTAAGTTCTGTGTTGATAAAATCAGGTTAACATTTTTATTCTGTTAAATCGAAGTTGGTGTTAATATTTATAATTTAACACAAACCCGAAATGTTACATTAACACAGGTTTTGTTACTTATTTGACACAAAGATTTTAACCACTGGTTTTTTTGTACGCAAACACAAATTTTTTTACTGTGTATTATACTACTTTAGTATTTTACTACATTAGTTTTGCTCAGAGAGCTCATTCACAAAATACTTGTTTAGTTTCAACTACTTTAGTTTTCTCCAAATACTCTTTTAGTTATTAGAAATGTGTGATGGAACATAAAAATTTTATCAGAAAAGGATAAAAATAATGATTTGGGTGGAATCCACTATAAACAAAAAAATCTTTAGAGAACAAATTTTTAGTTTGTTAGTTTATTTTTTTCTGAAAATTTTGAAAATTAATAAAAAAATTTTCTTTCATTTTTCCTATATGGTGTGTATACCCCTCCCCCAAATAAAAAGCTTGATTGTATACACGCCTGTCTTTTCTATCTTAACCAGTTTGTACTATCTTCATTATTAGAAACACCATCCATATTGTCAAAATACAGTCGACACCGATTACTCGGTGCAATAATGGGGAGTGGAAGGGCGGACAAATCAAAATCATGGTTAATCCAAAATGTAACTGAAAATAAATTTAGTCATAAAAAAGTTAATTCAAAAATTCAAAAAACCAATAAGCCAACTAAAACGGTGGAAACAAGATGAAACAGAGAAAAAGAAAAATAAATAAATAATAATTGTACCAAGATAAACAGAAATGTCTGATACCTCTGTTTGTTTTACTTTTAAATCATTTTTCTTTTTCTCTACTTGACTTTATTTGTGTTCAAAAATTATTTCGAATGCGCATGTAGTGGCTGGGTTTTCACATTCAGCCTGATTAATTTGTCCTCAAATAATTGGAAACTGACTGTAATATTTAATATCATTTTATTACCATATTACAGCGTCTAATTAAAAACCCCAAAAAATGTTCAATTACAAAAATGAGCCGAAAAGAAGGCACAAAAATGCAGGTCACTCACATAAATGAGTTTTTAACCTCTTTAGCGGATTGTCATTTTATTTTAACCTGACAAAAAAAATACCATCCAAGTTAACTACCTTATAGATTACTTTGTCAAAAAGGTTTGATTCTAGGATAAATAAAGCTCTCTATAATGTATTCTTTTTTTTATTCAAATAGGTGGCAGCACAAACAGTTACCGACATGAGGACGAGTCTCACTCGTCGTGTCCGCTAGTTGTTAGAATAATAGACCCGAGTGAGACTCGGGGTATCCGCTAAAGTGGTTAAAAATACTCTTTTACATACTCCTGTTAGTGGGTAGGAGGATATTTTGGCTTTGTATACTCTTTTACTTACTACTTTAGTATTATACTCCAGAGTGGTGCACACCTGCAATTGTTTACTCTCAGAGTGATATATGAGCTGTAATCACATTTCAAAATTGAAAATCCCTGAAGCAATAATAACGAGAAAATTAATAGTCTAGTTCACAAGTCAAATAAAAAACGTGAAAAAGAAAATAAACCTCTTAAAAATATGAGCGATAGCTCATTCGATTCGTAATGATTTATAGAAAAATGTATTTTAAGGATTTTTTAATTGTTAAAATTTTTTTTAATATATTTTTTTTTTATAATTGTTTTTTTATAACTTTTTTCTTTATAAATTTTTTCCTAAAAAATGGTTATTTACATTTCTCAACACGGTACTAAAAAAAAAAAAATTAAAAAAAAAAAATATTAAAAAAAATTATTAAAAAAAATTTTAAACAATTAAAATTTTTTTTTAAGAAAACATTTTGTTTAAAAATCTTATTTATTCGTGACAACAATCGGGTAAAAAAATTTTTTTAACTATTAAATTTCTCCATTTGTTTATAGAAAATGTATTAAAAAATGACGTAAAAAAATTGTAACCTATGTTAATTACTGTCATAGGTAGATAAGAAAACGTCAAAATTATAAAAAAAATTTTTTATTGTTATTTCCTTCATATTTCTTAAATTTTTAGCTTTAAGAAATTATAATAAACAAAACAAAAAACTTTTATAAATTTTTACCACATAATCTTCTTAAGTATATATATATAAGAAGGGCTCCACGAGGCAAAAAATTTTTAATGTAATTATTTCAACTTTTATGTAACTATTTGTGAAAGCAGAGATCCGCAAATTATTTATTGGTTAACAATTGCATAACTTTATGAAAAATTAGGATAAAAATTTTTTCCTAATGGGATCTTATTCTTTGAAGTGTTTTGAATACAGCATAATTTTTTAAAATTTTTAAATTGACATTTACTACTATAAAAAAATTTATTTTCGGTGGTATGCTGTTTTCAGCGTCGCTGCGTCTGTGCTAAAATTGGCGCGCGGAACCCGATTTTCGGCATTAAATTAAAATTAAAAATAATGGAGGCAGAGTTCCGAGAGTTGGGACTTTTTTATTGGAAATTTCCTCCTCTTTAAGAACATTTTTGTTTCATTTCTTGACTATTAATATTTTTTAAGTTATTAACAAAAAAACTGAATACCTCATTTTTTTCCATCTTATTTTGTTAATAGCAATTGCAATTTTTTATGTGCTGTAAAATCCTTAAAATACATTTTTCTATAGGTCATTACGAATCGAATGAGCTATCACTCATATTTTTAAGAGCTTTATTTCTCTTTTTCACGTTTTTTAACTTGTGAACTAGAGTATAATGGTGCATACGCTGATTGAACGATTATATTTCATTAAATTTCAGCATTATATCTAACAAGTAAAGGTCCCGAGGCCGGACCTATCGATTTCGATGAAACTTAAATATATTGTAGAACACTAAAAACTAAGGGACACGTATTTTTTTTTATCTGCGGAAAAACGGTTTGAAGGGGTGAAATCGCCCTCCAAAAATTGGGGTAAAAATTTAATTTTTCAAATATCTCGAAAACAGTAAGAGATAGAGCAAAAGTTTAAATTGGCGATATTGCTCTTTTTTAAAGAGCTATCTATTGATATGCAATTTGTTCATATTACATCAACAGGGGTGGTTGGGGGTTAAAATTTGGGGGTTAATTTTGCAAAAAGGGGGTGAGAAATAAACAATATAAAAATTCTATTTACAGATTTGAAATCTACGTCAACAAATCTAATTGACCTATTTTTGCTCAATGCCCTAATATTAAGTCTAGGGGTAGTTAACTAGAGGGTGACTATATCGAATAGTCGTACAATTTGGGTATTTCAAGAAGTTCTTCTTCATGGAAAATAGCTTAAGACAATTAGAATAACGTAGAAATTAAATTCTCGAATTCAAAATTGAGTTTGAGCTACATTGGAGAGGGGGTGAATCACCCTCTTAAATTACATACTAGTTTATATACACTAATTTTTGCTATTAACACACTGATAGTGGGTAAAATAATGTCACAATAAGTGGTTCTGAAGTTGGACTATCATATGTAAGGTCTTTATTAGGTTTGTTTTTTAATGGATATTATAGTTTTCCTTATCGAAAATTATCGATACCGAAAATTACATAACCTAACCTAAAATAACGAAACCTAATAAAAACCTTACATACGATAGTCTAACTTCAGAACCATCTATTGTGACATTATTACCCCCTGTCAGTGTGTTAATTGCAAAAATTAGTGTATGTAAACTAGTATGTAATTTAAGAGGGTGACTCACCCCCTCTCGAATGTTGCTCAAACTCAATTCTGAATTCGAGAATTTAATTTCTACGTTATTCTAATTGTCTTAAGCTATTTTCCATGAAGAAGAACTTCTTGAAATACCCAAATTGTACGACTATTCGACATAGTCACGTCTAGTTAACTACCCCTAGACTTAATATTAGGGCATTGAGCAAAAATAGGTCAATTAGATTTTTTGACATAGATTTCAAATCTGTAAACAAAATTTTTATATTGTTTATTTTTCACCCCCTTTTTGCAAAATTAACCCCCAAATTTTAACCCCCAACCACCCCTGTTAAAGTAATTTGAACAAATTGCATATTAATAGATAGCTCTTTAAAAAAGAGTAACATTGCCAATTTAAACTTTTGCTCTATCTCTTACTGTTTTCGAGATATTTGAAAAATTAAATTTTTACCCCAATTTTTGAAGGGCGATTTCACCCTTTCAAACCGTTTTTCCGCAGATAAAAAAAATACGTGTCCCTTAGTTTTTAGTGTTCTACAACATATTTAAGTTTCATCAAAATCGATAGGTCCGGCCTCGGGACCTTTACTTGTAAGTATAAATTGTATAATACATTACATGTATATTTTATTTTAAAATTTAATTAATTTCTCTAATGGTCAATTTTAACTGTTAAATTGAACATCTAAGATACATAATTGATTAACTCAATACGAATATTACGGGCACGTATCTAGATTGAGTAAATAGCAGAGCAACGGCTGATTTGAGCGACTGTTTATCTTTCAGCGGTCCTCTGCAAACAAATACGGAATTCATTGATTATGAAAAGGTCGATTATACCATATATAAAGTTTGATTTAGATACTCGTATGTAATAACTTTAAATTGGATTGAATAAACTTTTTCTCTTACCATTTATTTTTGCAATACTATTTGATTGCGGTGTTTAATAATATTTTTGTATTATCTTCTTCAGACTTCAATAAAGTTGAAATTAACGTCAAAAAGTACTGGATTAAAATCTATTTATTCCATCTCTAACTACCTCCTATAATCTTTCTAGATTGATCGTAACAAAAAGTATTTAATTTAGAACCAAAAACTGCAAATATTATCTTTTTTGCCGTTCCGGGATTGAAATACATGATTTCGTTCCTCATAATAGGGAATAAAATGTCACTTTTAGTTTCAAGAGACTAAAAAATTCTTTTGATCCCGCTTTTAAGCCAATCAACAAGCAGAGTTTACAAAGAATCACAAATAAGTAACCTAAATTTAACTTAAATAGCAGTGCTAGGTAATTTAAAATAATTAAGGAAACTCAAGCCTGTAGATAAAGACAAACAGTTATATTGTATTGTACAATTCAATTGATTTATCCAAAGTATACTTGATGTAATATTATTACAAACAATTTGAATGACATTTAAATAATTTTTTTCTCAATTTTTATAAATTTTTTCAATTATCAGAAATTACAAAAATAGTAGATATATACGCCACAGGACTAAAATATTTTTCCCTCGTGTGAATTGTTTCCCTCGGGCCTTTACAGGACCTCTGGAAACAAACTTCACATTTCGGATTTAAGCTCATGTTTTAGTGCGGCAATTGCTCGGGGGCCCCGGTCTAAAAAAAGGGCCCACAACCTCGATTTAGAGCCCAGAGAAAATGAGACTATGTTTTTTTTTTTGCTCATTCATTGTATTTTTGGAGAAAAAATTTTGAAAATTGTGTTTGTTGTGCCCGGGGATCCATCATTACCCTCACCGGCCCTGCACTTTAGTCCCTTGATGTACCTATTGCCTGCATTATCATGGTTACTTATTATTACCTGCATTACCATGGTTACTTATTATTATTTGGTTAGAATTTGATTTGGTTATAAACAGTTTGTAGGTTTGGAATTTGGTCTAAATTTGTGGGTCTATGTTTGTAAATTGTTGGTCATAGTAGTTCAGTTTTTTAAACCACGTAGTGCTTAAGGCTTGTGGCAACCTCAATTGTCAGTTACTTGAAAATTACAGTGGCTTAAAATATAAAACTTTCTAGTACTACAATTATCAACGATCCTAAGATGTATATTTACACTATTGAAAATTCCTGTACAAATATTCCACGCAAATTTCATCATTCTTCTGAAATTGCAAGTTTATTTTCATTTATTCATCTTTCGCTTTTGTACAATTTATTAAAGTTTATTTTCCTTTTCGCAATATTGAACACTTTAATTTATGATCCATTATTAATCATAAATATGAATTTATGAATGATATACTCCAGACTGAAAATTATGTGCGTTGTTTGTCTTACCAATATTACCGCAATGTTTTATATCTAATTTTAGGTTCATGTACAAAACGAATATTTTTTTTTTTTTTAGAACAACTTGAATGCTTTAAACAATATATTACAACACCGCCACTGGTTTTTTTTTTATAATATTCTTTATTATGTATATTTTTGTGGCTGTCATTTCAACACGCACTTGATCAATAAAGCGCTTACTATATTATATAAGAATCATTAAAAAGGCGAACAAAGAGAAGTTTATTATTATGTATTATTTTCAGGCTAAAAGCAAACATAAAGTCAATTACATTTTCTGCGGTAACATTTACTTTTTTTATATAAAATGATTCTTATACGTTTCAGGAAATATAATAAGAAATGCGGAAAATATTTAATCGTATAAAGAAATACCCCTGTCGCAGCATCTGCATAACATAGCGAATTTCCGAAGATTTAAAGTGGTTGGGTGGTTTACTTTTGACGCCTTTGGGACGAAAAGATCTTAGAGGACATACCCGTTATCCATCTAAAATAGCTTAGCTATAAAAGCGAAAAAATTTTAAAATGAATTGAATAATTTATTTTTGGCGTTTTTGGAACCTTCGGACTCTCATATAACATAGCGTATATCGAACTAAAATAGTTTAGTTCTTTAACAGTGAAAAATTTATGTATATTTAAATCTAAACCAAATTTTCAGCGATAACTAAAAATTGCATCAATTGTTCCAAATTATCCTAAACCGTAAATACGTTCTTTACTGCTGTTTCCCTTATTCTTTAAAATGTTTTTTTAGCAACTATTACGCTGCCGGAAAAACCTGCAACTTTTTTTGTAATCTATGGATCAATATCTACTAACCTTATTAAATACAAAATTTTAGCTATATTAGAAGTTTAGAATATCGGAATTGAGGGTTGGGGGTTAGAGTACGATTAACTGTCGACAATTTTGATTTACATTATTAAAACAACTGGCTCAAAACTTAAAAAAAAAATAATTTTTAAAATCCTTAGAGGTGGTTCTTTCAAATTATATTTAACACGGTATATTACTTAAATTTTTTAAGGTCCCGCCCTCATTTTAATTCAAACTATTTTTTTTCCTAATTGTATTCTACTTGAATTTTAAATACAAATATTTTAAACTAACTGTACCTACGACGTCATTCGCGCATAAAATAAATGAGAAGTATATAAGTATAATAATTATAAAGCATTTGCATACAACAATATTATAGTTTTGCGTAATGTATGCACATTCTCAAAATGGTTTTTATATTTTCCTGAGCGAAGGAGACATTTTACCGGATTAAAAAGTATCTTATATATTGGCGCAGCTAATCAGTTATCACCGCACCAAGTTTCATGAAAATCCGTTCAGCAGTTTTTGCGTAATGTGTGAATATACTCAAAATGGTTTTTCTCTTTTGCCGTGGAAATAAGACACTTTCCCGGAGTAAAAAATATCTTAGATGTTGTCCCAAATAATGTTATCACAACACCAAAATTCATTAAAATCCGTTCAATAGTTTTTGCATAATGTGTGCATGTGCTCAAAAGAGTTCTTCCATTTTCCCGTGGGAATGAGACATTTTCCCGGAGTAAAAAGTATCTTAGCTGTTGACCCAAGTAATAAATTACCATCACAGTAAATTTCATTAAAATCCGTTCAGTAGTTTTTGCGCGAAGCGTGATAGACAGAGAGACAGACAAACAAAAATTTTAATAATTGCTGTTTTGATATCTACATTGATAACTATTTACAGCACCAATATGATTTTCAAAAAATATTCAATGTACAGAAACGATCTCGTTACAGTTTTATTATATGTATAGATTAATTTTCTAAAGTGATATTTGAAAGTAAATTATCAAAAAATAATAATTAAATAAATGAATTTTTTTGGTAAGTAAAAAAAAAAAAAGAAAACATATTTTTTTATTCAAACATTAGTTAATAATAAAAACAAAAGTTAAAAAGATTTTCATTTTATAATTACAATTATTATTTCAGTAAATTAACATTAAATAAATTATTAAATAACATTTGAGTTTACCGCTTTAACAATCGCGTTAAAGAAATCATCTACTGTGCCATCTAGTATGATGTAGATGTACCTCTCTTTACTCTGTTGATAAAATAGTTCAAATTTGGACTTTTTTAAATGGAATCTTTTGTTGTTAACATAATGCATAATATTTTTTTTTTTAATTTTGGTGTGTAGAAATAATTTTTATTTTAAATATTTTATGGAGCTGGTATTAAATTATAAATTTAAAATTGGAAATATGTATTGTTTATCGAAAGGTTATCAACTGTCTATCGAAACTGTTTATCGAAAAATTATCAATCTACTGACGTTTATTTAAGTAAATAGTGTATATAATAAAATAATGTTTTTTATTTTTTATTTTTTAGGTTTTTTAAACGTAATGTTACATGGAGATGGACACTAGAATATGTTAGTTAAATTATAAACGGATTGCTTGTATGATTTATTGAATGAAGACATGTCTCATTCAATGTTTTGTGTAAAATAAATGGAAAAATGAACATTTAATTGTCGTGTGAGGAGTTAAAATATTAGTCATTATTGATAATTAAATTCCATATAAAATAATACATGATGATATTATAGTTGTATAAAACTGTAAAATATTTTTAAAAAAATTAAATTTTATTTTGGTTAAAATATGCATAGTTGTAATTTCTGTTTAAATACATAGGTACTGTTTTCAGAAATTTTATTTTTTATTGTGTTTTCATCCACTTCATAAAATTCTACGTTAATTTCAAAATCAGTTTCAGTTCAAGTCAAAAAAATTTTATGGATCGTTTTGTTCATTAAACACTTCTTGTATGGTTACAACTAAAAAGTTAAATTATGATTTTAATGACATTCAAAGGATATTTCATACAATATATAGTGCAAAAAATGGACAAATTTACATTTGTTATTTTAAAATAAAATGCAGTTTATATAATTCAAGAATTTTTTGTTAGAAATTATAACAATTATATTTATTTTGAATCTATTATTGGCAAAAACTGACATTTTTTATTAAAAAAATTATTTGAAATAATATCAAACTAAAAAAAAAGGTAATATGAGGCGTTCCAAATTAAAAGTGGTTTATTAATGATTTAACGATGGAAATGGATTCTTCAATTTGCATTTCTTAGCATGTTAGTCAAAAAGGGGTTTTGCTTCAAATTATAGGAAAACTGGCTAGTAAGTTGTGATAAAACTTGTTAGTAAGTTGTGATAAAACTTGTCTTTTCCATTTTTCTTTTTTGTTAAATAACTCGTTTTGTATGAATTATGCGAGTTTTGTTTTAGAGCACCTCATATTTTTTGAATTTAAAACAAAAACAAGATGACGATTTTGATTTTGACAATAGTTTAGTTTGTGTATAGATATATAAAGACATGTTTATCTTATAAAAGATTTATTCCATTAAAGAATAATTACAGTCTAATTGATCAAATTTTATAATATAATGATTCTCTTTATCAATATTAGACATTATTTCTATTTTATAATTAATCTAATTAAAGATTTTTTAAACATATTTCGGGCAACATAAACAGTGCCTCTACGGTATGCATATAATTAAACTAAAGAATATTAGGTATGTTAAACAAGGACAAAAAATCTTTAACCCAAAATTTAGAAAGTGCCCAAAAACCTACTTCTGGGCATCGACGTGTCTGGACAACGAACTTAGGCGAGCGAATCCGGATTCTAGCTTGGATGCCAAATTTCATAGGCATTAAACGTTTCGTTCGAGAGTTATCGTGTACACACATTTATATATATATATATATATATATATATATATATATATATATAAAATTTAGTAAAGTAGATTTCCGGGTTCTAGAGGCTCCAAAACAAATTTCTGCCATAGTCCCGGACTTAGGTCTTGCCATAAAAGCTGCTGTAATAGCTGAATTTCCATTCTGGAAATTCGCTAAAAAGAAAAATTATCATAAACAAGTTAGATTACTTTCTATGTCACATTTTTTCAAGGGTACTTTCTTGGTTTCAAATGTTTCCACTACAATCTTACTGCTGTCTTTGATCAAAGTTAGGAATTGCAGAATCAAATTATGTTATGCAGAATCAAATTATGTTAGTTATCAAATAGTATATCATAATAATACATGAGTGTACCTGTTTTTGATCTTTTTAAACGAACTAGTTCCATCCATATTAATCACTAAGGACATCCTAGATATACCCTAAGTACAACGTTTCATTTGTTAAGAATATTGTGATTCAAAATATTAAACATGCTTTTCTCAAAACAGCATTTTCAAAATTGATTAATAGTTTTACTCAAACATTTTTTTGCCGACTGAATTAAAATTTTAACAGAGCTTTCAAGATTCAATTCTTTATGAAAGTAGGTAGACTGTTTTGGATATTATAAACTGTTCGAATTATAAGCGATTCTACATGATTTTTATTCAAAAATTTCTATTATTTTGATGAAGATTAATATTTTTAAAAACGGCTGCGTGAGTATGTCCCCAAGTATTTTAAAGGAAAAAGAAGGCAAAATTCCGCAATTTTCTAACCGCTTGTTCTAAATTCACTAACGAATTTCGTCACTTTGGATACTTTCTCAATAAAAATAATTGTTGTTTTGTTTGTTAAAATGAATAATAAAGCTATAAGTAATTTTTAAAAGTACCATTTGGAATTTTTGAAAGGTACAAAAAATTTCCAGACTTTGTAATTATTTTTGACCAGTTACAAAGATGTTACCAGTGTTACCTCTTAATGTTGTAAATAACTAAAAACATAAATATATGTATTGCTTTTATTAGGCATTTCTCTTTGATCGAAAGAATCCATTTCTCTCACTTCCAGAATTACTTTTCACAAAAAAGGTGTAATTCTTTTAAAAAATGATTTTACGATTTCGATTATTTTTTCGATTATATTTTGTTAAAACATGTTCGTTCAGTATTAAGTGCTTCTGGTCTTGTACTTCGTTTATCGAGAATGTTAACGTAAATATATTTTAACACAAATAATGAATACCTAGAGACTTATCCCAATTCTTTATACCGAGAACGCTT
This sequence comes from Brachynemurus nebulosus, assembly GCA_035578155.1. Taxonomy (NCBI): domain Eukaryota; kingdom Metazoa; phylum Arthropoda; class Insecta; order Neuroptera; family Myrmeleontidae; genus Brachynemurus; species Brachynemurus nebulosus. The sequence continues at coordinate 33,240,922 of JAPWDM010000001.1, read as the reverse complement.
TGATATAAAACAATTAAGCCTTTTTTTGCCACTATTAGAAAATAATCATTGTATTAACACTGGCCATGAATTTATTGCATTAGCAATATAAAGAAAATAGCGCAATTTAATTTCAGTTGAAATCCAACGTGATGTAAATCCGTCACAAAAGTACAAAGTTTCAGAATTCATTTACAACTTAACAAATAATTAATTAGAAAAGAAAGTAAACTATAGCAATTGCATAAAACAAACAAGGAAAATAATACAATTGGTACAATTACTTTTCAATTGACAACGCAATTTTTTGTTTGCTAAATACTCACATCTTTTTTTGATACAAACTTCTCGCTCTGATAAATGAATTCTAATGTTGTTTGATGTTGCGACATTTGGTACATATTCTACAGTCATTCAATTTAAACATTTTTTCTGTTTTTCTTTTTATGTTAAATACAAATAAGATTTGTTTTAAATTAATGAAAAAGATAAAAAAAAGCCTACGAATCGTTTGAAGCAACGCAACGGTCGACTTAAATAAACAAGAAACACATTCAAAGCCAACTGAGAATTCAATTTAAACTTTTTAATTTTTAATAAGATCTGTTTGATTACATTTCAAGATTAAAAAATAAAAAGAAAAAAAAACATTGTTGTTTATTTAATAGCACTCAAGCAATCGTTAAGGGGAAATAGGAATTTTTTTGTTAGTTGAGAAATCTGTTAATCTCTTTTTCAGCGACAATAACAAGCAAGTTATTTTATAAAGCTTTTCTAGATCGCAAGAAAATGTTTTTTAGAAGAATATCTCTCTGTATGACTGTATATATTATGTCTATTTTATGTAATTATTTATTTGTGTGCGTTCAATCTCACAGGTCCTATTATATTAATCGGATTTTGTTGAAATTTGGTACTTAGGGCCTAATTCTCTTAAAACTCTCGTTTTCTTTTATCAAATATCGTAAAATTTAAGCAAAAAAAAATTTTTTTTGAATAAGAAAAATCTTATTTAATTTTGATTTAACTTCCTTGCCTTGTATAATGTTGATTGTTTTTAAACAAGCGATAGAACTGGTTTTTTCGGAAAATTCGGTAAGTGAAGAATACTAGTCCCAATCAAATTTCTTTTGTTTGGCAATATAATATAGTATTATTAAATATACTGACTTTATTTTAAGAGGTTCATAATTTTTAAATTTGATTTTATGATTTTTGTCATTTTATTGACTAACTATAGATATATATTTAATGTGATAATCAAATGAACTAATTAAATGTATGTTATTTCACATTCTAATCAAATATTACTAGGATGATTGCAGATCGCATAGGAATATTTTGTAACGTCAAATCGGTAAAAAATATTTCATATGAAATTGTTAAAATAATTACATGGTACGATAAATGAAATATTACCTATCTTAAAAAAGAGTATTTATACATATTTTTGATATAGGAGAAAATTTTACTTTATTTTATATATATATATTTTTTTTTTTTATTCAAAGAAATGAGTTGTTCGACAGTCAAAAGAATGTTTTTTTAATACAAAAAAATTCTCTTTGTCCAAAAAAAACCTCTTAAAACAAAGAAATTTTTTTTTATACCACTGCAAGGAATTATTTCTTTGAGTTCAAGACCCTAGTGTAGTTGTAGTGGGGAAGTTTCTGCATACTCCTTACTTGAATTTAAAATTTTTTAGATTCTTTTTTCTTTTTTGTTATTTGTAGTTTTAATGAAGGTGTAAAATTTCCTGTTTAGATTTCATATATTTATACATTTTCGTAATTTATACCAATTTATACTCTCCACAGTACTTTATAGAACCAAATTTTGTTTTCTAATTTTATTTTCCTATTTTCTTGATGCAGTTTTTCGATTCTAATCCTATGTGAAGGTAATGTAATCTCATTTGTAGCGTGAAGTTTGGAAGCAAGGTAAAAATAAGCTCACAAATTCAAGTTTGTAGCATTAACAGTCATGGTCAGGACATTGAATTAAACGGGATGACCTAATTTCTTACGATAAGTGGAATTAAAATTTTAATGCAAGAAGTAACTACTTATAAAACACGTACATATACATATAGGCCAAATCAACTAAAAATAGTCTGACGTCATCTACAAATACAACAAAAATAGCAAAATTCGACGAACCTAGTCTTCTGTCCTTTTCTTTTTTGTTGTTTTTATATTAGAGTAACTATAATAACTTAAGGTTGTACGTTTAATTTTGCTTCACTTTTTAAGGACGTCAGACCATTTTTAGTTAGTTTGGTCTATACCTACATATAAGGTACCTGTATAAAATTAAAATACTTCACTCTAGTCACCGTCATATATGAAATCAGTTTTAATGCTTGTATTATACGGCAAGGAATTATCACATATTATGGTCTTGACGTGTTGATATTATATGACTTTTATACTTGCGGATTTAAAGTACTTAGCCGTTCTAGTGATGGTGTTATATGTGTGTTTAGGGGCCGGCCGTATCTATGTATGCTGTATGATATTTTCGAGTACTATAAAGTTGTTCTTTGTTCAAAATTTTCTTATTTTAAGCACTTACAAAGTAGTTTTACTCTGTGTGCTTCCTTATAAAGCTGGGCATGTTTTGTAAAAGTAGATACAAAATTATAAAATAAAATGGTTGAATTGAAGTTAAAATGCACTATTAACTTTTGTAGGCTGATCCTATCCAGGAAAATCCAGAGAAAAAACCAGGTGAATGTTGGAATGAGAAGTTTTATCATAGAAGAAAGTTCTTGTATTATAATACCTAAACGGTTGCTAAGTTCCTTGTTCATGGGAAACGTTTCATGTACTGTTAAGTGTTAACAGATAAATTAGTGCCTTGGTTTTTTAAATATTGCAAGATATTTCATCAAACAATAACTCATTCAAAAAATAATTTCAATTTTGCTAACATCAGGCTAACAAAGAGATGCATCTAGATTAAATTCTCAATTTTAACAGAACTTTGCTGCTGTGTACAAAAGGCAAGAAAAATTTAAATTAACGAAATGCTACCCTTCGAAAGACCTATCCACGTCTATAGATTAAACTGGGGTTGAGTTCACAAGGGCGGCGGAAGAGGTAAAAATGGGGATAAATTCCCTTATACTGCCTGGGTGAGTCAATGTATTAAATTTTCACTGTCACAGATAGAAAAACATCAAAAATTAAGTAAACGGATTTTAAAAACATATAAGGAAGAATTATAATTATGTGTATTTTTTTTATTTTTATTTTCTTTATGAAAATGTAAATTTTTACTTTTCGATAATGATTAACCTATTCTTAAGTAGATTCTTATTCATTAGGTAATTTAGCCATGTGTATTTTTGGTTACTTCTATTCAATATATTGTACATATACTTCCGCCAAAATTCTCTAGTCTACCAATATTAATTAATGCTCGACAAGAAGCAGTAATATCTTCTGTTTACTGTTCTGGTGCTTTGTAATAAATTTTGCAATTTGTTTTACCAAGGGCTATGGTATCTTAATGACTTATCCACATAGGAGCGGGTAGGTCTCTGGAAGAGTAGCATTACGTCAGTTTAAAGCTTTCTGCTATCTCTTATAGTTTTCCAGATATTTTAATAACTACGATTTAAACCCACAAATTTAGAGGCTGGGTTTCACCCGTAAAAGTTGAAGATAGTCGATAAGAAATATACGGGTCCATTATTTTTGCCTTTTCTATATATGTAGGTACCAGTAAAGTCTCTTAACGTTGCGTTTTTAATACAAAAATGTTTCACTATAACAAATTTTATCCAAAGCCTTGTGCGGTAGCTACTTATTAAATAAAATACAATTGTGTCGAAAGTTTTGACATTATTTGTATAAATAATGTGAAGAGAATTAATTTTATCTAAAATACGCGAATAATAACAGAACACACATACAAAAAAGTCAGGAGTCCGAAAATCTTGGATGGGTTCGTTAGCCTATGGGTGGGTTCGTTTCGTCCGATTCCCAAAATCGGGTATTTTGAACCTTTCTCGTCAAAAAATTTTTCGTTCCTAAAAATTACTAAAATTTAAAATTTTTTGAAATTTTTTTTTACATTATTGGAAAGAGCGGAAATTATCACATGAGATTGGTTTTTGAATCAGCGTACCAAGAAAAGTCACCTGGTTTTTGAGAAAAATTAAAAATTATTTTTTTTTTTTTATTTTAAAAGGTTTTTGATGTATTTTTATTACATCATTGTAAGGAGTGAAAACACCACATACGAGTCGTCGTTCTATGTAAATTGTTTTCGGAGAAAAACTGAAAAATTCGCTGTTACGCAGAATGCTGTGACAGGGATATTTTGCCGTTTTGTTTCTGAATAAACTAAAGACAAAAAATGTGATATCACCGTGTTTTACGTAAAGAAAATAAATTGAAATTTACGAAAAAAAAGGATATGGTTTTCACATGTCAATTAGATAAAATCCACTTTTTCGTTGCTATTTTGAACAACGCACAACTTTGTAATACATTTTTTTTTGTATTTTATAAAACAGAAAAATATTTAGAAAAAATCAAACAGAAAAGCTAACCAATATTTTATTTAGGTATTGACTGGTCAAGTCTTTAGTGTGAAAAGGAAAATTGTTACCTTTTGTCACAATAAAATATCGGACTTTATAGGCTGTCATTTGCAATAGTCTAAATTAAAAAATAATAAATAAACCCCGTAAAATATTTATCAATTTGAACAAAATTTGGCACCGTACGAAATTATTATTTTTTTTAAAGGCAAAAGAAAAAATATGCTAAAACGCCATCAAAAAAATACTGGGGAACAGTGAAGAACATTTTTGTTCCTTTATGTTTTGCAGTTGTAATGAAGCAACATATGATCGGTTAACACGTTGACAGTCATGAGCGCTGTACGACATCAAGTGAAACCTGACAAACTGCGACACAACGCTGTATCGCGTCAACGATTCCATATAAAGGGTTTTAGTTGTCGAAACATTGTACCAGTTGGGCGTTTCGTCAAATAGGTTATGATCCCGTCAATTTGTTAATTTGTTAAATGAAACAAGTTAATTTTTGAAAAATGAGATTAATGCTATTATTTTTATTCGTAAGCAACTGTATTTAAATTAATTTAAACTTCCTAATATTTGAATCAATTTTGATTTTAACTAAAACTATTCTTCACCCTATTTTTAATCAATTTGAAAATACATTTATACAAAATTAGCCATTTTTTATTATTATTATTATTATTATTATTAATCAGCAATTTTGATAGTTCATTAATTTGAAATATGGAGCAAGTCTATTTGGGTATATTGAAACTTGAGCTATTTTTGATAGCATTGATAAACATTATTAGATAATAAATGTAAATTATCTAACAAGGGGACGCACAAAATCCTGGTAACCTATTACCAACATGTAAACCGCAAGAAGTCGCAAATTAATTTAAAAAAATCTGAGACTTCGCTAGTACACAGAAGGTGACTCTTATAACACAAAAAATATCAGTTTGCGCTAAGAAATGATTTTGAGGAGTGATACACTCCCGCAAAAGCAGAACTCAAAAATTTAATATTTGTAGTTAGTTATACCCGTATACTATGCAGAGTTCTACAACTATAAAAAATTAATCATTTTTTGAAAAATCTAACGGTGTTGGATTTTTTCTGACATATACTGTACTCTCAGTAAACATCTAATAAATATTTATCAAGCGATCACTGATTTATAAAATGATATGCCATCACAAAAATGATAACGACATTATCTCCTTTCATAGTTTAAGAAATTTTCATTCAAACACCGAGCATAAAAAAGAAACCGAAGCAAAAAAATTCAAATCAAAATACAAATTCCAATGAAAGAAATTCTATTTGATCACAAATAATAATTCAAACCGTCGAAAATGTATACCTACATAAATGACAAAGGATAAATTGAAGGTGGGTTTCTGATGGATATATTTTTTTATCATATAGTGTGTCGCAAAAAGGATATTAAGGATAATGTATATGATGTGAGTTCAAATTGAAGAGAATATGGTCGGGATATACGGAATAAAAATTTAAATAAAATAAAAAAAATATGTCCTAGTTTTTTTCTCTCCAGAATGGCGAAAAATTAATACTGTATGTGGTTTTGATGAAAAGATATCCTTCTTTCCATCTGTATTCGGTTAAGTCGCGATAGCGTGAAGAAGAAAAATATCATGGGCTTAGATATCATAGCTTACCGAGCATGGGATCGTTGGTGTAGAGGTTAGCACGTCTGGCTAGTTACCAGAAGATCCTGGGTTCGATTCCCGACCGATCCGGATAATTTTTTCAATCACTTTGTTATTTTTAATTTACATGTGGTTTTTGGTCATAATATACCAAAGAAATCGAGTGCTTAAAGTTTCAGTTTAGCTGAACGATTAGTGAACATATTAATACTGCGTGTGTTGAAATGCAGACAAAAGTTTGTCATACGTAGTAGTGTCTCACAAGCACTCGATAATATTTGAAATTAAAATTTTAACTGTTTCTCGAATCAGAGAGAGTACTAATACAAATAGGTGATTGAATGGGTGTCCGGCTCGGCCGCTTACCGAGCATGGGATCGTTGGTGTAGAGGTTAGCACGTCTGGCTAGTTACCAGAAGATCCTCGGTTCGATTCCCGGCCGATCCGGATAATTTTTTCAATCACTTTGTGATTTTTAATTTACATGTGGTTTTTGGTCATACTATACCAAAGAAATCGAGTGCTTAAAGTTTCAGTTTAGCTGAACGATTAGTGAACATATCAATACTGCGTGTGTTGAAATGCAAACAAAAGTTTGTCATACGTAGTAGTGTCTCACAAGCACTCGATAATATTTGAAATTAAAACTGTATGTGGTTTTGATGAAAAGATATCCTTCTTTCAATCTGTATTCGGTTAAGTCGCGATAGCGTGAAAAAGAAAAATATCAGTAAATGTTACTTGTACATTATTCTCAAAGCCGAAGTTACATAAGGGTACAAGGGGGCCTCCACCAAAAATTTCTTGGAGGCCTCAACATGGGAAGTGTTCAGGAGTCACCACATTAGAAGTACTAGAAGTGCCACGGGGCCTTCACAAAGGTAAATCCGGTCCTGATTATATTGTACAAATAGTTTTGACAATTACTTTGTAAATTATTATTATTTTTAATCAAAAATTTTACCGAAAAAGTAGACCATTGCATTGTATCGAAGGTCATTGGATCGAGATGGGAATGGATTTAAAAGCTTTTTTATAGTCCTTAGAACACAATGCAATTTCTGATGTATGGTAGTACATTATACATAGATTTACATATATCGTACATAATTTGACAGTTGTAGGGAATCCCCTACGGATGGAATGAACTGAAATTCGATAATGAAGGTTGATTCCTAGGGAGGATAATACTATAAAAGTAGGGAAAAATTTTGGGCAAAAGTTGGATCCACTTCAATTTTCAAGGGGGTCATGGGGAGCGCTAAAACTGGGAAACTTTTTCAAACCCATTGGGTATAATGGTTTTAAGGTTAATTGTCTACAGTTCTACAGTATATCCAAAATTCATTTACAACTTGTGTAGGCGTAAAGCGGGAAAGTCATCTTTAGAGGGGGGAGAGTCCTGGCACGCTTGAAACTCCTTAGAATAAACCTAGAGGGTCGCCGATTTTGCATATTGATTGAGTTAATACCAAAGTGTGCCTTTTGAGATTTTCAATTTTTAACCTCCACTCTCACCAAAAGGTTTTTGCTTTTGTATTTCTCAGAGAGTCTGATACTCCTTTAGCATATTTCACAAATAAACCCAGAAAACTAGAATTTTGTATATGGATTGAGTTGGTATCCTGGGTGGCCTTTGGGGGTTTTAATATTTAATCCGCATCACTACCATCATTACACCAAAATTATTTGAAATGAAAATTTCTATAGCGAGGGTAACTTTGCGTGAGAGTGTAATAAAATATATAATGCGAGAATGTAATAAAATTTGTAATGTAAATGAAAAAAAGAAAGAAATAAAACATGAACCCAAGAAGTTTGTCAATATTTTTCGCAATTTCGGCACTAAAATACATACTTTAGCCCCTCATAATAGAGAGTTAAACGTCACTTTTAGTTTCAAGGAACTAAAAAACAATTTTGCTCCCACTTTTAAGTCAATCAGCAAGCATAGTTTGCAAAACACCACCAATCGATAAGCGAAATTTAACTTAAATATCGTCGGTAGTTAATGAATTACATGTTTAAGCTAATAAATAAACTTAAACTTTTAGATAAAAGACAAACAGTTACATTGTACTGTCCAATTTCACTTATTTGTCCACAGTAGCGTAAAAGCCTCTATACCGGAACACTCTTTTTAGGTATATGATTAAACTGGCTTATAAAAATTGACAAATAAATTAGACATCCATTTTTTTTCTTAATAAAGATGAAAGAAAATTAGGAAACATTGAATGGTTTAAGTATCAAACGTAAATAAAGGATCTTTAAATAAATTTCTTTAATTAAGTAAGGAAACATTAAATGCGAGGTGAATTTAAATTGAAAAATAATCATTAACTATTAATAATAATTTTTGTTATCAAAGGTTTTTTTCAGGAATAATTTCATTAATATATAAATGTCAAAACTGTTCGGACATATGATCGCGTTCCGGTATTGGGGCTTTTACGTTATATTTAAAATAATATTTTTTTTTCATACAATCTAAATGACACTTACATAACTTTTTACTTGATTTTTATTATTTTAAATTATCCAAAACTGTAAGAGATAATAATATATACGCTATGAGATCAGTGGCGTAGTGAATATAACCAGCGGCCGGGGCACGACACTTCATTAACGCCCCTCACAGTCGGACCTAGCTTAAGTAGCGCCCGAGGCAGAGTCAAAAAATGGCGCCCCTGTAGAAAAAATATTGCCTTTTTTCTCCCAGAAAACAAGTGACGAGCAAAAAAAACCTCACACACGTAATTTTTTTGGCGCCTCCAAAGACCTGCCCCACTTTGGGGCACATTTGACACCCCTCTTTGGCGCATATTTGGCGCCTCTCTACGAGTGGCGCCCGGCGCATGATAGACCCCCTTGCACGCCCGTCGCTACGCCTCTGTATGAGATCAAAGTATTTCTTTTGATCCCTTGCCCTTGTAAGAATTGTTGCCAGAGGGCCTGTGTAAAGGCCCGAGACTTGGTATCAAATGTCACACTTTAGCTCCTTAATGTCTGATTTAATACACTATACTTAAATGTCTGCCTGTAAGATTTGTATAAACTTATTCTATAATGGGATAAATGAATATTTTAGTATAATAGTATTTAAATGAGATGACTTAAATAGTATTTAAATGAGATGACTTAAATTATACCTTGTATTGGACGTAATTTGTATGGAAAAATTACTACTATTTTTTCTACTCCTACTATTAAAAGTAACATTTTGCGCACGACTAACTATATGTAAAAATTAACAATTGTCCACACAATGCGGAAAAGAGCCTGCGAAATAATTTCCCACGGCTTAATATAATAAAAAAGTTGGCTATGTGTTGATTTAATATAATAATCTATATTAACAATTCTAAAAATATTCGTATGTTTGTTGATTATTTATTATTGTTTCCATAGTTTTAAAGTATGTTTCGGCAAAAATATGAACATCCTACCACCGACATTGTAAATTAAAAAAATTTTTACTAATTTAAATTTTATTTTAATTATTTATGTTAAATTTTACGAAAAAAATGTGCTCGTAGAAAAAGTATAGTGTAAAATACGTGGAAAAAGCTTATTTCTCACTTATTGTACAATATACATACTATTACTACAAAAAATACAATTGTAGTCATTTTTTTTATAATGTAATATAAACTTTTTTTCCTTTTTTGAATGATTGGATATTGTCGTTTCATTCGGTCGACAAAAGGATAAAGGATAAAAAACATAGATATAATTTGATAAAATTTAAATAAATATGGAATGCGGAAAATTTTATGTTTTTATGTTTAAACAAGCCGTTTTTTCCGATATTTTCAATATTTGCTTTCGATAAAAGTGTGTCAAGGCTGCCTGCGTATAAATTGAACCAATTATGTTTTCTTTTCTTGTGCGCCTACGGTCAAAATCGTATACTTACGTATACCTATTTAAATTGGAAGAAATAAAAAATAATAAAATTTAAAAGAAAAATATCTATACTAAACGTAATGCAATGAAAACAGAATTTGCCTTTCAAGGGACTAAGTTTTAAAAAATATTTTTCCTCGACTTTTGCAGATGACTTGATTAAGAAAAGAAATATTTTTAGACAGGCTAAAATAAAAGAAATTTTTTGGATTCCTTGTTTCCAGTCAAAGTAAAAATTGACCTATGTTTTTGAGGGTTAGCATTTTGTTTACTGTGACCTAGCTTAAAGTGTTTTTTAAACATTTTTTTTCAAACTTATTTAAAAATGGCGTCTGTAGAAGCCTTTCATTGAAGCATGTTACTCACACTTTCCAGATAGCTGGTGTTCTAATCACCATAATCATTTCTATGCAATTACCATTAATTTGTAGAATGTCGATGAACCGAAAGCTATCAAAAAAGTAAAAAATTGAAAAATTTGTACGTGTTTTGTAGGTCACTTACTTATAGTAGGTATTGATATACTCGTACATTTTATTTGGACAATATTTTTTGTACAATTACTGGCAGATAAGTTTGGTTTACATCGAAGGTAATAATATAATTTTGTTTATTTTGTTTGGAATATGAACACCATAGTTTATTCTCTGTTTTGCACCTTTTTTCCATTCTGCAAAATAGAGAAGGAAACATGGTGTTCATATTCCAAACCAAATAAACAAACTATATAAAGCACGACATAAATATATTATGTAAACAAGGTAATGTAATTACATATTGACAATCGCCATTAAAAACATTTGTGACGTCATCAAAGCTGATTCATATTATAGGTATAATAATAAGATTAATAATAATATTTATTTTAATAGAAAATTGTTTCCTATTAAGTAAAATTTATTTAAATCCAAAATGTTTTGATGAACTTATTCATATATATGTATTTAATAATAGGAAAGTGATACGTTTCTCCCAAAATTGCCGTAACCTTTCTTTTCGTCTAATCGTCGTATTTTACTAGATCCGAAGTTGAGCCCTTAAGGCATCTGTTCGATCAGAAATGAATATTTTCTTTTTCAGTAAAACAAAGAACACGTTCAGTAAATATTTTGATTCCTAGAAAGCGTAAATACAAAATCTATCAAATGTATTTATATTCGCTATCCTTAAGAATAATATCAACAAATTGTATATGAAATCGTTTTACCATAACAAATATAATATTATTCCTTTGTACTTTGAAATCAATAATGAAATATTGTCTAAATCATATCGTTCTATAATACTGGAAATTGTAATTCCTGTAATGTTATATGATTCAAGGATTTCCGCTAGTCAGCATTGCAATAAAATGTGTTAAATCTACTAACATACAAGAAAAAACCTATTCTAATAGCACATACATGCATGTGTAGTATAGAATTGGATTGAAACTGTAAGCCGACTATCTATCTATTTTTTCACAATTTTCCAAAGATAATTCTTCTTTAGAAAACACTAAGAACTTTAGAAGACAGAAAAAGTGAATACTATTTACTTCACTGTAAACTATAAAGTGAATGGTGCATCTTTAACTGGTTGATGCTGCTGAAAAATTTAGGGGAAACAAGAGATAATCGTGAAAATTGACAAAGTGGGAAATTCAATGTTTCATCTTCTTTGTGTCACATCGTATTTAAAGTAAGTTGTATAGCCTCTCTACATACTTAAGGCCAATTACCGGAGTTCGGTCCCTTCTGAAATAGTATAATAAGTATGATTGTGATTGTAAGTTGCATATTACACACTAGCGAAAAATTTACGCAAGTCAAGCACCGGTCAATATCATATTGCACGAGACTAGAGTATGCCTTATATCGGAATTACGTACTGTACCTACGACTATCATGAAATTCACAATAAAACAATATAAACAGAGGCGATTTTAGGATTTTATTTTGGGTAGGCCCGAATTTTTCTATGTTGTAAACATTTGCATAAATTAGTACCTCATATATTTAATTTAATATATTTAAATTAATTTAACATTTGAATAATATATAGTTATGATTACAAAGAACTTTTTTGCACTATTTACTATAATTTTAATAAGAAATTTTGAAAACTAATCAAAACTGTAATTTTCTTACTACAAAACTTCTTGTAAAAGAAAAGGCGCTAAAAACCGTTACTTCTAGAATTACCGTCAGTACACTTAACGCAATACATACAACAATATTGCACCAAATTAAAGGTACAAATTTCAATAAAAAAAACTATGATACGTTAATTAAAAATGTAATAAATAATGTATATTATATTAACACTATACAGTCTAAGAACTTTCACAGTAAACTTCCCCAGCGAGTAAACATACGTACACATACATTGATATTTTTAATAAAATCAATAACAGAAAGTAAAATAATAAACTGGTAAAAATTAATATAAAAAAACAGCGAGTAATAATATAAAATATTTTTTATTACTCATGCGGGAGAAGTACTAACTTGGCTGTTTGCCCACTGCACTCTTCCCGCATATTTTTTTTTACGTGTGGAAAGTTACTTTCCACACGCAAATTGACAATAAAACACACAAAGCCGCCTCTTGATTTTTCATTTAATAAATATTTCATAATTATTTCTATAGAAACCACCAACAAAGTAATTTAAACGATAATTAATTCAGAAAAAACAGACGAACACTTAAAAATATTATTTTAAAAAGTAATAAAAATGTCAAAAATAGTGATAATAATAGAAAAAAGTATGTGAAATTCGTAATAAAAAAATAGTATGTGCAACTCGTGCGGGATTGTCGATTGCCCACTCAAGCGAATGAGCGCACTTACTACGTTCATGCGCTCAACTTCGCTTTCGTGGGCAATCGACAATTTCGCGCACTTATTGCACAATATACTATTTTATAAATATTTTTAAGTCTTCTGTTTATTCTAAAAATATAGATAAGTATAGAAACTAACACACAAAGAGAACAGTGTATGTTGGTATTTGTGTGAATACACAAATACTTGTTTGTGGTAACATCGCACATATCATGTGTAATCATTAATCGCGATTCGTGATCGACCTCTGCGGTTGTTGTGATTATTTTCGGTTGCCGAAAACGTGGACAGTAAAGTGTTAATTATGTAACCCTAAAAAACTATTTTAGGTTATGAACAATTTCACAAAACCGTTCATGTTATGATGTGTCTTTTTTTTTAAATTTTCACCACTTTCCTCTAACAATCAAAATATATTATATTCCCAACTGTTCGCGTACAAGTCTTATCACGATTATTTCTAACATCTATCTACTACTTAAATAGTTTCTTCGCATTTCGTTCTCTTCATTTTATTCTTTCTTGTTCAATGTTTGCAAGAAAATCGAGTTAGTATGTTTCTCACTTGGATTCAAGTGTTTTACAAGGGGTGTGAGTGATATGGTGCCCTGCACGGCAACACGGTAAATAGGGAGATTTTCAAATACACGACAATAAAAAGAAAGAACAGAAATAAGCAGATTTTTGTGCCATGCAAGAGGAGTAAGGATCCAGTTCCACCAGTACAGGTGCCCGCATCATTACCCGCAATGGTTGCAGAACCATAAAGTAATATTAATTCATACCTGACAAAAGAGAAAAACGCGGGAAATTAATTAAAACACATCAAATTTTTTTTTAGAAAATCAATGTCTACACTTTGGATTAAGTAGTATAATTAAATTGTTCCACAATTGCATGCAATAGTCCGGTCATACGTACATGTGGGACCGGGCTTTAGAGGCAAACTGCATTTTAATACATTTTTTGTTTTTTTTAGCTTACAATGCAGGGATACCAAATATAGCTTTCAATGAAAAATATCTCCGTAGTTCGTTTCCTTTGCTTCAATCGATATAAATAAAGTTTTCTTCTAGTTTACGTTTTGTTTTATGATAAGGTATAAACTGGAATTGATTTAATTACGTTGAGCATCTCTGGACATTTACTGTTTCTTTTATTGATTCTAAAAACAATCAAATCACTGTCAACTTTACGTGTCTGTTTATTTTTTTCTCTTTTTAATTAAACAAACATAATAGAAATGTGTAGAATTTTTAAAGTAAGGTAACTGGGCCATACTTAAAAAACATCAATAATATCGTTGCCCTCCAGACATAAGGTCGTGTCTTTAGTGATTTTTTAGGAGAGCAGAAAAACAAGAACTACTCTTACATTTTGTTTTATAAATTTAAACCTAAGGTACCAATTTATTTGCAGACTAATATTGTTCAAGTACTATATTCGTTTATGATTTACAAAACAAAATGTAACAGTAGTTCTTACTTTTCTCCTTAAAAAATCACTAAAAATGAGATACGACCTTATGTCTGAAAGGTGACGATATGAACTAAACAAAGTGGAACAAAAAATTTCACCAAGATCAATTTAGTTACTAGACCCGAAGTTCATTTTCTTGAAACCGCTTAAGAGATAGAGTTTCCCCAAAAAGTTAGGCGCACTTAATCAAGTTTGACTTCTTAAGCAAGTGAAAGTAATTACTTGAGAAGTTTTTTAAACATTTAATCGCGAGTTGTCTCATTCAGTAAAAATTCAAACAGTCCTAAAATACTTCTACTTAAAATTTTTAAGTTCTTTTATATTGCTTATTTATTTAAATATTGAAAAATATTTAAAGTTCGATTACTTTGTCTATTTCACGAATTAAAAATTATTTTTATTTTTACTGAACGCGTTTTCAACCTTTCGGTCATCCTCAGAGTCGAATTTTATTTATTATTATTACAGTCGAATCGCGTTATAAATCGGCCGATTTTATTTCTATTGTAAACATTCCCTTTCCATGATTGAAAAAAATTCATTTCAGTCTCCCGTTATGAGACCGGAACATTGGTGTTGATGTTTAATTAATAAGCAAGCAAGTGTATGATTGGTGCAACTCATAAATCATCCTGTCAGAATCTTTTTATTCACTTATAGGTCTGTGCTTACATAATACATCTATAGTTGTAGATTATATAACCACAATTGATGTTGCTGAGAGAAAATCGCCGGATGATATTAACTGAAAGTTTTGTCAGTAAAGCACAACTTTAAAAGCAACTTTATGATATACAGTACTCCTCAATAGGATTGATACATGTCTCGCAAATTTTAAAGCTACAATTGACTCTCTGTTACTATTGACACACTTCTCCCCTACACACACACACGCTTCAAAAGTAGGAGAAGTGAGAATTATGGCGGACGACTACTAAGCACAAGTGGGGGTACAGGAATTCTTAGAATTATATTCTCTTACAGCCTCGAAGCGGACTAATAACGCGATTCGACTGTACTTTTTAGTTTGTTATCTGTTTTGTTTTTTCTGAATTCCTTTGAATTACCAGATTGAGATATTTTGCTTTTTTGTCTATTATTTAACCTGAGCTAGACTGTACGGTTGAATATAACTAGCAACACATCTGATCTATCTTTCTCTTGACGAGTAGGTTACCTTACTTAAATAATCCCCCTACGTTACGAAATAAAGCTACACTATTTTATAAAATGTGCTTTTCAGCGTTCCCAGCATATAATATATACTTTTGGAGTGATTAGAGTAAATGTGGAACAAGATATATATGACTTATATAATACGTGTAATAATTTTGTACATACATATTATTATACGAGTAATATAATATGTATCCGGAAAATTATAATAAAAAATATTTAAAAGCATGTGGTAATTTTTTCTAGCTGAATCACCATCATCAAACAAATTATATTTATCATACAAATCTCGTATCCTTATACATATTATAATATTACTCGTATGTATAATCACTTAACGTTGAAAATGTTTATGAAGACTTCTTTTTTTAAATTTTAAATTTCATAATCATATTGTCAGGGTATTTCTAATAGTGCTAGAAACTGGTATGACTATACGCCTTGACCTAAAAGATTTTCTTTCTGTTATTAGCGAATTTTCGAATCGAAAATTCAGCTATTACAGCCACTGTCATAACGCGACTTGAGCCCGGGACCAAGGCTGAATTTACCTCTGTGGAGGCCCTGGGGCACTTTTAATGTGGTGGCCCCTGAATATTTTACATGTGAAAACCCCTTGGAGAATTTCTCACTTTTCAAATTTTTTCGAAAAATAGGACTGGCGATTGAAAAAAAATGTAAAAGCTCTTATCCTTTCTATTCTATTCCTTAATTTTGTGTGTGTGTGGGGGTCCCGGGGCACGTGCCACAAGTGCCCTTATGTAAATTGGACTCTGCCGGCGACAATGATTTTCAAACAATGAATGGTTATGTAAGTAATTTCTTTGCACTTGATTCGCACTTTAAGCGGGGGGGGGGGGTGTCCTCCAGACAACATGTTTTTTAATAATTTTTTTTTAAGAAACTGGATACATTTATTGTATGAAATGAAGTTACATAGTATAGTACATGTTATTGTGTATTCACTCATAAATTTTTATGCAAAAAAAAGAAAAAATGGCAGCGCTACAGCTGTTCCAAATTGACTCTTTTAATTTGCGCCGTGGAATTCCCAGCCTCTTGTAATCAACTGAATTCAATCGGACAAAAAATTTTATTAAAATAAGTCATTACGCATTACATCTACCTATTTCTGATGGAAAAATTTTTTTTCACAATTAAAAATCAAAAAGAAAAAAATTTCACTTTTTTTTATAAACAAATTGTTATAAACCATATTTATAGTAATAATTTATGCTAATTTTAGGTACATGCAAAGGCTAATATTTAAAATAATATCTTTACAAAATTTCAAGTTAATACCTTAATAACTTTTTAAATTATGTTCCATGGTGCGGAAAAAAACCTATTTTGAGAAAAAAGCTATTAAAAAGTTTTCGTTCTTGAAAAGTAGAGTTAAAAGCAATTTATCGTTATCTAAGTTAATCTTTCTGTTGGGATTAAAGCATTAGAAATATATACGTTAAGGTTCAAATAAACTTTTAAAGCAAAACAAAAAATGAAAAATTTGAAAGTTCTGGAGGACCCTCCGCCCTTAACAATAGAAGCAATAGAGATTCGATAGATAAAGATTCGATGTACCTACGTTGCCACATTTCTCCCGTTTCTTTCTTGCTCTGATTTTTACAAATTTTGGTAACACGAGCTGTACATAATTAACTTTTGTCCATACATTTCTGTTTGGCATATTACGTATTTATTATGTATTCATTAATAATCACAACTAATTATTTTCTCTAGGAATATTAAATATTGTAACAATATTTTACATTTATTTATATCACATGACTACAAAATAAGACCGACCTGTGCGTATATGAACACAAGATACATAATATTATATTGTATTGTGTGAGTCACTAATATTATTACAATACACGGAGAGAAAATTCCTATAAAAATTACTGTGCTCATACTACAATCGACGTGTAACAGGCGAACATATCCAATTTTTGTACGGTAAAATTATAAAAATTATAGTTATATTATAGTAATTTTTATAATTTTACCGTACAAAAATTGGATATGTTCGCCTGTTACACGTCGATTGTAATATGAGCACAGTAATTTTTATAGGAATTTTCTCTCCGTGTATGTACACAATATTATCGAATTACATTTGGTATTATTACATTACGTAAATAATTTGCATATTATGTGAATGTAGTGAGTAGCATACGTAACACTCAAAAGATTTCATATGATGGCAATCAAATAATCAATATTGAAATTCAATATTATGGTATTAAATATACGTATAGTTGCAGTCATTCACAAAACTACGTAAACACACAAAGTTATTTTAGTACTAACAAAAACAAAATAACAGGTAATATTGCTCGGGTCTTTTTACTCGGCAGTGACTCGCGCATGATATAGATAGATATATTTGAAAATGCGTTATGATTAGGAGACAATAACATCTGAACAAAGCTAGGTTTAAATCATATTAAAAAGAGACACCTTTTTAACAAACATATTATTCTTTTTCGTTCCCTCTTTTATTACCCACTATTAGATGTACGTGTTAAATTCGTTTTCTGCGCACTGCCAAGTTAAAAGGCCCAAGCTATACCTATAAGAGTTTTCACATATTTTCAGTCAGTCTCTCGATTGTCCGCCAGTGTCCGTTATCCGTCGACGTCGAAAAAAATACAGTTTCTGACGTTAAGTATACAAATCTGGTTTTCAAACATATATGTAAGTACTGACCAGTCACAATTACTGACCAAACTGTATTAAAAATTTTACGCCTTTTACAAAGGTATTCTAGACGGACAACATGTGTTTTTTATTTTCTGGCCTTCCATAGGCTACAGAACGTCAAGATCCAGTGAAAATCGCATATGCTCAAATTGATCTGATTATCATACTTTGTCTTCTTAAAGTTACAGCTTCGCTACATAGTCTATATGGACCAGAAACTAAAAGTAATATACCATGTTGGTACATTACAATATGCCACCATTATTAGTGTTGCTTATACATACTACTGCATTACTAGTGGTGATGATACCGTTATCTTTACCAATTTCAGTGCTCAGTGAACTGTTTCTAATGATCTGTTGATGACATACGTACGGCATACCTTCAAGGTTATGAAAATATCGTAACAGTTACCTATTTAAATAGGCAGCTTGTGCGTTTTGTATAATTTAATTATATATATATATATATATATATATATATATATATATATATATATATATATATATATAAACTAGCTGTTACCCGCGGCTTCGCCCGCGTGGAATTTGAAATTATGGCATCTAGTTAAAACATATAAAGTGTACGTTCATCACGTCGCTATTGCGCGTCGAGTAGGTACCGTTACTTTTTTCTTTGGAATTTTTCCACAGAAATACAATATTTTCCCCGGGTAAAAAACAGACTATAACATTCCTTTAATAACATGCCAAGTTCAAATGAAATCAATGATTCTTTTTTATACTGTTTTAAATATATATTTTCCCACGGGAATAAGACTTTCCACGGGAGTTAAATATTTTCCCGGGATAGAAAGTAGTCTGTGTCCTTTCTCATCGTCTCTGTAAACAATATGCAAAGTTTGAAATCAAACATGCTTTTTTTTTAATAGTCAGTTTTTATTTCATTGTTTCGTTTTAAATACATTTTCCCTCGGGAATGAGATATTTTATCGGGATAAAAAATAACCTATGTTTTTCGCTGTATATCGTCATATTTGTCTATCATCATTTTCTGTTTCATTTAAAATATATTTTTCCACAAGAATGAAATTTTCCACGGGAAATTTCCCGGGGTGTAAAGTAGTTTGTGTCCTTTCTCATCCCTTCTGTTAGCAATATACAAAGTTTCAAATCACTTATCCGTTTTTTAATAGTCAGCTGTTGTAATTTAATGCATTTTCCCTCGGGAATGAAATATTTTCCTGAAATAAAAAGTAGCCTATAACCGTCTCTGGCCCGCAAACAACGTCTGTGCAAAGTTTCAAGTTGATTGGTTAAGCTGTTGAGGCGTGAAAGCCAGTCAAACAAACTCACTTTCGCATTTATAATTCGCATTAGTAAGGATATAATATATTAATATAATATAAAATTATATTATACAAAACGCACAAGCTGCCTATTTAAATAAGTAACTGTTACGATATTTTCATAACCTTAATCAGATCCTCAGTGTACTTTTAACAGGGAAAACCTATTTAAACATGATACATTATGTAATCATCACGGAGGAAGAAGTTACACAAAACATAACTATTTTCTGACGTCTATAATAATTTTTCTCGTAAATTTTGTAATATATAGATCGTTGGCATCATAACACATTTAATAATAAAATTTTCACATTACACGAAGAAAAAAATGTAAAGCTCTCTACTAAAATTAATATTAATGTACATATAAAACCATACAAACAGATAGCACTACACGACTAATGAGTTTTCTATTTTGGGTAAAAAATTTTTTTGAGATAGTTCTAAGCAAAAGTCAGTGTTACCAACCATTTAGTGTTTTTGCTACGGCAACGTCTCTCCCGAATTTACTCTATTTGAAATGGGGTATTTGATAGTACCAAAGAAAAACAATAAAAACAAATTTTAATGAAAAATGATAATAAAAGACAGCAATTTATTATGTTAATTCATCCTATCATTATTTAATTCTAAAAAAATTAATATTTTTCAGCTATAAATTACGTCAACAGAAATGGGCTGTGATATTGCTTTCTCTTATATTTCAACACTTTCGCCACCAGAGTCGCTACGTAAATTTCAGTTAGCAAACATAACTATGAAAATTAATTTGAATTTTAAAATAGTTTCCCAAAATAAGTCAAATTTCCCATTATTCCTTTTAACTCTTAAACTAGATCGGCTATTTAAAAAGTGCATTTAAAAAAAGAAAGTCATCCAGTGCAAGTTGTACTTGCACAAATAGTGTTCCATAAAATCAGTTCTTTTGATCAGGGCCGGATCTAGGGGGCAGCGGGGGCACGTGCCCCCTGCATGTTTTAAGAGGCGCCAAAATGGAAAGATTGTCTAGTTAAAATATTAGTGCGGCAAAATGGTTGAATTTGAGTTGCTTTTTTTTCTCGGGGAGGGCGCCAACAGCAAAGTTCCCCCCACCCTTATCATAATTGTTGGTCCGGCCCTGCTTTTTATGGATTTGATGTAATAGTATTTGATGTAATAGAAAGTGGATGAAATAATTTACGTAATACCTAAATTATTGCAAAAAAAAAAAATCATTCCAGTCAAATTCGTAGTTCCTGAGAAACACACATACAAACATGCATACATACATTCACGAAATTTGGTACTCTTGTTTTGTAGTTCACATAGACCCTTATGTACAAATACTTATTACCTATTTCCACTACTATTACATACATCCGGATCGAACTGATAGATTTTTTTCCTGTTTGAAGTCGGTTATAAAGGATTTTATTTATGCTAAGGAATATAATCTTTTTTTTTTCATTATAGTTCTGAGGAAAATGTTATCGGAGAACACTGTATATTTTATTCTCTTTAATAATATAACGAAACTGACATTGAAAAATGTCAGAATCAGTTTGTCAAATCGTTATATTATGACAATTTGATGAAACAGTTGACTTAATAGTGAAAGATTATTTTGCAAACAAATTTCAAGTTGTTGTCATTTGTGTGTTAAAGCTTTGATTGTTGAGATTTTAAACATTTAAATAAATGAAACGAGAATTCTTCAATGTTTTATATACATAAGTATATCAGATGAGACATATTGAAATCTACCTATATGATTCCAAAAATGTACAATATTATTGGCTAAATTTAAATTAGAGATTAAATAAATGGTAACTCTGTTACGAATTAACAAAAATACTATTATTTTTGCAATTGAAAGCTCTAATTTCCAGTTTTTGGAGAGATATGTTATGTTCTTAAAAAGTTAAAAGACCCTTTTACTTGTAATTTTATTATTAAATAGTCGATTTAGCTAAATATCTCAACAACACCACTTAAGGTTTTCTTAGCGGCATTCTTGACGATGGAATACGTGAGAAAAATATTTTTATCCTCACTTTTAAATATGGAAAAGTATCTCATAAAAGGAAACAGTTTTGAGATTAAGATAACTAATTGAGATTTTTAACTTTAGTATATCGCCTTTCCCCTCCCAATGACCATACTATCCTATAATAGTACTGATCAGCTCCTAATTCCTGCTTTCCATGAGTTTGACAATTCCACCATATGCCAGCCTTTCTAGGCATGCCCCGTTTTCAGCGTTCCGTTGGTTTCCAATGGAAGACATTCCATGGAAGTCGTTTATCTATCATACGACTGACGTAACCGAACCAATTACTCCGAACCCAACCTTTAGTCTTCACAGGACTAAATATATAGAAATTTTAATAGTATGTATGTGTAATAAATCTGTAAATATGTGTAATAAAACAGACGAATAACACGAAAAATTCGTAAGGATTCCGAAATTTTGAGTGCAGAACCTTAAAAATAAAATTTTTGAACAATATAAAACTTATTACAACTTTACAACAACATAATATATCTCTCTCACATAAGAAAATCTACAGTTTTTACGAAATTCGAAAAAAAGAACCTACGTTGTATATATATAAACTTTGATGAAAATCATTTTCGGCTTCCAGCCTAATGACTAAATTTTCAAATTTTCTTAAGGGGAAGTTTACTTGAGATGAACCAAAAATTATCTATTTTTCTGGAATTTTTTTCTCAAAGACAGAAGCAAATATCTATTTCAAATTTTGTACACATATTTATTAAGTATTAAGCTATACAAAAAAAATTTTCAAGGAAAAATATAAAAAATGTCCATTTTGTAGATAGCGCAGTATGACGATCCGAAAATCCGATGCCTTGTTGGTGGACATCATAGCGCCGGTAATAAACCACTGAAATCAAAAAACAAAAAAGATTTATAAAATATATAAATAGTATGGGCACATATACCTATAGTATCAATAAATTGCTGAAGGAAAAAAAATGGCGGATGTGTCAACTTTTGGTTACGATTTTTGTCTTATTTTTCGCTCTTTAAAGTAAATTTAAAAATAAAAAAAATATTGAAAGTGTATCGGACTTAGGTAGAGGTGCCGAAGAATTGAATTATCTTTAAAATAAAAATTAAAAAACAGGATCCATCGAATAGTTTTTCCACCAGTTCCAAAAATTAGGTTCCGAGATATTATAAAATATATACAAAGAAACGTATTTTCAAAATTTTATATTTAATACTCATTATTGCGTGAACTACGTTTTTTGAGTTTCTTTTTTTTTTTTATAGAAAACTGGATTCGGTTAATGTGCGAAAACCTTTTTTTTAAATGATTTTCAGCAAAATCACTTTGAGGACATATTCTACACATAATTTGCTATCAATTTCGACAAAAAAAATCGATTTTTTGATCAAATCTTAAGTAAACCTTCTCTTAAATTACTTTCAGCAAAATCACTTTGGGAACATATTCTACACATAATTAGCTACCAGTTTCTGCAAAAAAAAAATCGATTTTTTTAACGACGCTCAAATAAACCTCCCCTTAATGAAAAGCCGCTTTAAAAAATAATTTTTCGGTAAACGTTTTTCTTCGTTCATTATATTTATTTCACTCGTTTGGCGAATATATATAAAAAGAAAGTTAAAAAAAATATATTCTTGTAGTAAGTAAAATCTTTGTAGGTAGCTATAATATATTCAACCACAATGATTATGTCTTGTTTATTCACCACAACGAATTTCGGTTAAAAGATACATCTGGAAACTTCGATGTCTGTTAAAAATAAAATATTAAAACAAAAGGTACAACATAGTTAGTTGTTTGAATTACGCTGGAGGCACCAGGGACAAAAAATTATTTATGTATCAATCTGGATTTTATGTAGTGTCCACAGATTTCAATATTTTACTTCAAGGGTATTGTTCAACTTGTGTTCTTTGGGCTTTATCTTTAAAACATAATGTCTACGAGGTACTAAGAAATTTCTGTGCGTATTAAGAAATACGTACTTTTTTAGGGTTCCATACATTAAAGGGAAATACCTCTGTCGCAGCATCCTGCATAACATAACGAATTTCCGTTTATAAAAATTAGATTTGCTCGGAAACTAGTAGACATAGAACAATAGATTAAAGATCTTTTTTATGTAATTTTTTCTCCTCTTTTAAATGATGTAAAAAAATTTCGCAAAAATTGTTGATTAAGTGGAAATTTTGGCAAAAAACTAATTTTTTGCAAAAACAAAAAGCATGTTCCTGGCACCCGACGTGTCTGGCTAACGAACTTGTCCAACGGTTTTGCATTTCCAACATTTTCACTAAATTTCGTAAACCTAGGACATTTCGTTCGAGAGTTATCGTGCGGACACATATATATATACATACATATATATATATATATATATATATATATATATATGTATATATATATATATATATATATATATATATATATATAAATTTTAGTGAATATTATTTTCGGTTTCTAGGGACCTCAAAAGAAATTTCTGCCATAGTCCCGGGTTCAAGTCGCGTCCTGACAGTGGCTGTAATAGCTGAATTCCATTCTGGAAATTCGCTAAAACGGAACCCTTATAAGATTACTCTCGTGTCGTCCATCCGTCACAGAGAGTTGTCTTGAAATTTATATATTATAGGAATTTGAAATCTGGCGTAATGTGGGGTTCTGATGACGCATGGTTCGTCCCCTTCTTATCGTATAGACTGTATAGTTTAATTTTTTCAGTTAAAAATTTCGACTAAAAAAGTTTGAAGTCTAGTGTTTTGTTTTCTTTGTAAATAATTGTAGCTATCTACAAAAAGGTTCTTGCTCACCCTATACTTAGCTACAAAGCTAGAAGTACATATTTATTGATTTTTCGTTTACGTTAACGTCTACTACTTTGTCGTCCTTAATTCGAAATTCGGTTGCGTAACACACGAAGGATAAGAAATCATTTATAATCAACACATAACGTGAAAATTTCGTCTAGATTTCTCCAGGATACGTTTTTGTTTTTACAAATCAAGCTTCTTTCTACCCATCCATCGCATGCAAACCTTTCTAACGAAATAGGAAAATGAAAAATTATGTTTCGAAAAAAAAAAAACCAAAAAAAATAAGGTAAATAAATCCAGTAAATTGACTGACAGGTTAAGCCATAGTCTTACTCACATAAATCCGTTTTTTCATGGCGATACCATTATTGATTGAACTGTGTGTTCTCGGTTAAATCAAATTATTATCTGTTGATAGAAATATAGTATTTTCGTTTGTTGTTATCCGGAAAATACAGCGATGACATATTTATACTAGCGTGTGCGGTCATGAAATATATTTCGATACTGAGATCTTTCTAGGGTTCCTAAATCCTGGAATTCTTGGGACTCTTAAAATTTCACTATATTCGTCTGTCTGTTATAACCTCATAGTTTACATATCTTGATCTATGAGGGTGACATTTTACACGTTCATAAAATCAAAAAACGCCGTGAGCAGCGGGGCCCCATCACGGAAGTCTAATTTTTCCCTTCGTCTTCGGTATTGAATGTCTACAAGCGAAATGTGATAGAAAGTCTACAAGCGATTTGTCATTTTGGTGGTTTCCAAACTGATGATGAGTGTCCAGCTGATCGAGGCTTAAAAAAAAGTTTTAAGTGTTTAAGCGCTGAATATTAGTAAATTTAAATTTTATGTCGATAGCAGTTAGCAGGAAAAAGCCAACACTCGTACGAGGGCATTCCTACTCATGCTTATCCTCCAATTGCCTTTGTGTTTAATTTTTAAGTATTAAAAAAGGACCTTAAATAGTGAACTGGAAAGCCTTTATGAAGATATTTTTCTTTCCCAAAAAGTCAGAAATTTCTATTTTATAAATAAATAATTTCTTATCCACAAGGGGTAAGTTTTTAATGGCTGAAATTCAGTAAATTTCAATTTTATGTCGATAGCAGTTAGCAGCAAAAAAAATTAACACAATTCAAATTCAATAGAAACACATACGTTCAAGGGCATTCCTACCCATGCTTACCTGCTGTAATGGTGGTAGGTGTCAGCCGAGAACTTTAGGCAATCAAATTTACACTAATGTAGTGTTAATTGCCTCTGTGAGATTGATTAATTTTTGGGAACTTATCATGAGCTCAAACCCCAGATAACGTGGTTGATGTCGCCAACTAGCGGCCGTAACTTGAACTATGTGAGGCCGCCATGATTATTCCGATATTGATTTCTTGCAGCGAGGGCTGATTTTGTGATTACCCGAACTATGTGATTTTTAACAGAGAACTGTGAGAATAACGACCAACGAACAACGATGAAGGAGTGCTATGATGTTGCTTCGCGCATCAAACACTCACTCACAATGTGACCTTAGATAGGTGCAAACGTAATTTTGTTGTGAGTCATAACAAAGATCTAAAACATTATCGAAATTAAATTTGTAAAATTTTTTATAATTATTTAAAAAAATATAAAATACTTAAAATATAAAATAAACATAAAATATTAAAATAAAACTTTTTTATTATTTCTAAATACCATATTTAAACTTCTATGGACTAATACAACTTTATTTCGTAATCAACAAATTGTTCGACGCTAAACACACAACGGAGAGTAATTCTTCGACAGAACCCAATACCTTTGGAAAGTTTTATTAATCTGGCATCCAATTTAGCGCTAATTCTGCGTGGGACAACAAGTAACAGTATTGGGCGCGAATTTTAAGTAATTTTAAATATAAGCAAAACCGACCCGAACTGTTACAAAAACCGCCCCAACTGTTACAAAACCGCCGCAACTGTTACAAATATCATCCTAGTGGGAAAAGTGTGTTTTTGCGTTAAATAACGTGTACCGAAAAGACATAAAATTCTGGAAAAACTTAAGTGACTGGTGTTTCTCGTTAGTAATAAACTTTTGGTGACTGTACTGTTGAATTGTTACTTTTTCGTAGAACGGTTACAAAGTGCTCATAACAATGGAAGCACACGCGGCCGATAATCCAAAACCGTTAACGCTCGCTGATTGTAGTTTTATGGATGCGAATATGTTAACATCTACACCAAGAAACAATGTCGTGTCCGACGATGAAACAACATACATACGAAATTTATGTTTGAATAATGATATTGCTCCTTACATTGATCCTAATAATAGTGATACATCACCCTTAGTTATCAATACTAATTCTAAATCAACATTCTGCAGTGAACAGGTTGATGTTTCGACAATTGTTACAGCCAAATCACTCTTTATTATCGATATCATTAGCAAACATTTATACAACATGGTGATCCATAATTTAGTTGACACCATCGAAAAACTTTTAGGATCCAATTTAACACTTACACTTGACGGAGACGATAATACTTCATCGGGTTACGTCCAGTCTGTCATAAATTCATCCGAAAATGATAAATTTGAACTTAGCGATTTTCAGTTCTATTACCGCATCAGTCACAACATGCCGCGTGCGGCACGTAAGACCGAACCAAATCGGAACCCAAAGGGTCCCCCGTGTTGGACGTTAAAGGGTTATTCCCTTTCCGTCCATTTACTTCCCAAATAACGTGGGAAATTTTCTAAACATTGACCCAATACCCGATTATGACAAAATTTTCCCGGTCTTTACGTAACCTATTTTGACACTAATTTTTTCCAACATTGACTTATTTTCACGGTTTCGACATTAAAATTATTACCCATTTTGACTTAGTTTGTAAGTTGTACCATATCACCATCCGTCTTAAAAGGGTTAAATATGGTAAACACCCTGTATGTCATTAAATAAATTGCTCATATGTACAAGGCACCTATTGTTTTTCAATCATAGCCAGGAGCGTTATTATTTACCCGGTCATTTGTAAATTTAAAATTCAAACGAGTTGCTAATAAGAGCCATTTTTCATTTTTCATTATTTATTATTTATTGTGTATTTTTTGTGAATTTCGGTTTGAGGCACTCACTAGAGGCCCGCCAATTTGTAGGAATTCACCATTTGAAGGAATAAACTGCTTAACCAATGCACTTATTATTTCCAATTACAGCCTGGAGCATCATTAGCCCGGCAATTATATATTTAAATAAGTTGCTTATTGGGGCGTTTATTGTATTTGTTATTTTTATAAATTTCGGTTGTGGCATAATTGTTAGCCCGCCATTTTAAATATTTATTTCATATGAAATTGAAATAATTGCTCGCTTACAGCACTCATTTTTTTTCAAAAATGTTAACCGGTGTAACCTTAGCCCTGCATTTCACAATTAGGAATGATTTGCCTATTAGAGCGTTTATAAATTCTATCATTTTTTACAAGTTACGGTTATGGCAATATTACACGCCAGCCAGTTCTTAAGTTTACAATTTAAATATTAACATATTTACATTTTTTGGCGCGAAGCGAAAATGCTCGGCCCTAGTATAAAAAATTAATTGATACGTAGTATACAAAACCTTAACCTAACGGTCTATTTAACGATTTTATGTATTTAAAATTCGATACTATACTTAGAATAACTACATACATGTATCGAAATTATTATCAAATTCTTTGTCCTTTTATAGTAAAAGTTGACAATATTTCTCATTAATGATTTTTTTTTACAAAGATTGACAATTTTTATCACTGAAAGTGGAATTTTTCTAAAATATTAACTTATTAGACATCCTCAATGTTTTATTTTTAAGATTATTTTCTGCTGGTTTGTCGAAATTTACAAATTTTTATCCAGCTAAATTGAAATTTTTCATTCCCTAAAATTTTAACGAATTATTTTATAAAAATATTACCACATATAATATGTACATATATGCGTATTTCCTGTATGTGTATTTGTTTGTTCAAAATATTTTGTTGGTTCACATAGAATGATAAAGAAACGGTAAACACGTTGGTACTTGTAGGTATTATGCATGCTTATATTTCAGTTGAAGACAAAAATATGTACATATTATGTATTTCGTATTAAAACTGCAGTATGTACCTTTGTATACCTAAATGTCAGTTTCTCAGGACTTACAAGTTTCAAATAGTTATCTGACACGTGTATGGCAAACATTGAATATATCACGTTGTTTGACAGTGTATTTTTTAACCATTGGTATATAGCTAATGTTATAATATATTTTCTCATATAAATCTTGTGTATTATATACCTATGTTTTGTATTTTAAGTAAAACTTTGTAATATTTGTTATTTGTTTTAGAATCAAACTAACCCATTTTTTTCTCAGAAATTCTTTTTAAATAACTAAATATTTTCATCCTTGTAATATTATGAAATTTGTTTGATTTTATATGAAAATATAAAAATATTAAATGTTTGATTCTGAATGAATAATGTTTATGCGCTATATATCTCTACTATTCTTTTTCAAATTTTTTTTTTTATCATCGATTTGATGCAAATTCTTTTTTAAATTGTAGTTGTTTTTTCACAACTAACACTAATATTTATGCATTTAGTATGCAATTATTTTTTCTTGTGGAAATTTTTTTTTTTTTGTTTTTTGTTTGACATTAAGAAGAATTTAAAATAACACAATAATTTTCATTCTGATGTATTTTTAAGAGAAAATTTTGTTTTACAATATATAATAATTAAACTTTGCGATTAATGAGGAAAAAAAAAAAAATTTTTTTTTCTTTTTTCGTCTGAATTTAAACAACAAAGTAATTTCATATAACTATATGTCTTATGTAAATTTTGTAATTTTTTGTAATCACGTTTTCGCTGGTCGTTATAACATTTTCCACTTTATGTAGGATTTTTTCTAGGTTGATTTTGTCCAGTTCGCATGTATAATTGCTACGCAATTCTAAATGCGAACTGAGGCGGGGGTATGTAATGGTGGTAGGTGTCAGCCGAGAACTTTAGGCAATCAAATTTACACTAATGTAGTGTTAATTGCCTCTGTGAGATTGATTAATTTTTGGGAACTTATCATGAGCTCAAACCCCAGATAACGTGGTTGATGTCGCCAACTAGCGGCCGTAACTTGAACTATGTGAGGCCGCCATGATTATTCCGATATTGATTTCTTGCAGCGAGGGCTGATTTTGTGATTACCCGAACTATGTGATTTTTAACAGAGAACTGTGAGAATAACGACCAACGAACAACGATGAAGGAGTGCTATGATGTTGCTTCGCGCATCAAACACTCACTCACAATGTGACCTTAGATAGGTGCAAACGTAATTTTGTTGTGAGTCATAACAAAGATCTAAAACATTATCGAAATTAAATTTGTAAAATTTTTTATTATTTTTAAAAAAATATAAAATACTTAAAATATAAAATAAACATAAAATATTAAAATAAAACTTTTTTATTATTTCTAAATACCATATTTAAACTTCTATGGACTAATACAACTTTATTTCGTAATCAACAAATTGTTCGACGCTAAACACACAACGGAGAGTAATTCTTCGACAGAACCCAATACCTTTGGAAAGTTTTATTAATCTGGCATCCAATTTAGCGCTAATTCTGCGTGGGACAACAAGTAACAGTATTGGGCGCGAATTTTAAGTAATTTTAAATATAAGCAAAACCGACCCGAACTGTTACAAAAACCGACCCACTGTTACAAAACCGCCGCAACTGTTACACTGCCAATACCCTTTCTGTGTTTTTTTTTTTTTTTTTTTTTTTTTAAATATTAAAAAAAGGATCTGAAAAAGTACTCGCATACAGGGGCGCAAAAACTATAATTTTGCCAGGAGGTCCAACAAAAATTTAAATAACCCAATTTTTTGATAACACAATTTATTCTCTGATAATATTGGAAAATATTATCGCAAAATGCCGTCTCTGAAAATTCGATTTTCAAATAAAAAATATCTGTAAACCACTAAAAATTTTACTTTTTAATACAAATAAAATAAATTGAAGAAAAATTTAGGTAATTTTATGAGAGGCCTTTGAAATTTTAGGGGGGTCCGGACCCCTTGGACCTCTCGATTGTTGCGCCCCTGCTCGCATGTTTCGTATATATTCATCAATTTCATATGATAAAAAATATACCTAAATTTTCTCTATTTCACTCAAAAAGTTATGATAAACCCTGATTGAATACATGTTCCATACCCACTTGGCAAATTTTTTGATTTTGTATTCAGAAACATTAGGATGTGACCATGCATACTTTGAGATAATTTATATTTTTCTTAAAAAGAAAATCAGTTTAAAAAATTGTTATTTAAAATTAAAACACTTAACAAAAATAACAATAGTACAATGCTTTGTATTGAAACTTGGTTGACATGGAAGATGTCAAAAACAGTTTATAAAATTATAAATTGTTATTTTGTTAAATGGCTTTATTGTGAAAGACGCTTCTATAAACAAAGTTTAAAATAAACTGTCACTTGAATAGAAATGTTTGTAGGAAAATTTTTGTCAATCATATAAAATTATAAATTACTAAACTGTCAAAAATTGACTAAACTGAGAAAAAAGCAACAAAGAAAGTGATATTCTTTAATTTATTTATTAAATAAAATAATTCAAAATCATTGAAGATTTGAGCATTGAAATGTCCGATAAGAGTTGATCCTATCATTAAAATATCTCGTTTTAAACGGACGGAAATAGCTTTAGTTTTTTTCCCACTTTGTGTCACTTTGTGCTTTCGTATTTTCTACGAAAGGTTACATAAGTTAAAAGAACTTTTTAGGTAGGATAGATGAGTTATTTTTTTTACAATCCACCAGTTTAAGCAGTAATAATATACATAATGAAAACTACAGATCTCATATAGTAAATTGGGTATATATGCATGTATAAAGGCATTGATTAAGGGAGGAGTTCAAATAAAAAAGCAACTTTTCTATTTATGATTATTTTGCTTGTTGAAATTTTCTTCAAATTAGAGATGGATTCAAACAGAAAATTTTGTTCTTGAAACATTCATTACTCTTCTCCGTGGAGGGAGGGGGCTCTTTTTCACAAATTTTTTAGCATGTACAAGGAACGCCGTATCTCAAAAAGTAATGAATATTTTTTAAATATTTTTTCATTATTTTATTCCTAAAGGACCTGTCCATAAAGCTTAGTATGGGTTTCAGGTAATTTTAAAAATTAACTATAAAATTGTAATCCCAAAGTTCTAAAAATTATAAAACCCAATTTTTTATTTAAAAAAAATGTTTAAAAATAGTTACAATTGTTCAAATGGAAAAAGCATACTCCACTTTATGCGCAATATGTTTATGAACAAAATAAAAAAAAATTAAGTCTCTATCTTTTCTAGAACTTGAGATATGATTTTCCTTGTCGGGAAAAACACAAGTTTCGGGAAATGGTAAAAAACAAAAATAATAACAAAAGAAGCCGTTTACTCACTGTTTATTAAAACGTCTACAAAGGCATACAAATAAAAGAACATTATCTCAGTGCATGCTATAGCTCGTGTACACACCAAAACTAAATATTACTGATCAAATCGCAAGGGGGGGGGGGGCGAGCGTTATCTGCAAAGGAACAGTAACTTGGCTGTACAGCGGCTCACAAACAAATATTTTTCTACTTGAAAAAAAAATTTTTTGGGCCATGTTTTATATATCACCGTGTTTGTAAAGAACCACAGAACGAAATAAAAACAAAAAACGAGATTCGAAAAAAATTAATTTATTAGCCGTTTCTGGCGTGAACTCCTCCTTTAATAATTCTAAAAACCAAAGTATGGAACATTGCATAAGATATTTTGGAAATGTTTTGTCGCAAGTTTTGCATACTGATTTGCCGATTCCCTAGGATAAATTTAGAAAATAAATGAAAACGGATTTTAAACTTCATAATAATTATATGAACTTCTCTATTGTTTTTTATTGTAACAGGAGAAATAAACTGTTTAAGTTTATTTATAAAAAAGTTGAAGTGGTCGTGGGTGGGACATATTTTACGAACTGCAGATAAAAGGTGATCCAAGAAAATTACTTGCTGGATACCATGGGGACATTGTAGATCAAGAAGAAGATGTAAAGTTCGGTGGGAAGATGAATTTCGTAATTACGTTGGATGCTACTGGATTCATTATGCAGGAGATAACATGGAGAAATGTATTGAATCTGTTTCCCATATTGGCTTAATTTTAATTTTATTTTATTGTCGAAATTTTATCCAAAATTTAAAAATCTATTCACATAATAAAACTATAACGAGACCATTTCTGTACATGAAATATTTTTTGAAAATTGTTCTGGTAATAGTAAATAGTTATCGATGTAGATATCAAAACAGCGATTTTTAAAATTTTTGTCTGTCTGTCTGTTCACGCATCACGCAAAAACTATTCGACGGATTTTAATGAAATTTGGTGTGATGATAACTTATTACCTAGGTCAATATCTGGGATACTTTTTATTAGGTATTATTTATTAGGAATTATTTATTAGATACCATTTATTAGGTACTCTTTGCTCCGGGAAAATGTTCAGTTCCCACGGAAAAGTAGGAAATTGAGCATGTGCACACATTACGCAAAAACTATTGAACGTATTTTGATGAAATTTGGTATTGTGATAATTTGGGTGAACATTTAAGATATTTTTTACTCCGGGAAAATGTCTCATTCCCATGGAAAAATACAAAAACGATTTTTAACATGTGCGTGCATTAGGCCGCTCGTCCTTTGGATGCGGAAACGTGCGATATTTAATTCGGACGAATACGCATGAAAACGGACGAACGATCCAAACAGCTGTAAAGCTATACATCCTCGTCCATTGAAAGCGTCTCGTTCGTCCGTTTCCGTACGTATAATTGCGACGTGCGAACAGATCCAATTTTGTTTGGATTTTGTCGCGCGAAGAAGTCCGTTCCTTGAGATTTTTATTTTTATTGAAATGAAACGGAAGATAAATTACAATTATAACTGTGTACCTTTGCATATTACGTGCCATAAATTGTTTTTTACGTATTTTTATAGCATTTATAGCGTCAGAAAAAAAAAATTAAAAAGGAAAATACTGACGAATATTGAGCTAGTGGACGAACAGTAGACATATCATTTCGGACGAACGACAAACGTGCGTAATCGTCTGAATCAAATATCGCACGTTTCCGCATCCAAAGGACGACCGGCCTTACACAAAAACTATTGTTCTATGCAAATTCTGTATAATTATTATACTTAAATACTTCTCATTGAGTTTATAACAATGCGTCGCGAGAACGACTTCGCGAGTACAGCCAGTTTTAAGTATAGTCTTAGTATTAAGATTTATTAACTATTATTATTATTTATTACATATAAATTTTGCTTGTGAAGAGGTCGATACTCACTGAAGGTTTATTACGGCTATTATAATATTATTATTATTGTCTTTTAATGAAATATTCGTAAGTACTTAGGACTTAATTAGTACATCAATCATATTGACAATATTAAGTAGGTATACTTGAATAGCAATATAATTACCCTTGAAATTAACAATCTATAGTTGCCAAAATTGTTCAGAATACTATTTCTATAAATCCACTGACAATCAGACAACTTGTGATGAAATTTTTATTAAACTCCTATAAACAATTACCAACTTCAACCACAAACTAGTGTAAACTTAATTCTGCCTATTAAATACATACTATGTTTAATATCTCCTAGCACAAATATTATACATATACGGACTATTCACGTGAACCGTACGTTAAAAATTCAAAACCTTTTAAATACAGTAACATCTTTAAAATTTTATTTATTGGAAAATTCGGCTATTGGAAAATATTCTTGATTTTCTATAATTTTCTAGTTTAAATAGAATGCGGAGTGTCTTAAGACCGCACAACCGAAGTGAATACTTCTATGGCGATCTTGTAATCGACTCGAGGTAACATAAACACATATATGTATTTATAGATAGGACTTTATGGATAAGAAGCGTCGCGGTTAACGATGAACGTGCGAAGCCAATAACAAATAATAATAGGGGAAAGTATCATAAATCGTACCGTTGCCTTAATCGTACCATGGCAAAATTTCGTATTAGAATGTATTTTTTTGACATCTGTCTGTTGTCATTTAAGTTATTTTATAAAAAAATTGTCATAAAAATTAACAGCTAGCAGTGTAAACACGGAAACACAAATTTATAACAATTTTAAGTTTTGACCAGTGTTTCATGTAAATTTTGAGTCATTTTTATAAGACTTTGTTGAAGAATATGGTAGATATTAACAACTATTTTGAAATTTATTCAGTAAAGTAATACATTAGTTTTATTTTCAACTAATTTTTATTTTCCTAACCTCATTAGTTAATGTAATATACTCTTTTTTTCAAAAAGTAACATAGTTGCCTATATTGTACTAGTACTGGTACGATACAGAAAACTGATAACACGTAATTACCTAAATCGTACCCTTAAAAAGTATTAACAAAAAATTGCGAAAGTAAAATAACTAAAATTATTTCGTTTGCATTTGTAACCTCTATTATATTTTTAGAATATATTATAATACCTATAAAAATTTTTTCTGTTTTTTAGAATAAATATGTGTGAGAAAAGAAAATATTACAATTGGTCAGAAGCAGATATAGAGATTGCTTTAAAATTATACTGAAATAAGATGTATGGCTCTAATGAATGTTATGTTACTTATATAAAATTCTAAAACCTATATTTAGAAGGCACTTAAAATGTTTAAATTTTGGAGTTAAGGACCATAAATATTAACAGGACGCCCGATAATTTTCAATAAATGAATAGAAGGCTACATACTGAAATTTGAAGAACGCTTCTTTGGCCTTAACATATTTGATGTACGAAGATTAACATATTAAGTAGTAAAACGAAACAAAATTCCTCATAATTCTAACAAAAGTAACGTAATGGTTGAGAAAAAGTGGGTCTACTGTTTTATGAGTCGATATCCCAATTCGCATTTGATGATTTTTTTGTTTTTAATAAAACAATGATTTTTTAAAAAATATGAGGATATTTCCTTTGTCACTTTATGTCTAAAACAAATTCTGTTTTTAAAATTTAATAGCATTTATTTAAGTAATATTTATTGGTACGACTTAAGAATCTCGTGGTACGAATTATGAATCTAGTTTCCTAAATTGATACCAATTGCACTAACCTTAATTTTTATATTTTTTAAGCATTTTTGATTTAGTTTTCTTATTAAAACATGACAGGATGGATAGAAAAAACTTCAAAGTTTCATTCTAACATAAAATTTTTGCCAAATTTTTAAAAATATTTCCATAAAATCAGAAAATGTACAAAGTGGTTTCAAATTAAGCAACTCTCCCCTAAATTATTTCCAAACCGAGTTCATGATTAAATACCATTGGGTTAGAACCAGAATCGATAATCAGAATTGTCTATTCTAACGAATATTAAAAATGTGAAAGTGAGTTTGTTTGTTTGACTTTTACAATTATTGTTTCAAGCTTAATTGCCAATTTTCAAACATATTTCTCTTATTATTTATAAATTAGGAATACCATAAAGTAACTCTCAGGTCAGTGAATATTGTTATATAGTTTAGAGTATTCTTAAAAAACTGAAACTCAAATTCAGTGTAGGTACAATGAAAATTTCGTCTTGTAGGGGAGAGACTTAATGAATGGGACGATTATTGAATGGGACAAATGAGTTTTAACTAACAAGGAACCGTTAGTGGAAATTTGTTTTACAGTGACACTGGGTGTCTTTTATATAACTATTTTTATGTGCAATATATGTGTTAACGATTTTTCGTTTGTTTAAACAAAAATTAAGAAATACGATTTTAAACAGAAAAAGTAACTTTTATTTTTTTACAAATTATGAAATATTCTATAATAACCATTGTGCTGAGATTAATTGTGTTAGTTGATTTTATTAAACCGCTTAGTAAGACTATAACTATACAAGTATTGTTTGCACATTGAGGTTATGTACTTTTTATTTTTGCCTTTATCTTATTACTTGACGAGAGATATTGAATGGGACATTATGAATCTGACCTTGAATTTTGATCTTGATCTCAAAGTCAAGGTCACCATCGAATGAGGCTGAGACTTTTGTCCTCATTATTTATCCCAAAAATGCTTCCCCGCTGAGATTTTTGACCATTTCTATATGTTTAATAACCTGTATAAACTGCATGAATTTTACATTGTATTACATATGTCCCATGCAATATTCTTCTTGTCCCATTCAATGAGAATGGAATTACTAAATGGGACAAAAAGCTAATTTTTTCAGACAAAAAATTTTGCCGTTATTTAAAAAGAATAAAAATTTTTTTAGTTTAAAACATAAAGTAGTATTTGAAGTAATCGTATGCCGCAAGAATTAAAATATTTGATTGCTTAGTTTTGGAGTTAAGACGATTTTTAAGTCTCTGCCCTACATGTTCAGATTCACATGTGTCTAAACTTACGTCGACTCTTGAATTTTGTAAGATGTAAACGTTTAAGAACAAGTAACTTCTGTTACTGAAGCACTATCTACTGAGAATCTCTTGCCATTAAAAATGACTTGCATTAGATTAAAGTTGATCACTATGGTATGCTTAGAGAAGTTATACCAATTCTAAATTATATCTATCGATTACTTTGGTCTATTTTATCGTTTCAACACTGCGAATATTTTGAAAATAAATTACATATGCATGCAGAGTCTACGTATATACACATTGTAAAAATAGAATAAGACAAACTAGAAACTGACATGCTTTGAAGAAAATTGAACGTATAATACGATGGAAAACTCTAATGATTTTATCAAAAGGTAAATGCAAATCGAGATAAACTATAGTAAACTATTAATGAAATTCTTTCAATCTTTGTACAGGCGTAAAAGGATGGAAATTTGCTTCCTTTTATATACAGTGTTCTATATATTTATGTAAATTTATATTAAATTTTGTTTGATGAAAATACAGTGAAACCTCGAATCAGAAAAATTATGTCTTTTCAGTTAAAGATATGTCTGTTTCATAGACAAGGTTTAATACCTATAGTCTTACCACCGAATGTTAAAAAATACATACTAGTTGTATATCCTAAGAAATAAAAGAACCTTTCATAATAAAGGTTATAGATCTGGCATCATGACGCTGGCCGGAAGTTTTTTTGTAGTCAAAATTTAATAGCTTCAATCGATTGTAGGCCGTTTGTAGATGTTTGTAGTATATTTATTTTCGTTTGTAGCCCTTTAGTTTATTTGTAATTAACAATCAAAATTTTGTACTGAAGTTGCACTGAATCGTGAATGTAGCATTTTTTTGGTATCAATAGAAAGATTATCGTTTGTAGTGTCTAAATATTGCGGTAAAATGTTAGTAGGGTCGCCTGATGAAGCATAATATTAATTAAAAAGTTATTTAAAAAAATTGCGCATGCGTACCATTCTAAATTTGCTCCATGTGAGTTCGTTATTTTAAATTTGACGCATGTATAGGTTTTATTGCACTATATTATTCAAAATTTAACAGATTGCGTTTATGATTACAGTAAAATTTAGTCTAAAAATTTTTATTTTTAATTAATTATGAAAGATAATAATAATAAATTATTAATGAAAGATAGATAATAATAATAAATAATTTTCAGTTGTGTTAAACCTGTTATTGAGTTAACTACTCGAAAGGTGGCTCGTTACAAGAAAACTTCAATTTGGTTAAAAGTAACAAATCAAAGTTATTTTCATATTAAGTAAATTATTTTTTAAATAATTGCTTCCGTAACTGATGAGTTTGTTTAATTTGCACATTTTTGAAAATCCTTGTGTGATTTTATTATTTAAAGTTGCTATTTTTTTAGAATTTTTCATTCACAATAATTGCTGACACAAGTTTAAAAGAAACTACGATGTATTTTTAATAGTGTATTAAGAAAAATTATTTTAATAATATGTATTATATATTACTAAACATGTTTTATTGAAATAAAAAAATTACTTTTTTAAAATTCATTGTTTTATTTTTATTTTCAAAAATATAACAACCTCATAAAACGACATAATTATTCTGTTACATGTGGTTAACTTTTTGTAATATTTTTTAATTTTGAAGTTTTAAAGCATATAAGATTTTCAATAATAGATAAATACTAATTGCTGTCCAAGAAAAATTCAAATTAAAAATATTCTACAAATCATTGTCGAAATAAAATCCATTGCACTCTTCTCTTTGCCATAAAAGTACATGAGTTTAGAAACGTGTAGGTGTAAGAAGTTTTCTTTTTTAAGAGTTTATTATTATTATCTTTCATAATTAGTTAAAAATAAAAAACTTTTAGATCAAATTTTACTGTAATCATAAACGCAATCTGTTAAATTTTGAATAATATAATACAATAAAACCTATATATACATGCGTCAAATTTAAAATAACGAACTCACATGGAGCAAATTTAAAATGTCACGCATGCGCAACTTTTTTAAATAACTTTTTAATTAATTATGCTTTATCAGGCGATCGTACGAACATTTTGCCGTTACATTTAGACACTACAAACGATAATCTTTCTGTTGTTACCAAAAAAAATTACATTCACGATTGCTTCCGGTTAACTTCAGTACAAAATTTTTATTGTTAATTACAAATAAACCAAAGGGCTACAAACGAAAATAAATATGCTACAAACATCTACAAACGGCCTACAATCGATTGAAGTTATTAAATTTTGACTACAAAAAAACTTCCGGCCAGCGTCATGATGCCTATAGATCTTATTAAAACTAAACACGAGACATATTGTGTCCATAAGTGATAAAAACTTCATCAGGCAAATAATATACATTTATAAGTGTTTTTAAGACCTTTATTATGGTATAAAAATTAAAATTTAAAAACCAGTGTGTTTCCATTCCCCACCCCAAATCTACCAGAAATGGTAGGTAAGGAAAGTTATTCAACAAGTTAAGGAAAAGGAAAATATATTTAACAAGCTTCGTTCAAAGACAAATTGATTTAAACATCACTTTTTGTGTGTGCTAGCACTTTAACACGACACTTTAAAAACATTTTATTGTGTAGTTTTATGGACTCATTTTTAAAGTATTTGTAAGTACTTAGGACTTACAAATTCGCGACATTATCGCGAACAAGTTTGTTTGTGTACAAAGTGTTGCGACTGTCTGAACGTAACTTAATAGTAAATGTATAATGTCGGTGCCAAGTAGCCCAGAGAACAACGCAACATAGGCAGCATATGCTAAGTTTAGTATTAAATAAACAATAAATTATTTATGCATCGGAAGTTGCAAAAGTTAGTTGCGAGGATTTCATGTGTATAATTAATTTAAACAATTAAATGGTTACCTAATTGCATTAAAGCTGCATACCGACCGGTCATTTATATTAAGTATGTATCTAAATATTACCTATATGTATGAAATACAGAAGCCATCATTGAAATTGTAACACACTTAAGCATCATTCTAACAACGATTACTTTAAGAGGGGACTACTGGATGAAAAATCGCATAAAAAGTCGTATTTATTTACTTTTTATTGACGACTGTTGTTAAACACAATTTCTGCTTTAATTTGACGCTTCATTTAACCAAACATATAC
Organism: Brachynemurus nebulosus; assembly: GCA_035578155.1. NCBI lineage: Eukaryota > Metazoa > Arthropoda > Insecta > Neuroptera > Myrmeleontidae > Brachynemurus > Brachynemurus nebulosus. The sequence continues at coordinate 33,200,792 of JAPWDM010000001.1, read as the reverse complement.
AATTTTTACGCCATGAAACAATTTTCACTCAAGCGCTGTTCCTTAAATCCCGTAAAAATTTAACTGACGAACAAACCTCTCAGAATCTATTAGAGTTATTAACCTGAAATCTTTTATGCATAACGTACTATATTAAGTAGATTATTTGGGAACAGCCTTACTCATTTTCAAACTTACTCAAACAAGCTTCTAACTAAATTAAAAAAAAAATATAACTATTTTTTTTTTTAATTAATAATAATACTTACAAAAACCTCTAGGCGTAAAAACAAATCTTTTCTGTTTTATTTTTGTAAGAAAGTATGATCTTTTGAATGAAATAAGAAGTTACAAATGAAAATTCGAGAAATTCCACAATTCAAATTTCATTATAATTTAGAGCAGGGGTCGGCAACCTGCGGCCCATTGCATGTTTTTAGGGGGCTCACCAAGTAATATAATTTTTCGAACAATTTGCTCTGCTTATGCAGAGTTGAGCATACTCTGTATTTTTTTTTTTTTTGTTCTCCGATGTTATTATAACATGTAAATAAAATTGTTACTAAAAATTATTATCATATTGATTTTTGTATTAAGAAAAAGAAAAATAAGAAAATACCCCTGTCGTACCATCCTGTATAATATAGCGAATTTCCGTTTACAAAAATTAGTTTTTCTTGGAAACTACTTGACATAGAGTCATTCAAGTAACATAGAAATCACATAGAAATATCTTTTCTATGTTTTTTTTTTCGCCTCTTTCCAACGGTGTAAGAAAATATGGCAAAAACTTATTTTTCCACAAAAGTTTTTTAGGCAAAGATACCTAAAATAACCGTTCTGGGCATCGGACTTTTTGGAATTTTTATCAAATTTCGTAAAAACAGAATGTTTTGTTCGAGAGCTACGCACGGATGTAAATTTATTTCTGTCATAGTTCCGGGCCTCAAGTCGCGTCAAGACAGTGGTTCTAATAGCTGAATTTTTGATTCAAAAATTCGCTAAGAAAACCTATTTAAGCCACATAAATCATTACAAAATATCTGGCCGTGCGGTCCGCCATCCAGAAAAGGTATATAGCAAACTAATTTTCATCCGCTAAGCCAGCGGTTTCCAAACTGGGGGGGAGGGCGCAATATTCACCATGGGGCGCAGGTTAATTGCAAATATCGTCGTCGTTTTGATAAAATCATGGTTTAAGAATAAACGCTCAAACATAATTACCAAATAACGGACACTTTATATTAAGGTTACATGGGTCTTTTTTAGCAAAAAAATCACTATTTTTGCGATTTTTTTAAACAATATAAGAAAATATAATTTATTTCAACTTCTGGCATATTATTATATATTATTTTGAGACACTGTAAAAAAATTTTTATGAAAAAAAAAAATAATTTTAAAAATTTATTAGGCCATTGGCAGCTAGTTTTTGGAAATCGCTGATTTTACGCCGTAGTAGGTTTCTATTAGTAGGTGCTCATGGCTTGTACTTGAACGAAAGATTACTGTTTCCGTTCATTACATCTCATTTTACAAGTAGAAGATCAACAAAACAGACGAAAATTTTTACCAAAAATCAAAATTTTTTAAACACTGTCAAAAGTTGAAATTTCATTTTTTTAAATTCCTTTGTTCAAGTACAAGCCTCAAGCATTTACTAATAGAAAAAATTGCCAAAAGCTGAAATAAGTTAGGTTTTTTTGCTAAAAAAAATGCCATGTAACCCCTTAACACTGATTTTTCTGCTCTCTACTGTACGTAATCTTTTAACAATAACAGTTCTCAAGCGGTCAGAGTCATGTAAGCGCGTAAGTATTGAATACGTGTCTGATCAATGGTTTACTCTCTCAAGTGTCATATAGACCTGTCGTCCTCTAAGAATACGAGTTTTTTCAGTAAAAGAATAATTTACCAATTGTTTAAAATTTTTTCTAGAGGGGGGGCAGCAGAGGTAAGATTTTTTATAGGGAGGCGTTAGTGTACAAAGTTTCGAAACCGCTGCTCTAAGCGATTTAAATAAACAGACAATATACCAGTATTAAATAACAACAAAATAAACAACCATGTAGCAGGCAAGCGCGTAACGTGAATGTACAGTTACTACCATTTTTAATGGACTGAAAGATTACCATGGTTGTTATAATAATTCAGTTTTATTTGTCCATGAGGGTGTGCGCTTAAAGATGCTAGGGTCTCAACATTTCTTTATTCTTAATTATGATCTATGTAGTTACGTAATTCGTATAACGAAATCAAAACAAAAGGAAATAATACAGTTAAAAGTTTATTATTTATTTTTGTTAATGTTTAACGTTGAAATGAAAAATGAAAAATTTTGATGTATAGAAATAAATTCGTAAAAAAAATATCAATATATAATTTATAAACATCAGTCTTCTTATTCTTTTTTTTTTTAAATAATCATTTAAATTGAATCGTTTAAAAAACAATAATCATTAATCATGAATAAAATAGATCAATCAAATTGATAATATTTCATTGGTTTTGCACACAATAAGGATGATATTCGACGAAGCTTTGTAGCTCTCCGTTTCTCATATACATAAAAATTGTTTAGCAGAGTGAACAATAGAATCAGTAGGCTTGACGTTCAGTAATAAGATACAATCTGATATTTTTTCTTAAAAATGCCAATCAAAATGAAAGAAAAAAAATAATAAAATACTATATTAAACAAAGTACTTGTATAATAACTAGATTGTGAAAAATTTAATATTATTGTCTATACACAAAGACTGTAATTTTTCCTTTTCATAAAATGGACAATGATATTTCTTCTTTTGGGAAATGCCAAATAAATTATTTTGTAAACTCTTCTACGTTTTAGGTATTGATTTCTTTTTTAAATTTTGTGTATTAATAATAATTTTTTTCTGCTCCTGTTGAAGAACACACTCATTATATATCTGTTAATTGTTGAGAAAGTTAAGCATTATTCAAAGGTGTGGAGGAATTACCATTACTCAATACCTTTTTGACCAATGAAATCACAGTATTAACCATTATTCAATGGGTTTGCGATTGTTTTATGTATGATGTATGTATCAAATTTTAATTTAATAAATGTTGCGTAGTTGCGTTCAAGTAAACAAAGTCGTATATATTTTGTTTTGATCGCTTTATGCATATTATACAAAAATTTAATTAAATTAGAAATAGATTAAAAATTTCATTTAAAATTTATATTCAATTTTATTTAGATCAAAGAGGAAAAAAGTCGTAGAAATATATCGTATTCTACTCGCTTGCAATGGCTATTACTCACTCAGATGCATTACGACACTCGCCTCGCAAGCTCGGCTCGTGTCGCAATTTCATCTTCGTGAGTAATAGCTATCATTACTAGCTCGTTGAATAATATACTATTAACGGTGTTTTTGTGTATTTGTTATAGTTTTATTAGCAAGGAGTATCAGATTGATGTACCTTAAGGTTCTATTCAACTTCAGCATTCAACCATTCAGCTTCATTTGTTGCATTTGTCTGATGACGTCAGATCATTTGATTTAGCTTTTAATACCCCTTTATACAAAATAGTATAATTTTCGTCTGGTGTAATATCTATATCTGGTTTTATATAGCTTAATAGTTTTTTTAAAATTAAAATTCACATAGTGTTTGAAAAATTATCAAACTGAATCGACCGGACCTCTTGCTTACTAGCCAAGTGCCTTTCAAATTAAGCTACCTCGACAGATTTTTCGAGTGCCACTCCAGTCCGATAATCAATCAAACAGATCCTCTCTTTAATGCGAGTTTTTTTGCAGTTAAAGTTCTTTTTAGTTCCAGTTTCTATAAAAAAATTTTTTTTAACCGCTCTACCTTTGGGTTATTATTAAGAAAGTAGGTAATTAAACATTTTAAGGTTTTTTTCATTAGATTTCTAATAAAACATCGGGTTTTTTTCATTAGATTTCTAATAAAACATCGGGTTTTTTTCAATATACCGCAGTCAAATTTTTTAGAAACTAGACTCATTTATGACCCTTTTTTGTATCCTTTGCAAGTCAGAGGTTCTCAACATAAGATGTCGTTGAATAATTTGTGTAATAATATGCTACTAAATATTTTATCAAATATATTTTGTATCGAATGTAATCAATCAACAAAATAAATTATTCATTGGCAAAAAAAGAAAAAACATTCTGCTAAATGAAGCAGCAAACGATTGCTGGTGTTCATAATGAACACAATACCTTACAAGAACCCAATAAAATTTGAAACACACAAAACACAGAAACAAACAACACAATTTTTTTTGTACCTGAACGTAGGGGATACGGTTTGTTGCGTTCGGGCCATAATGTAATGGACGTATCACGTACGTTCGTATGGGTACACGGAGAGAAAATTCCTATAAAAATTACTGTGCTTATACTACAATCGACGTGTAACAAGCGAACATATCCAATTTTTGTACGGTAAAATTGGATATGTTCGCCTGTTACACGTCGATTGTAGTATGAGAACAGTAATTTTTATAGGAATTTTCTCTCCGTGTAGGACGATTAAAGAATGTCCAAGTAATAAATGTCTCTCTACCTTTTTAAGAACGCGTCACCTAATCCAAAATGATGAGCTAAAATAAATGACGCCTAGCTTTAAAAAAGCTAGCTGTGTACTAGAAGAAAAAAAGCAAGCTGGATGATATGACTTTACGGAATTTACGATACGATATAAAAACAGAAATATTAAAAATATTTAAAGTTTCAATTACTTTGTCAATTTCACTAGAATTGAGTAGAATTTACTAAACGCGTTTTCAATCTCGCGACCATCATCAGAGTAATTGAAGGAATGTATGTGGGAGTGTAATAAATACTCTTAAAAATGAATTTGGGAAAAACCCGTCATTATACTATTTCATATGAAATAGGCTGTACAATAACGTACCTGAAAGACGATGTTGATAAACCAGTTTTGAATAATAGAGGTAATTATTTTTATCTGTGTAAGGTAAAAATTTTTAACCAATATGTTTAAGAATAAAGGAGGGGTGTCCAAAATGTTAAAGTTGCTGAAATTATATTTTTTCGTTTAGAAGTTCAGTTTTAATAAAGGTGAATTATTTAGGTCGTTTTGATCATTTAAAACCTCCACTTGTGGGTCATTGTTCAATCTATTAATTTCAAGAGCCTCCAAGAGATTCAATTTTGTACCCTTTTGACAAATATGTAGAACTTTTGGTTTGTGATTTATATTGGGGAAATGACCTGTTTCTAAGACGTGTAAACCAAAATTTGAGCTATGAATTTGAGATCCAACATGTTCCTTATAGGTATAAGGAACATGTTGGATCTCAAATTCATAGCTCAAATTTTGGTTTACACGTCTTAGAGGTATAAGGAACATGTTGGATCTCAAATTCATAGCTCAAATTTTGGTTTACACGTCTTAGAAACAGGTCATTTCCCCAATATAAATCACAAACCAAAAGTTCTACATATTTGTCAAAAGGGTACAAAACTGAATCTCTTGGAGGCTCTTGAAATTAATAGATTGAACAATGACCCACAAGTGGAGGTTTTAAATGATCAAAACGACCTAAATAATTCACCTTTATTAAAACTGAACTTCTAAACGAAAAAATATAATTTCAGCAACTTTAACATTTTGGACACCCCTCCTTTATTCTTAAACATATTGGTTAAAAATTTTTACCTTACACAGATGAAAATAATTACCTCTATTATTCAAAACTGGTTTATCAACATCTTCTTTCAGGTACGTTATTGTACAGCCTATTTCATATGAAATAGTATAATGACGGGTTTTTCCCAAATTCATTTTTAAGAGTATTTATTACACTCCCACATACATTCCTTCAATTACTCTGATGATGGTCGCGAGATTGAAAACGCGTTTAGTAAATTCTACTCAATTCTAGTGAAATTGACAAAGTAATTGAAACTTTAAATATTTTTAATATTTAAAATGAAATTTCACAAAGTAAACCTCTCAACAGTAAATTATTTAAAAACAGAAATTATAGTATATTGACAGATTAGAGTCCCAGTTTTTTCCAAGTATTAATTTCGTTGATTTTATTATTTTATTGAATAAGTAGATATATTTAATGATTAAAAATTTAGTTGTAGCCCAGGAGAAATCGGCGCATGAGTACCGAAAACTATTCCATCTCAATTTTTTATGCGATCCTCTTCAAATTTCCCTACTGATGATATAAATGCATGTTGCCATGAGGCAACCCCGTGTCATATTGTTTAAACCGAGATTGTTTAAACAATTGCAAGGAATTGTTATTTTTCAAGCGGAAAAATTTTTTTTATATTCTTTATTGACATACAAATAAATTTATTAAATAAAAGGTTTTATGACTTTTCACGATAAAATTCATATCTCTAAAATTATTAACTTTATCGTGAAAAGTCATATAGGACCTTTTTTATTAGTATTTCAATAAAGAATATACAAAAATATTTGTCCGGTTGAAAAATAACAATATCATCAGTAGGGAAATTTGAAGAGGATCGCATAAAAAAAATTGAGATGGAAAAGTTTTCGGTATTCATGCACCGATTCCTCCTGGACTATTAGCGATATAGCATATTTAAATACACATTAACCGATGTATTAACTGATGATAATTAAAATTTTTAAGATGTTAAATGTGTGTTTCTCTATCTAAATTTACTCTAGCGTATTTAAAAATAATAAAAATAGTTCATGGTCAAGACTTGTCGATCATCACTCATCTTAAAAATTTATGATTCAGTGTGTTGCTACAGTATTTTCCGTGCTTTTTTGTTTTAATTACTAATTGTTGAAAATATTTTTGAACAACAAAAACAAATAAAAATTAAAAATTTATTTATATTGTTAATTAAATAATCCACATGATGGAAAATGATTATTTTTCTGGCAAATATTTATATTTTATATTTCTTTTAAATTTTTGATCGAACAGTTTATGCATGTATGATAAATTTATGAAATGACTAGAAAATATTATGTTTGTTTTATATTGGATATGACATGTTCCACATGTTTATTGACCAGTGCAAATAATATATTAATATCTCTATACCTAGTGTAAATAATAACTAATTATTCATAAATTCATTGGACGTGGGTACCCATTTGAACTGATTAATTAAAAACATACGTTTTAATTGTTGATACTGTAGAGATAAAAAAACAAAAACCATTCTGGAAATTCGATTTTAGATCTTTTTCAAAGACGTAGAAAAAATTCGCAATAACCATTGCTCCTGCCATAAAACGACATGTACTGAAGGTACGTACCAAATTTAAAAGCAACTGGCTAAATATAATTCTATGAGATATCATATCAGTCAGCTTGAGTCAGGTGAGATATCATTATTATAACTTGGAATCATTTCTGCCATTTGTTGGAGTAACATTTGGTCATATAATATGAACTGTGGTTTTCCGACCATTTGATTGACTGTATGACCCCGTCAAGCCCTACTATTTTCGTATTGCAATTCGGCCTCGGGACCTTTACCTATCAGTGGTTTTTTTCATCAATTTTATTTTTTGCAAAAATTAAATTTTTTTTATTAATTTTTCCTTTTCAATGGTAGGTATTATTGAAAAGAAATTTTTTTGATTTTTTCAAAATATCACACGACTAAAAATAAGATCTAAGATTGTTATATTGTCCTCCATTGGCTAGTGCAAAGTTGACCACGTTAACCTTACTTTTCTGTTGAAAGAATTATGACAATCATCTAATTTTTTCAAAAAACCAGGTAACATTAAATATTAAACTTAAACATTTTACTATTTCGCTGGCGCACTGTCTATTTCTTGTAGTTTTCGGAATAACAATGACCATAAGAAAAAAATGCCGTATCACGGAAGTCGAAGTTTTCCCTTCGTCTTCGGTATCTTCAAGATATTTAAATCTGATTGAATGTCTACAAGCGATTTGTCATTTTGGTGGTTTCAGAATTGATGATAAGTGTCCGGCTGATCGGGGCTTTGAAAAAAGGTTAAAGTTTTTAAGGGCTGAATCTCAGTAATTTTCAGTTTTATGCCGATAGCAATAACAAGGAAAAAAGATTCAGTTTTATGTCGATAGCAGCTAGTAGCAAAAAGAATTAACACAAATCAAATTCAATAGAAACACATACGCACAAGGGCATTCCTACCCATACTTACCTGCCAATACACTTTGTTTTTGTTTTTTGTTTTTTAAATATTAAAAAAAAGGGCTTGAAGATATTTATTCTTACCAAAAAATCCTAAATTCCTACTTTATAAATAATAAAAAGTTTAATAACTTTAACTTTAATAACATTTTAAAATTACCTAATATGTTTGTATTGCATTTGCTATAAAAGTAGGGGTGGGGGAGGCAAAACGGGGTACTTAAGAAACCGTTATGATCATAAGGACTGAAATATGTTGAATCTTATTACTTTCAGTCGCAATTAAAGTAAAATAATCAAATTTCGAGCTTCCGTAAGAAAATTTTTTTTTTTTTTGCGGGCAAAATGGGGTACCTCTTAATAATGTAAGATTATAAATATATTCATAAGAAACGAAGCTATTAAATAATAATATTTTTTAGTAGTAATTTACGTAAAACGAATCACCATTTATATTAGTAGTGGATGCAGAGGCGAAAAAAAAAATTATTTTTTTAATAATTCTTATTACATAAAGTTATATTATCAATATCTTTTGTAAATATTGATATATTATAATATATTTATAATATATTTATTTGGTTTCCAATATTATCAAATTTGAAAATATAAAATTTTTACCAAATTTTTGGGGTACCCCATTTTGCCGCCCGGCCCACTACCAAGTTAATTTTTTTTAAATTTTTTAATTTACTGTACGCCTACTTGTATTACAATAAAAATAAAGCATTTTAAACACATTTAACAATATCATTGAATTCCGATGTAAAAGGCGGAGAAGTGGGGGAAAAGTAATGTGGAATCCCCAAAAGGCACTAACTGGATACTAACTCAATACATGTAGAAAATTTCAGCCCTCTACGTTTAGTCAGAGAGCCCTTAGGCGTGTTAGAAAAAAAGCAAAAAAATGAAGGAAATATTGGCGTAAAAATCGTGGGGGTAAGGGTTAAAAGTTGAAACCTCCAAAAAGCAGTGGCTGGCTATTACCTTAACCTATACACAAAATTTCAGCCCTCTAGGTTTATTTGGGGAGATTTTGATCCGAACGAAACTGTTAAAAAACAAGAAAAATCATGTTCTTTTTGGTATAAAAATGGTGGGGGTAAGGGTTAAAAGTTGACACCCCCAAAAGGCACTCCCTTGATACTAACTCAATCCGAATACAAAATTTCACCTCTTATTTGGGTGACCTGTGCGAGTGGTACAAACTTCTGAAACGTCGAAAAAGCATGAAATTGTAGCTTAAAAATGGTGGGGGTGGGGGTAAAACATTAAAACCTCCAAAAAGCACAACTCAGATACGAACTTTATCAACGCACCAAATTTCGACTCTCTACGTTAATTCTGGGGGGCTGTGGGTGTGTTAGATCCAGCAAAAATACTTTGTTCCCCTCTACTCCCTCCAAATCATCCTAGGAAGCTAAATTTTGGATATGTTGTAGATAACTGGCCGAAACATTATCTCCAATCGGTTTGGAAATGTTCTATTGTTTTGTTGCCCCCTCCACCCCCTTAAAAGTTAGGTCGGATGGAAAATTTGACCCCACTTTGATAGTATGTGGTGCATCGGAAATAAGCCCCACTTTCAGTTCTACACATGTCAAAATGTAGCGGGAATATATATATATATATATATATATATATATATATATATATATATATATATATATATATATATATCAGACATTTTTTTCTGCAGAATCATGTTCCACGGGTCCGAAAACGAATAGCGCCCCTCCTCTCGCCTTGTCCCGTTCTTATCGCTTAGGCTGCATAAGTCTAATTTTTTAAAGGAAAAATTCGACTAAAGACTAAAAAGTTCATCCTATATGATTTGTATGTGTATTGTGTATATAAAATATAATTGTTTTTTCTTTTGATTACAAGAGATAAATATGATTTTTTTTAATATAAACAAATTAATATTTTAGAGACTGACTTTGATGTTGGTGAAACAAATTTTCGTTTTACAATATTTGCAAATCAATTTTTTTTGTAGGAAATTTTAATTTGTAAATAAACGTATGTATATATTATTAGTATGTCGTGCAGAAATCATTGTTTGAATCAAATTAAGTTAGAGTCATTTTTCATTTTAACGAAGAAGAATTATTAGTTAGTATATAATACACGATAAATATTATATAATGTAATAGAAAATTCTTTGAGATTTTATCATCACTGTTAATTAAGAACTTTAAAAGTTCAAATTCAAGAATGAAGTAGTTATTTTTGTATTTAATCTTAATCTTTCATAATTTCCTAGAACGGTAATTTACTACATATAGAATATTTATATTTGATTAAATTTTTCTTTATCGTCCTATCGCTCTCTCATATATTCTAAAGGTACAAATTGATTAAAGGAGAGAAACCAGAGCGAGAAAAGCCAATATTCCCTAGTGTTCTTCATGAACACTTTCATTGCCAAGCTAAAAATATAGGCTTTGTGAGATGGCCAAATATTTTACGTTAACTGAGTAAGTTCTTATATTTTTCACGCGTTATCGCGTGATCGGCAATGAACGTGTTAATATACTACTTTGAAACGGATGCAGAAAGAATTCCAGAAAAAAACAGTGTATTTGCTTGACCATAGTAAACAAACACGAACACCTCTTTTCCTTAACGTGTAGAAGTACGTACTAGATGATCATTAAGCCGGTTTTACTACACGAATACACGGCTTAATACAGAGGCGTAGCGAGGGGGCTGCAAGGGAGTCTATGATGCTCCGGGCGCTACTCACAGAGGGGCGCTAAAGAGGAGCATCAAATCTGCCCAAATGCGGCAGGTCTTGGAGGACGCCAAAAAAATTAGGTATGAGTTTTTTTTTCCTCGGCACGTGTTCTTTGGGAGGAAGAAAGCAATATTTTCTTCTACAGGGGCGTCAATAAAGTGTCGTGCCCCGGGCGCCGGTTATGTTCACTACGCCACTGGCTTAATAAATCCTAAACAACAGTACAACACATAATGCAGTTAACGGCTAGATTTTAAATAATTCAGTTTTCTTATTTTTGCTTAGGATTAAACCAACATTTACGTGTATATCTTGAACTATTTACATACATCTGAACTTGTTTTCAACATTGTATCAAATATTAATTGTTCATTTTTAATTCTTCTTAAATAATTTAAAGTGGGTTCAACTTTATCGAATAAAAAAAGAATTATTTCGAATTCTATATTAAAAAATTATTTCAAAATATATTCCTAAAGTTACGAAGTTCATCAGTTAGAAATACCGCCAAAGTTACAGTAAATAATGTTGATAAGTGCACAGATACTTGCATGACTTCAGCGTGTATTTTGAAATTTTTTACCCAATAAAAGAAAAATTAATTTTTGAATCTACACCAATACCTCAATTTGCGTCGTGGTTACGTTCCAAAAAAAACACGACGCGAATTGAAACGACGCAAAGTGAATTATGATTTTTTATAGCGAATTTCGAAAAAAAAATTAAAGACTCGAACCCAAAACAACGCAACTTCGAAAATCTAACGACGCACAGTGAAAATTAGTACTAATTCAGCAGCGACGCAACTTCGAAAAAACGCAAAACGAAACGACGCAAAGCGAGGTATTGGTGTACTTTACTTAAAGCTTTTAAATTAGAAAAAATATCTGTCCTCAACGAACTTAAAAAATCAAACCTAATCATTATTTTCTTTGGTTTGAAAGAAATCTCGTCTTCAGTTAAAAAGATAATTTTATAGAATTTAAGATTAAATCATACTACAAATTTTTTGAGGCATATACAAATAAATTTTATGAGAATCTTGTTTCAGTTTTGTTCTGTACAACTTGTTTGTTCTAACCAAAATTAAATTAACTAGAATACATATTCGATATACTGTTAATTATTATCAATTTTCCTTAAAAAATCCAAAAGTCGTTTTTCTACATTGTACAACGGGTTTACATTTTCAGTACGATCGAGAATCTTCCATCCTGTTCTTGGAAAATTGAACTAACTTCTATGGAAATCAACTTATAGCGTCAATTTGATACCCAAAAGGATGTAATGTTGGTAGAATGTTTTGAGCGTTATATAAGACTATACCTATTATTAATTAATATACATAAATTTATGCGTGTAATAATGATCATAAATTTACAAACATAGTACAGTAGAACCTCTGATTATGGACATCTCTCTTAACCGGTCTCCTATAGCCGGACATTTTTTTTATGACAGTGTCCATGCTATACTAAAACCAATGCATTCAGCACTCTTTTAAGCGGACCCACTGTTAACTAGACGCGGGCAAAATATTTTTTGACGCGCATATATTATTTAGTTCGTATACATTATTACCTTCATTAACCGGATGCGAGTACGTCTATTGCGTATGTATAGGTACTTATGTGGCGTACGAAAGTTATACATATAAGTTACAGTGTTACCTAAAGGACAATATGTTTCTTTCGGGGGCAGATTCGCAATATCTGATTATATTCTACCCTTTTTCCATTTTCCCTGATTATCTCGAGAACTGTAGATGATAAGAAAAAACACTTTATCAGACACGGCACCTTATTTTTAAAGAGCTTTCGATTGACATATTTAATTCCAGGCCGGACCTACTGGAAGGACTGTTCGACAGGTTAGGGGTGACAAATATTTCTTTTTACTATATGCTACACCCCTTGAATTTAATTAAAACTTGGTATAGTATTCAAGTAAACTAAGGCCCAGTTACAGTATTTTTTTTCGAGGTAGTAAATCAATGGAAACCCTATGAAAATAACATTGAATCGCATTTTATCCTTGTTAGTATCCTTAATGACGAGAACTGGCATATATATTAACAAATATGCTTAATATTCTAGAGAGTATCTACCTTCATGTGAATTTGAAATTATTTTTTTATGTTAAATAGTTACCGAGAAAAAAAATTTTAGGGGATAATGCATTCATTTTTTATTATTTTTTTAGTTATCTCCGTAACTATTCAATTTTAGTCGGGAAGGTGATAGATATCAATTACTTATAGCCTCACCATATCCTTAGTATAGTTATTAATATGAGTTGCTATTAGGGGCAGTTTCACCACGGATGCACGGCTAGACCCGTTGTTCATAAAATTGATTTGAATTAAAAAATTAAAAAAATTTTGAATGAAAAAATTAGTTACGAATACTATCTCTATTAATGCTATTATTTACTCTCTCCTAATAAGCGAACACGGCTGTTAGCCGGACAAATTTTTAGGTGACACCGTTGTCCGGTTAATAGAGGATTCTACTGTACTTATATATATCTCCATCACTTCAATTTACAATACAATTACGTTTATATTGTACCTACTGTTGAATTATTATATATATACCCCTATGACAAGCAGTGAATTGTGCAAACTGCAATGGTGTTTCCCATATGTTTATTATTATTATTAATATATTATTCATCGCATATGGCGGGGCGTTGCATCGCTGCACCGTTGCACTATTACTGATGTATTTCCTGCCTATAGTTGTGTTTACCTATGATTATTGTTAATTAAGTGTGTATGCATTTCATAACAAAATAAAATCAGATTTACAACGATACAAATACAATTTTATTATTTTGTAATACTAATCTGTATATGTAATTGGATGTATCGTAATATACTCAATGCATAAATTATGTGTTATCGTAATAGTCAAGCATCTAATCATTAATTTATATATACAGGCTGAGTTTTTCGAGAGTTGCCATTTTGATTAGAGCCAAACCGTTGATTTAATCGAAAAATTTGTTCAAATAAGAGTTGTAGATATCGACGGGGGCAAGCGAGTGCTATAGTTAGGAGCTTTATAGCTCTAATGGTTTTCGAGTTATGATACAAACTTATAGTTTTTTAAATGGAAACGTATGATTAAACGTTTTTCAAAAATTTGTTTATGATTCAAAACTACCTGTAACACTCAAATTTTCATTGTTTTATCTCATATTTTTGAGTAATTAGGTTTCAAAAATGATATTTTTCAATTTCGTACTAAAGTACTAGGATTTTACGTATTTTAAAAAGATATCATTTCAATATAGTTGCCATTTTTGACAATGTAGTAAAGAAAAATTAAACGATTATTACGTTTTCCATCAGAAATTAAAATTCTTAAATATGTAGATTAAATTATCATATAAAAGTGATAAGTAAGTACAATAAGGATATAATATTTCAGTTTTAATTCATTAAAAAATAAAAAAATTATTTTTCTAAAATGTCACTGTTTGACAGATACATAGGCGTCTAAGCATATTTTTGTAGCAAGTATTTTTAAAGGAAATGAAAAATTTTTTGTAAAAAAACTCCTTTTTAATTTGGTTTGTAATAAAAATAAAATACTATCGAATTTCAAATATTTTTACACTATTTAAGTGCATTTATTAACAATATTTTCGTTCCCAGTTAATCTCACTTTGCTACTATTAAGAAACGCCAATGTCACTTTGATTTGTACTGAATATGTACATTTATTTTACTTGCCACCTGCCGTACTATAAATAAATAAAAACTAAATATATTTTTCAGTAAATTAATGAATAAATTCAAATTATTTTTAAATTAAGTTACTTTAAATACTAATCTTTTAAAGTGATTTGATTTTATTATGCAAAAATGTTAAAAACTTGAAATAGAGCCCGACATCTATACTCCAAAATCTGAATTACTACCATTTGTATTACAGACAATGATACTAAATAAGGTTCTTTTCTTGGATGTAATAGAAATGTTAGCCGTCTAAAACACTGTCAGTTGAAGTAGCCTCAAATACATATCTGTATTTTTACCGCCTAATTGTTAATTTAGACACAATGGCAAATGTTTAAAACAATATCGAATTTTGGAAAGTAGTTAAATCGGTCAAAAATAACAGCAGAAGTTCATATGATTTAAGTCTAGAAAGTATGGAGGCATACTTTAATGTACCAGTCTCACTCGACTAATTACAGTGGAATTTTAGACGTGTGTCATCCTTATCTTGATGTTAATATTACACTGGAAGGACTTAATCTAACTCTGGATCATTGTAAAAATAATAAATCAGTTGGTACAGATGGTATTGCGTATGAATTTTATAAGCACTTGTCTACCAATTGGATGCACTATATTCTTAACTTTTTCAAGCAAATTATTATAAATGAAAAAAATAGCCTACAAATGGTGTGAATTTAGAAGTATCTTAATTTATAAATCAGGGAATAAGAAGGAACCAGCTAACTATCGTCCTATCGCATTAGCAAATACCCTTTTAAAAGTATTTATATCCATCTTAAATAGGAGAATTCTATCTTGGATTGAAAATAACAATTTGTTTTCGGAAAACCAAAACGGCTTTCGCTCTGACCGTAGCTGCATAGACACTATTTTTATTTTAAATACTCTATTAACTGTCCAAGTTCGAGTAAAAAGAAATCGTCTTTTCGCTATTTTCGTTGACTTCAAAAAGGCCTTTGATACCCTAGATCACGGCTTACTTTGGAACAAACTTTATAACTTGGGTATTCACGGGAAAGTAACTCGGGTCATTAAGTTTTTGTATGATCATGCTTACGTCAGATTTGAAACCACTAGTGGAAATACAAAAGCAATACCAATTTAAACTGGTATATTACAGGGTGAAACACTTTCATCAACACTATTCAACTTGTCTATTTCAGATTTAGAAAAATCATTCCGTAGCGCAGGTTTTAGTGGTATACATCTTGATCAGTCTACCGATATATTAATGTTATGTTATGCGGACGATATTATAATCTTTGGCTATTCACCCTATGATATACAGTGTAAATTAAATTACTTATCAGAATATAGTGCCAAAAATAAATTAACAGTTAACACTGAAAAAACTAAAATCGCTGTGTTTAGAAATTCCACAAAGTGCATAAAACTACCTAATTTCAAATTCGACAATCAACTTATTCTAATTGAACAACAATATAATTACCTCGGGATCAAGTTTAGTTCGACTTGTAAATACAAGCAAACAACGGAACATGCAGTTAGTAAGGCAAATGCCGCACGTGCATGCGTTCGTCAAATTCTGAAATCCAGTAACTCAGACGTCGGGTGCAGTAAGATGTGGCTATTCGATAGTATTGTTAATGCTACTCTTCTCTTTGGAGCCGTAATTTGGGTATATAGTTAATGGGATAAAATTGAAGTGGTTCAGCTAAGGTTTATAAAATCTTTATTGTACCTTTCTAAAAGTACCCCAAACCGTATGATTCGCCTTGAAACCAACCGCCCACATACATCGACCAAAATATTTAAAAAAATGTTGCTATTTTGGCTTTGAATAATTCAACTACCGAAAAATAGATGGATTTCAATTTGTTACTCAAAACTTGCAGAAATTGATTCTTGCCTAACAAATAAAATTGAGTTTAACTGGTACTCCCAAATTAAAAATATCTTAACTAATATTGACATGGATCATTTGTTACCTAAATCTCCGGACCTAGTGCGGAGAAAAGACGTCGAGGAAGCTTCAATCCAATATACTAATTACTTACATCAAAAAGATTTAGAAAATTTGGACTTTTTGTTTTTGAACTACAAACATGAGCGCTGTAGTACAGGGTTTTACAAATTTCTATTTAAATATTTTAATAAATATAGAAATGCATAATTTTGCACAATCACTAATTAATGTTTTAATATGTGTGTGATTCTCATTTGTTTTTCAATAATAATGCTGCTCACAAGTCTACTCTGTATCTGTAACATACTGATGCTATTGGTTGTATTAATCGTGTGAACTATTTCTCTTTAAAGATTTTTGTTTTTCTTATCATATACTTAACTTGACTGGACCTATGTAATTGTTATTAATGGATATTGTTAAATAGTATTGTTATTATATATTGTTATTAAGTACTGGCTATAAGAGTTATATGTTTTTTACTGAATTCTTTGTTACAATCATTTGATTTAAAAACAAATAAAGATTATTATTTAGGTTGTCCCGAGCAAACACATCCATTTTATTTTTTTCATTGTTAATCTTTATTGATCGAAATGACAATAAATTATGTATTAGTTAAATGTACGAGCCTTCAGAATTTATTACACGTTGCCATCGCTCAGGCAGTTGTTGTACGCCAGTCATAGAACCTGACGTGTTAAGTTCCGTCACGATTAACTTCAGCGTTTTTTGAAAATTATCCCAGTTATTGTAGTGTGTTCCTCTTAGCTTCCTCTTCAATTTGGCAAATTAATTGAAGTCCAGCGGAGAGATATGGTGCCTCTTTTACCAAGTGCTTTTGTAATATTAGAATGAGTGACACCCACAGACCAGTCCCACAAACAGCAAACATGAGTAAAACTCGTTGCTCATAATCACTTGTTGAATTATTTGTTCTTTAATTGATGACATTTTACAAAAGAGCGAACTGACTATCATTGAGAATAAACCTACAGTGTTGCGTTTCTAATGACATTAGTCATGTTACAACAAGTCTAAAAACTAACAAGATACAACATGTAAAAATTGAATGTGTTTGCTTGGGACAACCAATATTTTTATTATTATAAAAATTTTTATTTATACCTAATTATTGTTAAAAAAGAGTTGTCCTCGTAACAAAAGCTATTTCAAATTTGATTAATAACTGTAATTTACTAAAATAATTTTTTTTTCTCTTTTCAGGTAAGTGTGATTTTCAATTACGAGTATATTAAAAGATACGAGTAAATCAATCTACATCAGTAAACTATTTCGTTGAATGGTAAGCGAAGACCAATAATTATACTTTCAAACTTTATAAGAAAGGAAGGGATTTTAACTAACAAATATTATGACCACTAGGAAAAATAAAATATGATATAAAAGGAAAACATTTTTTCTAACCATACTACTTACATTTAATATTACCTTTGTAACATGAGTTGCATGAAATTTTATCTACACATTTTCTAAATAAAGAAAACTTAATTTACATATCGCGAGCTTAGTGTAACACTGTACTATGTCGACTTTTTTGAGATTTGCACTTTTTCACATATTTGCGTTCTCCACTTTATTGTCTACCTATATAAATTTAAATTTAATCAAAATTCCTTAAAGTCCGGTAGAAATCAACAAAACATCAAAATTCCATCTGCTAAAAGTACAAATAATTTTATTAAAAGTTCTATGTTTCACATAGAACTTGGATGTTCTAAATTATTTTTTCGTTTAATTTGTTAATTGTTTCACATAGTATTTTGATACACTGTAATTTGTCTATATCTGCTTTTTTGGAAGTTTTATACATATTATTTTTAAATACAACATATACAACAAATATTGTGTTGGTTGTGTTGGGTGTCCATAACGTCCATAATATGTTTTTTTTTATTATTGTCAGTTACAAGTAAAGGTCCCGAGGCCGGACCTATCGATTTTGATGAAACTTAGAACAAGAGTTTTTAGTGTTCTGCAAGTTCCACAAACTTGTAGAACACTAAAAACTAAGGAACACGTATTTTTTTTTATCTGCGGAAAAACGGTTTGAAGGGATGAAATCGCCCTTCAAAAATTGGGGTAAAAATTTAATTTTACAAATATCTCGAAAACAG
Source organism: Brachynemurus nebulosus (assembly GCA_035578155.1). Classification (NCBI taxonomy): domain Eukaryota; kingdom Metazoa; phylum Arthropoda; class Insecta; order Neuroptera; family Myrmeleontidae; genus Brachynemurus; species Brachynemurus nebulosus. The sequence continues at coordinate 33,182,095 of JAPWDM010000001.1, read as the reverse complement.
TAAGAGATCGAGCAACAGTTTAAACTGACGATATTGCTCTTTTTTAAAGAGCTATCTATTGATATGCAATTTGTTCAATTTACATCAGCAGGGGTGGTTGGGGGTTAATTTTGCAAAAAGGGGGTGAAAAATAAACAATGTAAAAATTTTGTTTACAAATTTCAAATCTACGTCAAAAAATCTAATTGACTCGTTTTTGCTCAATGTCCTAATATTAAGTCTAGGGGTAGTTAACAAGGGGATGACTGTGTCGAATAGCTGTACTACTTGGGTAGTTCAAGAATTTCTTCTTCATAGAAAATAGTTCAAGACAATTAGAATAACGTAGAAATGAAATTGTCGGTTTCAAAATTCACTGGAGAGGGGGTGAATCGCCCTCTTAAATTACATACTAGTTTACATACACTCATTTTTACTATTAACACACTGACAGTGAGTACTAATGTCACAATAAGTGGTTCTGAAGTTGGACTATCGTATGTAAGGTTTTTATTAGGTTTCCATTCATTTTCAAAATATCGTTACTTTTGGTATCGATAATTTTCGATAACGAAAACTATAATTTCCATTAAAAAACAAACCTTATAAAAACCTTACATGACATTATTACCCACTGTCAGTGTGTTAATAGTAAAAATGAGTGTTAGTAAACTAGTACCTATATAATTTAACAGGGTGACTCACCCCCTCTCCAGTGTTGCTCAAACTGAATTTTGAAATCGAAAATTTCATTTCTACGTTATTCTAAATGTCTTAAACTATTTTCCATGGAGAAAAACTTCTTAAACTACCCAAGCAGTACGACTATTCGACACAGTCACCCCCTAGTTAACTACCCCTAGACTTAATATTAGGATATTGAGCAAAAACAGGTCAATTAGATTTTTTGACGTAGATTTCAAATCTGTAAACAAAATTTTTATGTTGTTTAATTTTCACCCCCTTTTTGCAAAATTAACCCCCAACCACCCCTGTTGATGTAAATTGAACAAATTGCATATCAATAGATAGCTTTTTAAAAAAGAGCAATATCGCCAATTTAAATTTTTGCTTTGCCTCTTACTGTTTTCGAGATACTTGTAAAAATAAATTTTTACCCCAATTTTTGAAGGGCGATTTCGTCCCTTCAAACCCCTTTTCCGCAGATAAAAAAATACGTGTCCCTTAGTTTTTAGTATTCTACATATTATTTAAGTTTCATCAAAATCGATAGGTTCGGCCTCGGAACCTTTACTTGTTAGTTACATGTTACTGTTGACGATAGATTGCCACAATAAATACTTAACAAAAATGGAAAATACAGAGAATCATGATAATAATAAGTCTAAACCAAGTAAAGACGATTTATTTTTAAGAACATTGACATATTTATTTATTTTTGTAAGAAAAATTTATACTTTATATTATGTATCAAAGTTCTATGTTAAAATTGATAATTTTTTCTAATGAATCACGTTATACCAAAGTGCTATGTTTTTTTCATTTTCATTTTCCAAGAAAATTTTTCAACTATTTTCATTTTCTGCTTCAATTTACTAATTATTAGATGTATATAGTACAATTTCATTACTTAAAATTAACCCATATTGTATAAATTACATTTTAAAATATGTCAAAACTTCAAACTGATTTTTCTCGAGATTTTAAAAAGGCGACATGGAACAGTGTTACACTAAGCTCGCGATATGTAATTTTCATGTAAATTTTCCGAAAACAATTTCTAATTAAATGCTACATATAGTGTTGATTGTTGTTGCATGTTAACAAAATATACAACAAAGAAAATGAAAATATTGAGAATTATAATATAAATTATTGTAGTAGCTACAACACAGAATTAGTCGAGCAAACTACATATATTGTGTTGTCTAATACAATTTTTGTTTTACAAATTCATTCAGTACAGAACTTAAAAAAAACTGCGGAAACTATTTCTAATTTTAAGTGGAAAAATGTTTTTTTTTTTTTGTAAAGACAAAAAGTTTCCAAAATTGGAATTTTCACTTATTTAGGCTCAATATATGTGCTCAATTTTGTATAGTACCGAATTTTAACTTTCGAAGAGAAAGCAATATGGTAATCAATTTTAGCAAATGCAATTTTCACCGGATCCTGATGTTTAAAGGGCCTAAAGAACCTAGAAAGCCCGATTACTACCTACGTATGTAAACACATATATTGGTTCCTAAATTTTAAATCATCAAATATCCTCAGATCTATCGACCTTAGAGATAATATGAAATTAGATCGAAAATAATTTCATATATGGAACGTTAAAGGGAATAAAATTTGGATATAATTTGTCCAGTGATTCTGGAGTTATAAAACTGTAATATTTGTACACTACTATTTTGGGAACTATTCCATCTAAACACATACAAATCGGAGATTGAGGCGGTCGAAAATTCGGATAAGGTTTCGGTAGGGGAGACTGGGAACACTTGATCTCTTGGGATACTTGATCCGTGGACCATGACTCAATGTCATTTCAACTTCAGAGCAGTAACGTCTTTTTGTTTTTGATGGTTAAACATCTTTTTGTGAGTGTTGTGATCGTGATGTTGTCAGTATGATAACATATTTCATAAAATGCGAGAATAATTTTACTCTTTTTCATATTTTATTTAACTAGATTTATTGACATATTTCATACAAAACAGACTTTTTATTCATTCATATTATGCAGTAAGGTACCGGTCATGTTTGCCCGATACCGGGATCGTCTTCCAGAACAGGGGACACTGGATTCTTTTGTACCTAGTGTTCTGGGAAAATGAAAAAAAAAAATGAAAATCCAGACATATTTCATCATTTAATGATGCAAGAAGGTAAAAAGATTTTTTAGAAGAAGGTAGAAGTATTTTCTATCTAATCATGAAAAAATATACTGAAAAATAATATTATTTTATGAGATTTGAGCGAAAAACCAAAATAAGGATCAGGTGCCCTCAGTCTCCTCTATAAGTAAATACAATGGCATTCCAATGGTACCTACTCCGATTTTACGTAGTGACGTCAGCGATTTAGTGGGGTTCTCCTCTCACAGATATGTTATTGTTTGTCTGTGTTAATGAAAATTTATGTACCAAGCCAGAGTCAGGGCCGTAGGTAATATTGTCTGAGGGTCTCGTAGCCCCTAACAATTTTAAACTTTCACTGCAGGTACATTTGCACATATTCTGTACACGTAATATGCAAAATGCTAATGCAAAATGAGTAACGTAAAATTCTAGAATATTCTAATCCTCAACTAGCAGAGATATCAAAAAACAGACTTCACCGTTAAATTGGTCACTAAAAATGAGATTAAATAGTGTAGTTTGAAAAAAATTCTAGAATGTTCTATTTGTCAACTAGAAAAGATATTGAAAAATCAATTGTACCATTTAATTGTCCATTGAAATAGAGGTCAAATTACACATTTTGACAATTGTTCTGGAATATTCTATTCGTCAACTAGCAAAGATATTCAAAAACAGACGTCGCCATCGCATTGACTACCAAAAAAAAGAGCCCAAAAAGCACATTTTCAAAAATGTTCTAGAATATTCTATTTGTCAACTAACAAAGATATTGAAAAATCGATTGCACCACTTAATTGTTCAACCGAAATTAAACTAATGTAAACCAAATGTCCCATTTTGACAAACAATTTTTGCTATTTGACGAATAGAATATTCTAGAACATTTATCAAAATGTGATATTCCATCTTTTATTCGATGGGCAATTAAATGATGCAATTGATTTTTCGATATCATTTTTAGTTGAAGAATAGAACATTCTAGAATTTTTGTCAAATTGCGCTGCTTAATCTAATTTTTAGCGTCCTTTTACTAGTTTCCTAAAAGTCGTCACTAATAGTCATTAGTATGACATTCGATTTCCTTTGTCTACACAACCGAATTTTAGGTGTAAATTGTCTCTAAAGATAATTTTGTTTTAAATAAATACAGATAAATAGTATTTACCAACCCCTCAAATAACAGTTTGCCGACGGCCCTGATCTTCCGATTTTACGTAGTTGCCCTTAAATTTGCACCGACCACTACGTAAAATTGTATTTATGGTGTAATGATAGTTTGATTTCGTCTATTTGCTGTTCACTGGATGGAACCCTGATTGTGCGAGCCCAACTCGTTCTTGATCAATTTTTCCTGTTTGTGTGTACATATGTAATATTACTATAGAAAACGGCAATTCGTATTTTCGCAAAGATACAACGCGACTATATAATGCCCGCTATTTATTACAAGCTATACTTGTATATATGTATTTTAAAAGCGCCTATAGGTATGGTAATTTCACATTGTTTTTGCTATGTGTATTTAATTATTGATTGCAGTTATTAAGACCTATTCAAAAAATAAACAATAAATATAAACGGACAATTACTCTAATTGAAAACACAATTTTGTATTTCTGTTCCGCAGCTTTCATTTCGAAAAACGAATTATATAAATAATTTAAACATTTTAATTAATGTTTTTTGAATTGTATATGTATATTAATTGTAATTTACTTTTCTTATTAATTAATAATAATTATTTTAATTATTTATATATTTTATGGTTTTTGTTTACACTATACTAATTGATGATTTAATTTAAATGGGATGTGGTTGGAACTCTTGGAACAATTAACACTATTGATATTTAATTTTAGAGACAGCATAAATGACGCCAATTCAAACGATTATTATACATAAATTTTTCTAACGGTTGAAAAATTAGTTTAATTTGGATTTGAAATGTCGGTTTTTAGCGAATTTCCAGAATGGAATTCAGCTATTACAGCCACTGTCATGACGCGACCTGAGCCCGGGACTATGGCAGAAATTTGCTTTGAGGTCCCTAGAAACCGAAAACAATATTCACTAAAATATATATATATATATATATATATATATATATATATATATATATATATATATATATATATATATATATGTGTGTGTGTGTGTTCGCGCGATAACTCTCTAACGAAGTATCCAATTTTTACGAAACTTGGTGAGAACATTGGAAGTCCCAAATCCTTGGATGAGTTCGTCAGCCAGACACGTCGGCTGCCAGGAACACGGTTTTTGTTCTTGCAAAAAATTAGTTTTTTGCCAAAATTTCCACTTATTCAAAAATTTTTCCGAAATTTTTTTACACCGTACAAAAGAGAAGAAAAAATTACATAAAAAATGTCTTTAAACTTTTTTTCTATGTCAACTAGTTTCCGAGAAAAACTAATTTTTATAAACGGAAATTCGTTATGTTATGCAGCATGCTGCGACAGGGGTATTTTATCAACTGTGAATTAATGGTAAATAAACGGATATTAATTAATAATAAGTTTAAAGGTAGTAAAACTTTCATACTCATTTAACTCCGTTCTACACTATAGTACTGATCACGATTCGTTCTCGATTCAATTTTGACTTGATCTCAATTTCATTTCAATTCATCTGAAAAAATACTTGATTTGACTGATTAGAGATTTAGCTGGGCATGGCATATACTGGTAATGTGAATTTTACTTTATTCCAAGTGTTGTCTCGGTCCAATACGTTCATTAATGTAGCACATCAGTTTTTGAATAGAAAATGAAATTATTAATTTCCTATTTTCCTGTGTTACGTTTTGGAATAAGTTATAAAATCGAACGACCATACGTTTAACTCTGTTTACTCCTGTTCCCCCCTTACATTTGTACTAAACGTCATCATAAAGTTAACCGTAGTTGAAAATTCAAATCAATTTAATAAAAAATTTAATAACAGTACTTAGAATCTAAAATTCAATATTAAATTAGGTATATTTGCACTGTTTTTAAAAGTATTTCCGACCTGCAACAGTAAAACTGACTGTACATAATTTGAAAAACAAATTTCTCTTTTTTTATATGAAAATGTTAGCCCTGAAGTGCTTTAATAAATTTAATTCACCTTAAGTTTTCAAATAAACATTATTTTCTAAATAAATATTCAAGCAAATTAAAGTTGATCTTAGGGCAATTAATTTGACATAAATAAAGAAACGAAATCCAGCCTTAAATATAGTCATTTTGATTTAGGCTGAAAACTCAGAATTGAAAAAACCCATTTACATTAATTCTTATTAATGTGAATGGGTGTGATAGGTCAAAAATATTTATAAAAAATTTAGCAAATAAAATTAAGCTTAAATAATATTCTGTTATTATTCCGACCACAATCAATTACAGAGAAATTTTTTTTAGTTAGTTTAAGATGAAGATGAAGACTAAGTTGAAAAAGTAAACAAGGAAGAACAAAGAACAGTAGAAGTAAAAATGATGAGAACATGTTTTATTGAGTCAGATGTACCTATACGTACATATATGATAAGTATAAAATTGGGCATGGACAACACGAAAACAGTTTTTTTTCTTCTTCGTTCACCTATGTATGTACTTCCATTTTTAATTTATCTTGAAACACACGCATAATATATATTTAATTAGAATTCATTATAGAATGTCTTTTACACTTTTAGAAAATTACGTACCTATATGGTAAAACAGGCTCACTTGGAATAAAAATTATTTAAAAAATGCGCGGCACAGTTGAGGATTTTCTCTTGTCTCGTGAATCTTCTATATATTTTCATAATTGCTCAAATTATACATTTTTTTATTTTTATTTCTAAATTGAATATAATTTTTATAAAATATTAGGGTGCTGTGTGTTACGAAATAATTTTTATACCGCTTATTAACAATGATAATATTAAATTTAATGTCACTTTTGTGTTTTACACCTAATAACATTTTTTTCCCTATTTATGTAAACAAAATTTTCCTATTGGGATTAATTTTACAAACACTATTATTCATCTTGGTCATATTATACCATGTACTCGGCTATATCATAAATTTTATTATTTTATTAAAATTTCCGTAAATATTTTAGTGGCCATAAAAGGGAACAGGGTATGTACATATCGGCATGTGAATAACAAAAGAAGTAGAAGAATATAATTGCGTACATTAGCGGAGGAAATATTTTTCCCTGCCGTGTCGTTAGTACTAAACGTGTATCTTATTAGTGAAGTTTCACATAACGTAACATTGTTCTCTTTTTTCGGAAAAGATAAATAAAAAAATTTGGGGGGACAAGTCTACGCACACTGTCAACTTCCCATTGGGTGTCTTTAAATTATTCCTTTTTCATTTCAGGGGGCTCCTCCCACCGAATGCCTGACAGATGCTTTGCCCCTGGCGCCTCACTGAGGGGCTTTGCGCCTTGTATCTCGTGGAGGAATCCACCCCTCCTCATTAAACAAATGATATCATAATTTTATTAAAAAAAACAAACCGCTAATCCGAATTTGCTGAAAACTTTTTCCGGTCTTCATTTTTTAATTACGCATCTAGTCAGGAGTTAATAGCATCATTTGTTCTCGAGATATGCGAGACGAAAAAACATTCACGAACGAACGAACAAACGAACTAACGAACGCACACACAGATATCACGCTAAAAATGATGGATTCGGATTCTAGTGACCTTGAAACGTCGATATATGTCCAAATTAGCGGTTCATAAAATCGGACCCATTGCGATAAATTCCAATGAGAAGTTAATAAGCATTTTTTAAATTAAACTCCAAAGATCTCAAACAACCAAAAATTATTACTGTAGATGCTTTGTTCAAATCCGAACATCTTTTAACAATTAAAAAAAAGTATATAAAATTTTTTCTGATGGAACGACGGTAATGTGTAATAGCTCGCTCACACTAAAGCGGCTAAGTAGTAACTGAAAAGTATAAGTAGGTTACTATATATAGCTATCACGAAATTATATTCTTCTTATATGCGTTCTACTTACTACTTACTACTTATCACTTCAGTGTGAGTGACCTTTAACACAGAAAGAACAAATAAAAATACACTGCCAATTGTACGTAGCACAGAGCTCCCTCGTATTCATAACAGACTTTTGTCTAATCTTTAAAGTGATTTTGTGCTTAAACTGCATCTTATTTTAAATTTTGTCTTATCATATTACTAACGTCATGTTTGAAACAATAATAATTTTAGGACTAGAATAAAACTACTTCTAAATCTTTCTTGATCGGCTAAATATGAGTATGAAAACTACGGAAAAGCTAACTGTGTAGATTTTCTGTAATGTCAAATTAATCACCAAGAAATATTGAAGAAACCAGTAACATTTAAAACTGTCAAATAATTTAAAAAATTAATAGTTATTTGTGTATTAAGAGCCCAAAATGGTACATTGCCGCTCGATTGAGAATGTTGACTTATTCTCATGAGAGCGGCAATGTCATTTTGTTCTCGAATTACACACAAGATTTTTTTTACAATCTTATAAAATGTGTTTTAATTTTAAAAGATACTTGAAAAAATAATTATGGACGTTAATATTTACTTTTATGTTATAAATTTTGCAGCTTCAGAAATATCTGGAGGTATACTTAAGGAATCACTGTCACTGTTACATATTTCAATCATATAATATATATATATATATATATATATATATATATATATATATATATATATATATATATATATATATATATAGATATCTTTAAATACATATTTCAATCATATAATATATATATATATATATATATATATATATATATATATATATTTAAATATATAAGTATATTTAAATTTTTAATTCACAACGCCTACCCGATTTGTAATTAAATACACGTTGAGCAAGCGACAAAGTATTACTTTCCCGCTGTAAAGCGAAAAGTAATATTTTGTTGCTCGGCAACAAAATTCCTCGGCAAATACACCCTTTTGCGCTCTTTTCACAGAACGCAAAAGCCTACTTTCCACAAAGACTGTAGAAAAAATAATTTTTTTTCCCATAGTTAAAGTTATTTGTTCCCATAGTAATGACAAAACAAAAAATCGATTTTATGCATTCAATGTTTAACATATTTTGCGGTTACGCATGCGTAGTAATTATTAATGCCCTAATTTTAATAAAATTTATTTGGGATCATATATTCTCAAATTCTCTCAAAAATTTGATCGAAATGGAACTATCAATAAATAAAATACCGACATTTAACAGGATTTCACGATTGCTATGAAATTCATAAGGGACCACCTAGGAACCAAACGGTATAGTAGAAGAGCTACTGGCCGATTTGCGATGGTCATTTGAACACGCGTTAAATTAAGAGGATAGGATCTTGGATACTTACTCTACACAAAAATTCAATTCTGGCAAGTCTATTCGGCCGAGTTTGAGTCATCCTTAACGTTTAAAGTTGTGGTAAATTCCATAATTATTTTGACAAATATTAAAACTTTGTGTATCCGTGGTAATAAGTATGATTTAATTGCTGAATTTGGAAATTTGTTAAAACGGAATATAAATAATTAGACTCTGTTAAGCAACAATAAACTAAAAGCCAAATTGTTAAAATTGAGATTATGGTATCATCTGGAAGTTTAAATATACTGAAATTTTGGTCGAACAATACTATTAAAATTAAAAAATTTAAGCGTAACTTGCGAAATTACACCTTCTTGTATTACTACAGAACATTAAACGTAAATAAATTAATTTTGTTACTTTAAATTATTTAGATAAATATGAGTCAGGACAATAATAATGAGAAACTTTTCATAAGAGCAGTGTAATCTCTTATTGAAAACATTACCAGAACGTTTTTTATCGATAAAAAATATTCTTAACTTTCATATGTCAAAATTCCAAAACTATTACTTTATATAAATTGGGCCTTACCCTTTTTTACCCTCTTTAAACGTTATGGAGGACTCAACCCGTCCGAATAGGCTTGCCAGAACTGAATTTCTATGTAGAGTAAGTATCCAAGATTCTATCTGCTCAATTTAACGCGTGTTGAAATGACCATGGCAAATCGGCCCATAGCTCTTGTTCTAGTATAATTTATCAAAAACTCTTCAATAGCTCCGATACCATAATGCGACTTGATATAATTTTTGGAGACACAGGCGAATAGATAGACAGATAGGAAACCAGAATTTTTCAGTAAGCTAAGTTTTAATTTTGGTGAAAAAACTAATCGAAAAAAATAATTTTGACTTTTAATTTTTTTAATTTAAAGTCAAATCTGTTCTAGTTAATCCAAAGCTTTAATATTTATAATTCCATAAACATCTGAATGTATGGGCATTATAGTCAATTCAATTTCGTGACTTTCGTAATTAAATTTTAATTACAACTCAATCACATTAAAATATTACCATTTTTTGTTCATTGTGTACTCCCCAGCTCCCTCTAGTAATTACGTGACTTATTATTATCGTTATAAAATTTTATATGAAAATGACATAAAATGCCGCTTTGTGCTATGTTTGCTATTTTAATATACGAATTTTACTTGTATCTAGATTATATTACCCAAACCATACAGGATGTTTCAAGTGACCGTGAACTCCTTAATAATAATTATTTTTAGTGAAAAAATAATTTTTTTTTCTTTATTTATTCCTAAATTACCCCCATTATCCACTGTAGCCTCCTTTCAATCTTTTTCACTCTCTTTCAAGACCTTTTTTAGACCGACTCACAGTGTTTCGTCTAGTCACAGTATAAGTAATAGTATGTATATGCATACAGTATACTCTCTTAATATCTTCCTTCCTTATTTAAAGTATGCATGTTCATTTTTCCCTCTTTTGTTATGTTAAATTTGGTTTTAATTATGTTTAAATCTATAACAAATGACTGTTTCAGGGTTATCAATGAATTTATAATTTTGCTTATTTATCTGAATACCATAAAATACTTAACACTTTCAGTCCCACGGCTTCGGCATCCGAAACCAAACAAAACTTCCCCAGAGGCCGACCGCGATCAATGATTAATTGATTAGTTGATTACTCATTACATATGTGTGAGATGTTTATCATGTTTATCATTCTTCATCACACGGATGTGTTCCCATTCACACAAACACATACATACCAACAAACACTACTCTCTTGGTTTCTATAAAAAAAAATATATAAGTATAAAAAATTTTAAGATAAACAAAAAATACATAAAAAATATAATTTATATTTTTAAATAAAATTGATTTAGTGTATAGTAGTATGTATGTATGTACGTATCACGTAGTACGTCTGTTTACAGTTTTACACATACATATGTGTGGAACTGTGTTGTGTGTTTGAATCATTTTAGCGAATTTCGAAAACTCGAAATTCAGCTATTACAGTAGGTCTCATGACGCAATCTGAGTCCGGGACTATGGCAGAAAAATGTTTTGAGGTCCCTAGAATACGAAAATGATATTCACTAAAATTTATATATATATATATATATATATATATATATATATATATATATATATATATATATATATATATATTTATGTGTTCCCACGATAACTCTCGAACGAAACGTCTAACGCTTATCAAATTTTGTGTGCGGACTGGATTCTGAATTGGCTTGGCTAAGTTCGTTAGCCAGACACGTCGGATGCACAGAAGTAGGTTTTCTGGCCATTTTTTATCATTCGATCCTATCATAAGACAGTTCGATTTTTACATCGTTGAAAAGGAAAAAAAAATTATGAAGAAAATGTTCTTATAATTTTCTTTCTATGTTAAGTAGTTTTCGAGAAAACCGTAATTTTCACTATTGCCTTATTTTGCTCTTTTTGTCATTGTAATAAGTAATTTATATTTCTATCTCAGTTCTTTATGAAGTATAAAAATATTTCACTTTTTTATTAAAGAATTTTGTGAGAACAAGTGAAGTATATTCACATACATTTGTTATAACACACATACATGTATAGAGTTTTGTTTCTCATTTATTGCATTATAATTAGCATGGTTCTATCTCATGTTGAAAAATGTAAATTAAACAGATTTTTTAAGCTAATGTAATGAAGATTTTTTTTTTTTATTGAATTTTTAAGTAAACAAGAAATTGAAGATTATGTTATGATATAATATTATTAAATATGAAACAAAACAAAATATGTACAATGTACATATGTATGCACGGAAAAATATTTTGAATCGATTTTGAAAATTTTTTCACTAATAATTAATAATGTTAAAAAATTAAACCATTTCAAATGGAGTTAAGGTATTTTATGTGAGGTCAAGGTTTTCGGGACCTAAAAAGGCCAGAAATTAATTAACCAATCGATTATAAAAATTTTTTCACAGTTAGTAAGTTAAAGTATTTGAATTAATTAATTAAATGATGTCCGCAAGAAGCTTACGGACTGCCATAAGTTATATGAGATCCTTAGAACCCTTTTCTTACTGTTAGAGTACTAGACTTGTATGAGTTTCGCCAGGATTTACTGATCCCATAATTGTAAAAAATAAACTAAACGACCAATTTTAAAAAAATCTTCACTGTTACAGAGCTAAACTATTTTAGATAGGTTTAGAATACATTATGTAAGGTCCGCCAGGGTCCACAGGACCCAAAAGTGTCAAAAATAAACTAACTGACCGATTTTGAAAATTTTTTCACTGTTACAGAGCTAAACTATTTTAGGTAAATATCGATTACGTTATGTAAGGTCCGCCTGGGTCCATAGGACCCAAAAGTGTCAAAAATAAACTGCCTGATCGATTTTGAAAATTTTTTCACTGTTACAGAGCTAAACTGTTTTAGATAAATATAGATTCCGTTATGTAAGGTCTGCCAGGGTCCATAGGATCCAGAAGTGTCAAAAATAAACTAACTGACCGATTTTGAAAATTTTTTCACTGTTACAGAGCTAAACTATTTTAGATAAATATAAATTACGTTATGTAAGGTCCACCAAGGTCCATAGAACCCAAAAGTGTCAAAAATAAACTAACTGACCGATTTTGAAAATTTTTTCACTGTTACAGAGCTAAACTATTTTAGATAAATATAGATTACGTTATGTAAGGTCTGCCAGGGTCCATGGGATCCAAAAGTGTCAAAAATAAACTAACCGACCGATTTTGAAAATTTTTTCACTGTTGGGAAACTAAGCTATTTTAGATAGACATACATTACGTTATTTAGGGTCCGCCAGGGTCCATGGGACCCAAAAGTGGTAAAAATAAACTAACCGACCGATTTTGAAAATTTTTTCACTGTTGGGGTGCTAAGCTATTTTAGATACATATAGATTGCGTTATGTAAGGTCTGACAGTGTCAGTAGGACCTGAAAGTGTCAAAAATAAAATAACTGACCGATTTTGAAACTTTTTTACTATTACCGAGGTAAACTATTTTAGATAGGTACAGGTTGTGTTATCTGAGATCCACAACTGTCCTGCGGACGCAAATGCGGCGTAGAATGCTACACAACGGGTTTTGAATATATATATATATATATATATATATATATATATATATATATATATATATATATATATATTATATATATATATATATATATATATATATATATATATATATATATATATATATATATTACATAAAGTCCGCCTAGAATATACGGTCGAGCTGATTTTTTAATGAAGTCCACCGGGATCTTGCAGATCCGAAAACGCCAGTAATAAGCTATCGAACCGATGCTAAAAAATTTCTCACTGCTAGAGAACTAAATTATTTTAGATGGATACAACTATGCTGCACAAAATTCGTTCGGGTTCTTGGGTCCCCAAAAATACCAAAACTAATTACCCAGGCGATTTTAAAAATTCTTTTACTCTTAGAAAGCTAAACTATTTTAAATAGGTACAGGTCTTAGATGAGATCCGCCAGTGCCCAAGATTTTGAAATTCGCTATGTTATGCAGATGCTGCGACAGGGGTATTATTTTATGTATTTCTTTATATAGTTTTTTTTTAAATATTGCCGGCTTCCGGGGAAATTTACTATGAAAGTGCTCGGGCCTCATAGTGTTAATTTTATTTAAGTTTGATTCTAGGGGACAAACTAGATTGGCTTTGCCTCTGTTCCACTTGTAATGAGTTTGTGACGTACTCTGTTTGTGTACATACACACTGTTTGCAGTGTATTAGTTTGGTTTTTGTAGTAGTATGTGTATACACGCACACAACCACAACACACGTATTACCAGAGAGAGCTGTTCAACGTGTTTAACTAACAATGGGTATATTGTTAATACAATGGTATGTTGACTCGACGACGACTACTGACGGACTAATGCCTTAAGCTGTGACTGGGTTACAAAGGACTCCAAGCGAATTTCACTTTTTTTATGTTAGTTGGCTTCTAGTGTTCTATGGTTTGATTTAAATACAACAAATGTAAATTATGATACCGTTTTTAATACTGAAAAAATTTTCCCAAGCAATCTGAATGTAAGAATTTATTTTCTAAAACATTATTTCCTTTAAATTTTTATAAATTATCGAAAAAAGTTTTACTACTTAATTTTATTTACTTACCAAATTTGAATCAATTTACTTCTAAATTTTTAGAAAATTTATAATGTATAAAACGAAGACAGGAAATAGGAAATAAAAAGTAAGAAACTGAAATATAGTATTTTGTCTTTATTTTAATTTTACAAATTTGAAACAGATATGATTTTCCGATCTTTTTTATTTTTAGATTTAAAGTTACGGTTACTGAATTTTAGAGTATAATAGATTCGCAACCTTACAAAAAGCTTGTTTAAATATTCCGTTGGGAAACATTGGCAAGGTTTATTAAAATTTACTAAATTAATTTTTTTAAGTATTTCATTACCAATGTGCCCTATCATATTTTCTTCAAAGTGTTTTCTAAAAGTAGCTTCTATACTTTCAATATACTTTATAAATTCGTCTGGTGGCATTTTCAAATTTCCGAAAAGCGAATTCGTTGTATTATATGCTTTAAAATGAGTGAAAATATTTATCATATTTAAATTTTGATTTTGATTCATGGCGTACGTTTTAGTGTCTTTGCAAGAATGTTGTTTTAAACATTTGTTGAACAAATCCGCTTACATATGTAATTCCATTTTGTTCCGGGATATCAAATACATAATCATTCGTATCAATATGTATTTCATTAGATATATTTAAGTTTGTCCTATCCCAAGACTGCATTTTTAGAATATCATTCGATCTGGCCAAAAACTGATCAAAATCTTCTGTACAATTACTTTCTTTGGAATGATTCAAATATTTTATCAAAAATATTTTTTTTAAATGCTCTTAAAAATTGCACGGGAGTAGGCTCCAAACAGTTACCTCCATGTTGTCGAATCATTCCAAAAAAGTTCTCAATACAGTCTTGATTAAGACGCCGTAAAAATAGGAACTTAATTTCATTGTATTTTATATCATTCCAAAGCCCCATTATACTATTTATTGAAATTTTAAGTCCCCCTAAAATCTTTATGGATTTTGTAACGTCTTTCCCGTCAAATCTTTTTAAAACTTTAATATTTGAAAAAATATATTTAGCTTTTTCCAGGAGCTCTATTTGATATGGTACCCCTGAAAAAGCTCGGCAGTATTTATTATTAGATTTGACAGTACTTGAGTTTAAAATATCAAATAATTTGTTGACTACATTTATAAAATCAATCGTCCCCTGAGCTGCAGCTGGTAGAGCATTGAATTCAACGTATGTACTCATACCAGCAGCTACACTATTGCTAAAAATTTGGACGGCCAATTTAACTTTCATTTTTTGAAAGTTTGTCGGCGCTAAATGACCGTCCGTTAGTTTTGGAGCCAACCTTATTTTTTTGGATTTGTCTTTTTCGTAAAAACTTAATATATCTTCCCACGATGCCCTACTTTCTCCATCAAAAACAAAATTCGAAGTAATCAAATTGTTTCGCACCGATTTGATCAAATGCGGAATATCGAAGATATAAAATATTTTTTTACTATCCACAAAAAAGTAAGGTTGGCTCTCTGAAACGCCTTTTTTCTTTGAAAAATCAATAAAGTTAGAGCCTTGATCTGATATAAATCCTTTGACTTTAAATCCTATTTCATTCATTATTTGAATCGAATTACATATAAGCTGATCTAGTTCAGCGTAATTCTTACCTTCGGCCACAAAACAATATGCAATAGGTTGCTTCCAATTCGAAAAAATTCCTCTAGCCATCAGAACAAAAGCATATTTGGCAGGCTGCAAATCTTTATTAAAACCTACATCATGCAAACCGATCACTTTATCTTTTTTAATATCATAAAACAGATGCCGTTTTAAAGACATCTCGTCAGCACAAATCATACAATATTTGCTCATTTCGTCCATATTAGAAATTTTAGTTGTCAGCATCTTCACAATATTTTCACATACGCCCGTTGAAAAATGAATATTTATTCTATTTAATGTGCTAACTGACGGAGATGTAAGACGTTTTGTAAAATACTGTAAGCACGTGGACTTGCAAAATAAACGGACATAGCAAACATTTTGAATTCTGTAAATAATAAAAATATAATTACTAATTTTTATATTATAGAATTTAAAATTATATCCATGAATAATGAAAAAAGACTGTATTCTCAAAACCACATAATATGTACCTATTTCCTTTCGAATTAGAGTTGATATTTGCTTGTGTTTTTACTAAAGGTATAAATTTTTGTGGTAAAAACTTTTCACAAGCAGATAAAAATTTATCTTTAGTAATCGGTTCTTCAAGTCGAATTTTTTTCTGAAGAGCTTTTAACTGATTGCTTAATTTTCGTTTCTTTGGGGACATTATCGATGCTTGCACAGAACAGTCAGAAACTGCAACAGTTGTAGATTGAATTCCGACTGATGATTTCGAAGGCTGACATTCTGAAGCTTCTTGCTTCACGATCAACGTCGGTACTGCAATCCGTTTTAATTTATTTGGATGAGCACCAAACGACGACTTTTCAAAATGACTCGAGCACAAGCGATAGCTACTATTTAGAATTCTTATATCTAAATTTAAGAGGTCATTACGACCCACTGCAAGTAACCACTGGCGATTTCTATAAAAAAAAAAAGTCAAATTTATTATTAATTCAAGTTTATATTAGTAATAAACAAATGATAATAAAAATTCTTACCTTTCAGGATCCAAAGGAATTCTAAAAAAACTTAAATCTGGATGATTTTTTGCTGTATTTGAACAGCCTTTTGCTATACAAACATTACCGGGCATTTTTAATTTTTTTTTTACTTAATTTACTTATTATTATTTTTTAATATTAATTTGATAATTTAAAGAATTTAATAGAAATTAAAATTATAAAAAAGAGAAAAAAGGCAAGAACGTAAGCTAAGAACTAAAGACAAAAAAATTATAATTATTAAACTTACTCTACAATTATTATTAATTCAAAACTATTAAAAAAAATTACAAATTTTAAAAATAGGAAAATTAAAAAAAGATTAAAAATTATAAGCAATATTTGAAAATAGCAATAATTGAAAACACGACGATAAATTGAAATGAATTTGGAAATATTTTTTATTTTCCTCTGTCAATACACCACTATTGTTATTTGCTACCTTAGTTACAAGTGTATTTTTTTTCAGATTTTTTAAACACAATTCAAAAAAATAGTAGTGAAACCATAGTAATTAGTCCCAATTATACTAATTTTATTTTTTGCCCACTAGATACTGTAGTAATGTTGAACCAATATAATATGGATTTAATAAGTGCATTTCATATACCAAATAATTTTGGATATCCATCGGGGGATCGGTCCGCCAACACACAGTCTATAGTTGTCTTTATCTACGTCAAGTGAATCTACTGTATGTATACATACTATTACTTATACTGTGGTCTAGTACAAGCTAGCTGGACAAAAACAAAATTAAAATTTCTTGAAACCATTTATGAGAGTAGGTAGGCCATTAGTTGGTAATCACACCGACAGTCATTGTTTTGGTATCAGTCGTACGAAACCTCGGTAATGAGAATAAGTACACAAGATAATTAGGTGAAATGCATAAAATCATTCAGATTTTTTCTACTGACACGATTGCATCTCTCGAGGTTTTTTTTACTAGTTATGGTGACTTTTCGTGATTGATTCTACTACTAAGGATAAGTACTTTTTTTTATTCAGTATAATAGTAAAATAATATTTATACTTTAAATAAATTAAGGGCTTCGTAAGACCGCAAATCAATTTTTTTAAACAAATTTTAAATTCAAAGGAAAATCTCCTCTTATCCCCGGGCTATAATTTTGTTAGACAATAGACACAAGTTTCTAGATTAAATTGAATAGTTTTTTTTCTGCCCCGCTTTGCCCAATTGTTATTTATTTTGCTTTTTAATAAATTACTATTTATATTTATAGTTATAAAATAATAAGTGCCATAATATAATTTGTAGTACTGTTTTTATCGATATTTCTAAGCATTTGTGTAATACACAACATTATTTTTCTAATTAATGTATTTTATTTCCCGTTTAACCCCTCTTAAACCCTTTTTGGGATTCCAAGTACTTTAAACAATAAAAACATTTATATTAGTATTCAACAGGGGGCTTTGAAACCTATATCAGTTAAAAAATAATTTTGTCCAGTTAGCTTGTATTAGACAAAACACTGTGCGACTCTAAACCCGGTTCTACACGATGCTACGAACACCTTCCAACATTGGACGTTCGATGGTTCGTCGCATCGTGTGGCCGTTGTTCGAACCTACGAGTGTCCAATGTCGAGCGTCAAACATTCGCATTTGGCCATGTCCCGCTCGATGTCGGTATTCTTGCACCGAGTCAAAGGGATGCTTCGAACGTTTGAAGGTCAATGTTGGTTGCGTTGGTTGGTTCGACTCAGTAGCTGCACGACTCGTTCATGTGAAGAGAGACAACATCAGTGTATAACATTAGAGATAACATCAGACAGATAACAGCCTCGTACACTGAATAAACGTTTGTCCCAACACATTATACAAGAGAGACAACATCAGTGTATAACATTAGAGATAACATCAGACAGATAACAGCCTCGTCCACTGAGTACCAACACATCATCATTCGTATTGGATCAAACATTCGATTCACCGTGTAGCAGATACATTCGTCGCACCAACTATCGAACTTAATTGCCTCAAACGTTCGATCGAACGTTGGAAGGAACGTTCGTAGCATCGTGTAGAACCCGCTTAATATTAACATTTTAAAATTTTTATGTCTATGGTAGTTAAAAACAGCTTATATAAATCTACACAGATATAACAAAGAAGACGGTAGATGTTATTAAATTTTGACGAGATTTTCATAAAAATCGCAAGTTTTTGTTAATCTGTAGATACTGAAATAACGAAGAAACTCTTTTCAATATTTTATGCTTATAATCGTATGGTGTTATAAAAAATGTACATAGATATTAAAACGGTCATTTTTTATGTCACAAGTTTTCTATTGAAAATTCGATTATTATGCAGAATATGTTGCTATAGGTATTGTCGGTTTAATGGGTTGCTTTTTGCTCATTTCCGTCCGGTTTCTGTTTCTATCTTAATGTTTTCCTTTGTATTGTAAAATATTTTAGAAAGCGTAATACCGGTGTAGTATGTATACGAATTGCTAGGTGTTTCTTGACAAAAAACTTTTAAGACATTAATCAGATTATTATTTAAAAGTTTATTTTTGAATTAACATACACGTATAACCTTGAGAAATGAAAAATGATACTTACGTGGGTTTTCAAAACTGATACGTTTACCTCATAATTCTAGCATTAGAATTGCAAAAACACCTTCAAGGCATAAAATATTTTGTACAATATATGTACGACACACAAATATTTAACAAAAACATTTTATCGTGTGTACCTATAAGAAAATGCATATGTTTTGAATAAGAAACGTAGTTGGATCCACCCGTTTTCCGCGATATTGTTAAAACGTATTGAATAAAAGCTCCGACAGTCTTTTTACTTTTTAAATACATCCATAAAGTATATCGAATCAAGTTTTTAATAAAACTTTGACAGCAAGACTAACAATAACTTTTGAACGTTCATATTTTTCTCACTGAAAAAATACAGATACAGTGTGTAGTAAAAATAGACGCAAACAACTTCTATGAAAGTTATATATATAATATGATCCTTTTCAATCCAAAACATAGTGCTGTACTTCAAATTAAACCATACGAACTGCGTGCTAGGGCAATACAGTCGACACTATGAAAGTGTTACAGTACGGGACTAAAATCATAGTTTCATAGTGAGATGAACACCAAAGTAAAATTTTGATTATACATTTAAGGAGATTATTAACAAATTAAAATGTAAAGTTTATAAAGTAAAATGTACATTAAGTAAACAAATAATAATTTTTAATAATTTCCAACCGATCTTCAATGGTAAGAACATTAAATTTTTGTCTTTTGTTAACTCAGTTTTATTAATTTTAATAAGCCAAAAATTAACAAGACGCCAGAGACTAATTTACTACTATGTATCTGAACTACGACAATAACAAAACAAATATTCTGCGTGTACAGACGTGCAGCGTTTGATTGTGTTTGTCATATAAGAGTGGATTGGTTGTAACACTTTGGTAGTGCACAGTTTGATAGGGGCTACTGTATTTCCTTCTAGAGTGTAGCTTGTCTCTGTTAGATGTTAGACATCTGGAAAAATGTGGAAGAAATAACTTTGCTTGTTTTAACTCTACATAGTATATTATTAACTTGTCATTTCCAGATAAGGATTGGAAAGGAAATATTATGAAACAAAAACACGTCCCTACACGTTAAAAAAAAAAATATAGCCAAAAGCTATCCCTCCGTTATAATATCGAAACGTTCGATTGATATTTTTCGATGATAGGCGTTTTGTTATAACAATTGATATTATTGCTTATTTGTAAAAGAATCGTCGGAACAGTTTCAATTAGTTTTTCGATCGTGAAATAAATTGTAACGAAATATCTTACTACATCCGAATGCAATAATTTATTGTTTTGAGGACAATAAAAGTCACTAGAAAAAGAGGGAGTGTATACTTACGTACGTGGTAAGGAAAAAAAGGAATTTAAAGGATACGATCTACAGTTCTTTTTATCGATCTAAAGCAGGGGTTTCCAACATTTAAGCCACGGGCCAAGTGTGACCTGCTATGTCGCATCGTTTGCAATCTCAAATTTGTTATTATAATATGGACAATTTACTTAATTTTGTTTTTTTAAAGGAAAACCTGTAAGTTGATTGACGTCAAATTTAATTTTATTTTAACAGGATAATTTTTGCTTGCTAATAACCTTTGAAGAAACTATCAAAACATGATAAAATGTGACATGATAAACTTAAATATATTAAAATTGTATATTACTCAATAAGAACAATTTATTATTAGTTAATACTCATGAAATTAGATGAATATTAGATAAAGATATTAGATGGACATAGACAGCCATTACCTATACATCTGGATAGAATATTACACTTTCTCTATGAATTTTCAGTAGAAGTTGCGAAAGACCAACAAAATAAATGTAAAGCAAATGGAAACATCCAATTCAAAAACGTATAAACTTACTGTTAGGCCTAAACACAACAATAGTATAATAAATTTCGGTTTTAGTGTCATGGTGGAAGATATATGGTTCACTGTTGGCATATATTCGTTCTTTTAAGTGAATTTCCATTTTGGAAAAATTCACTGATTACAGCGGGTGCCACGAAAAAATTTGAGGCCTCGAGGAACCGAAAATGAGGTTCACTAAAATTTTAGACATATATATATATATATATATATATATATATATATATATATATATATATATATATATATATATATATATATAGGGTAGAGCGGGGCTAGTTGAGCATAGGTGTAAGTTGGGCTATCGAAATATCTCAGCAACTATACATCCCACATTAATACATTGAATGGCGGATAGAAGCGGGCAGGGGAGAGGAACTCGTTACGCGACTGCCAGTTGCATCCTGTCAATCAAGTGACGTATGCGCATGCTTTATTTATTTTGCGTATAAAAAGTAAAAAATTTTTGTTTGTGAATATTTCTTCTATACGAGGCAATTATTATCTATGTTAAATCAAATAAGTGTTAAACTTTTATAAAATTAGTATATTTTTAATATCTAGAAAGGATTTGGTTCTAATTCAGTTTTTTTCATAACCTCACTTTTGTATCAAATTGTCTGAGTGGGGTAAGTTGAGCAATAGAACTTTCGTTTGCATTAATTGTAGCAATGACAATTATGATGAAGTTCTCAATATCTAGTTAATGTTTCTTTTTTAATTTAAATTCTTTTTGATTTATTACTTAAACGTTAAAGTCTGATATTAAGTAGAAAGGCTGAGTATATTCCAAATGTTAAGTTAAGATTGTAGTTTAAATACTAAGTTGAAGTTGATTTTCTGTTAATTTTATTTTCTGCATTTAATATCCAAAGAAAATTACTTTTCGTTTCACTATTATGTCACTACAGTATTATAAATAAAAGATTGACTGTCAAGTAATCATTTTATTTTATGTCTGATAAACATCTAAGGCATGGTTTGGCTACATTTTCTAACTGCTAAATTTACCCCGTACCCTTGCTCAACTTACCTCACCTATGGGGTACGTTGAGCATGTCGGACTTCCTTCACTGAAACAGCTTTATTTCTTAAATGTGAATTGTTAGAAAAATGTTACTATGGGGACTTTGGAAAAGGAAGAAATTACCTACACATCAGTATGCATAACAATAAATTTGGACTTACGGTTGAGGAGCTATGACCGATTAAGTGAAAAGTTGCACAACTAACCCCGCCCTACCCTATATATATGTCTGTGCGATAACTCTCGAACGGAGCATTCAGTCTTTACGAAATTTGGTGAGAAGGTCAAACATCGCAATGGCTTGGTTAAGTTCGTCAGCCGGATATGTCCGATTTTTAGAAGCCAAAATTTTGGGCATTTTTCGCCATTCTTAGTGGTTTTTTGCAATATTTGGCCAGAATTCAAAAATTTTTAAATATTTTTTACACCAACGAAAAGAGCGTAAAAAGCTGCATAAGACAAGCTTTAAAAACATTGTTCTAAGTGAACTAGCTTGGAGGAAAATTAAGAAATTTGCTGAATTTTTTTACAATAAATGCTTTGTCGTTTTTGTCATTATAATAACAATATTTATATGTTTCATTTTTGAAAATAAAAATAAACTAACTTTTCAAGAACACGTCATCACCGGTTTTGAAAATGTGTTTACTGTGAGAGAGCTAAACTATTTTATCTACGTCTACCATGAAATTGCTTGTTTAGGCCCCTTTTACATTTACGCTCTGCTCTCAGTCCGATATCACTCCGCTCCAGGTTCGATAAAATATTCTTACACAATAAACAATGAATGTAATCACATCGTCGCTCTGACATCGGTCCGATATCTGTCACGGTTGGCTCTCGCTCCAATGTCCCTCCAATATCAATACCACTCAGGTAATATTTTATCGGAGCGATATCAGATTTGTTATGGCTTGTACCTATAGTGTAAACACTTTTTTGATTTCACTCCACTCCGCTTGCATTCATTTGTTATGAAAATATATTTGTATCGAACTGAGACCGAACTGGTAGCGTACTCAGAGCAGCATTATAATGTCAATAGAGAAAGAACAGGTACCAGCATGATATCAGCACTGTAATGTAAACACAACAAGATTATATCGAATCGGGAGCGTAATGATATCGGACTGAAAGCAGAGCGTTAATGTAAATCGGGCCTTATTGTACAAAAAACTATCTAAGTAAGCGACATTTTACATTCAGCCACATATCCAGCTGTACAAAAAATGGCCCTTTACACGCATGTATAATAAAAATAACAAAGCATACTACACTTTTATTAATTCTTATTATTATATTATACAGTGATATACATGATACATATTATATTAGAATCTGTACAAAAATTTTACCTAGCAACTGAAGGTTTACGTTTGTTTTTAATAAATTTCAAATACGACATAATTTTAATGTATTGGTATTTGTAGACTTGTACCAAATTTTTATCGTTTATTGTGAATTTCATGTTAGTTGTACATAAAGTATAGTACGTAACTCGGTTGTAAGGCATATTAAACACTCGCGCAATTACGTACTCGTCGCTGCGCGGCTCTTGGGTAACTTTTTCGATCGTGTGTAGTATGCAACCTACAATCTCAGTCACGTAATATACTATTAGATAGATATAAATTATGCTATATGAGGTCTGCCAGTCTCCGGCGATCCCAAAAGCGCCAAAAATAAAACTACCCAACCGATTTTGAAAATTTTTTCCACCTTTTAAAAGTTAAATCTTTTAAATGCATATATGCTATAATATATGAGATTCGTCAGGGTCCTCGGGGCCCAAAATCGCTAAAAATTAACTAACTAACCGATTTTGAAAATTTTTTCACAGTTAGAGAGCTAAACTATTTTAGATGGATATAGGTTGCGGTGTGACATTCGCCAGTGTCCAATCATTGGAAATTCACTATGTTATACAGATGCTGCGACAGGGGTATATTTTTATACTGAACGATTACGTTTATAACTAACTGACGTAATGTTATTAAATAATCATTTTTTTATATTTATTACCATTAAATTTAATTTTACGGTTTTGATTTTTAATTAATAAGAATAACAAAATGTTTAGCATCAAAAATTGTGTTTCCTCACCACTGTCAAGTTTAAATAACTTTACGAGAATTATTTTAAACTAATAATTGCACTGATGTAATTGCAAAGTTTACATCAATTCTATAGCTAAAGATAACAAAAATTAAAGGAAAGGAAATTATTACTTGACTTACAGTCGAATATGTCAATCCGTCCTTCTGTAGCATTTGATAAGAATTTTCACTTATTATTACACGAGAGGTTTGTATTTTTTCGAATAAATTTGGATTTGTCTAACGACAATTTGTTGCCTAGCAATTTAACGAGAAGAACTGTCAACTAACAAAAAGGCGACAGCGAAACTGAAGCGTTTTTGTTAGTTGACAGTTCTTCGAGTTAAATTGCTTTTAGGCAAAAAAATTGAGTTGTAGAAAACACAAATTTATTCAGAAAAAATATATAACTCAAGTGTAATACGGTAAGATAATTTAACGAATAAAATAAATTATCATATTTCATATTATTATTTAATACATTGTTAGGTATACTATGGTTCTGAGATCAATTAAATTGACTAATAGGAATTTTTATTTCATTTTTATCATGTTTACTTACAATGAAGTGACCAATGAAATGTGCCGTTCCATTTTTTTCGCTGTAAACAGGGGCGTACCCAGCTGAGCTTTTTGAGGGGGAGGGAGGCTACGCGGAAAATAATAGGACTAAAAATTTCTGAGACAAAATTAACAAAACAATAATATGGTGTTTAAAATTAAATAATATCTAATGTATATTTTAGATTCTCGGGGGGGGGGGGGGGGGGGTCGTGACCTCTTGACGCTCCCTCTTGTATTTACACTTGGCTGTAAAAGTCCATCCCAACTTTTTTCCCATGGTAAAAGTGAAAAAACTACAATATTTTTATGGACTTGTTGATCCACATGAATTAAATTGTCAACTTTTTCTCTAAAACTAACAATTCAACGGTTATAAAATAGTAAGCAATTAAATTGATTCTTTTCTCATTTTTATTTTTTTTTTTGCAAAGAAGTACACAGAAAAATTTATATTACCCTGAAGTTGCTGCAGTATACTTTGATACGCTCCTTACACGATGTCTTATTTTTAATTGATTTTTTTAAAAATTTTTCAGAGTAAACTTTTTGATTTCATGCCTTCCTGAGGGATGAAATGAAATTTCGATTTTGAGTCTTGGAGAAACGTATTATTCTTTTTGAACATAGTATCAATATTAGCAATAATGGTCGTTTAGATTTCATAAAATACTTAACGAACATTGAAAATAGTATCATTGATAAGAGGAACTTCTAATCCTAAGCCTACTTGGTATATTATAAGGATATTGCTACGATTACAAAAAAATGCACGTTTATTTCTACTTTAAATTTCTCGAATTGGTACTATTTATCGATGTGTAACAAGTGTACCTTTCTGTATAGAATAGAGTCCGGATAATAATATTTTTAAGAGTTTTATTTAAAAATTTACAAATTAAGAAAAATACGACGTGAAAACTCACACGTACCACCCAAGACCACACTTTAATCGCAAGTGATGGAATAAGTGTTACCATAAATTTAATTATCCTAATGCAAGATGCGCACCCCTAAAATACCAATCCCTTATTCGAAAGCGTTTGGAAAATGTTTAGGAAAAAATTATTTTCATTTCACCCCTTTATAGGGTTGTATCTTCTATGGTTGTATCTTCCTTATTAATGAGTTTTGGAAAAAAAGTGTATACCTACATAAAAACGTACCATTATTTTTAAACGTACTATCAGCTCTAGAAATTATACGGTATATAATTTTGGACCACCCGGTATATATGATTTCGGACATAAAATTTCCGATAATAAGGGTTCCTTTTTAAAAAAATGATTTTCACCTTCTAACGACCTTAAAGTTGACCTAAGATCAAAGATATTAGTACAGTCAGATGACTCCTAATATTCTGAACAACTTTTGTCTAAATATCTTTTTTTGTACTTGACTTACCAACGGAGATATACTTAACTCTATAGCATATTTTATCCACTGTCCAGCTGACTGAAAACTGTAGCTATGGTCTACAAAACCTGGTATTAATACATGCATGACACTTGTCCTTTTCATTTACCAGAGCAGAACAGTATTTTTGATATTGAGCATGGGTAATCCACTTGACTTAATAATTAAATTAAAAATTCGCCTGATCTTGAACCCGCATCGAGGGTAACACAAATCACGTAACCCTATTGAATTTTACCGCTTTGAAACTGACGTCAATCGTAATAAAACCCTTACAACTTTAAGCAGTTTTATATGTTAATTCCATTCGGGCACTTGATTTCAGAATCAATAGGTATTATTATTACATTTATAACTTATTTAATTCTTATACATTTAAAGAAACAGTAATCAATTGAAATTTTAGTTTTTTGAAATATACCTAATTTTGTAAGTAAATCCAATTAAGACGGTTAACACGTCATGGACGCAAAGAGGGATTACCTAAGCTGCCGCTTTTAATAGCATCTAACAACATGTACGTAACATTACGTAAGACAATGTGTATGATGTGAAACTGGTTTTACAGTACCTCGTAAAAAATAGACCCCTATTCTTTAAATGTGCTATGCTATGTTATTATTAGTTTGAAAACAAACATAAAGAAATGCACTTTTATGAGTTGGGAAGTATCCATAACTGTTACCGTGGTGCTCTGTCGGCAAAATTTATTACCAATAAATGAAATTGTTTGTTTCTTATAAGACTACCTAATTTTTAATGATACATACCGTAAATCAGAATGAATAGGTACGAATTACTTTCTCTTAAAAAAATGAAAACAAAAGTTTGCATTTTTCTTTGCTCGTGTATATTTCAAAGTATGTAACTAAAAATTATACAATAATTTATTCATAAGAACATCAAAATAAATTGTAAGGAAAGCCAAAATAAATTGCTTTTAGATAAAGTTTTAAAAAACAAAATACAGCACTGTTTAAAAACATCAATCTAAACAGAATTTTTAATATTTTCTTATCCATCTACAAGCTTAGTCACTAATCCTATTCGAAATAGTATATTATGCAATAAGTGCGGGAAGTTGTCGATTGCCCACGAGAGCGAAGTTGAGAGTGGGCAGTCGACAATCCAGTACGAGTTGCATATACTATTTTTTATTATGAATTTCACATACTTTTTTCCATTATTATTACTATTTTTTAATCCTTTTTAAAATAATATTTTTGACTGTTTGTCTTTTTTTGTTAATTAAATATTGTTTAAATTATGTTGTTGGTAATTTCTATAGAAATTATTATCAAAAATTTATTAAATGAAAAATCAAGAGGCGGCTTTGCGTGTTTTGATTAAATTTTGCGTGTTTTATTGTCAATTTGCGTGTGGAAAGTATATTTTCCGCACGCAAAAAAGTATGTAGGAAGAATACAGTGGGCAAACAGCTATTTTGCGTACAAAAATATGTGCGCCAAGTTGGTACTTCTCCCGCATGAGTAATAAAAAATTAATTATTCTACTATACTTTAAGGAAGATATATGTTCGCCTTTACGTCTCTAGTGTTTTTAAAATAAGTTCATAAATAACATTTTCTATTTTGCCCCTATTCACCGTTCTAATGCGATTGATCCCCGTTTACCATATGTACATTTTAAATATTTTCTAGTTGAGTGCTTAGGTATGGGTTGTGTAGTAATTAAACAAATCCAGACTATCAAACTATAAGTTTTTATAACATTTGGCTAGTTCGCAAAAGATTGTCTTGATCTGAGCAGTTCTTTAAGGTGGAAATTACACAGCATTTAAAAACAGCATTTTAACCGATTAGTCGTCTAAAACAATCGTCTCAAAAAATTACCAATATTTTATTTATTTATTTATTTTTCATTTTTCTAAATATTAAAATTGTAAAAACAACCGTGAAATAAAATTAGTTATTCCTTTAAAAGTGAGTCCCAGGAAATTTGCTATGTTACGCAGGGTGCTGTAACACGGCCACTGATTATATTGAAACATCGTTTCTGGACGATTTGTATGTTAAATTTTTAAGAAATTTAACTTGAGATATGCTTCTTTAACAACACATACACACATAGGATAAAAATTATACAAATAGAAAAAGATACAGTGATCTTATATTTTTGGTGAAGTACTATATAAAAATAAAACCAGTATCCACTATAATACGGTATAATACTGCGCTATTATAATACCCTGTCTATCAACTTGTCTGGATATTTTAAAAACTAGAAATAGTTACCAATGACAAAAATCATAGTAAGCATATTTCAGTATATCTTTAATAGGGTACTTGACTGAAGTTACAAAAAATGTTCTA
The DNA here is from genome assembly GCA_035578155.1 of Brachynemurus nebulosus. NCBI lineage: Eukaryota > Metazoa > Arthropoda > Insecta > Neuroptera > Myrmeleontidae > Brachynemurus > Brachynemurus nebulosus. Next base: position 33,153,228 of record JAPWDM010000001.1, on the reverse strand, counting down.
AAAGCATTGTTTTTCCATATCAGTTAAGTGATTTTTTTATTTTCGACAGATTCTGTAAAAAATCATCAAAAAAAAATAACGCCTCAATTTTAAATAAGAAAAAGGCGGGAAAAACACCGCACTATAGTGACGTCACTGTTTGAAGCAACTAAACGTCAATGTCAATATTTATAACCTCAAAACGTTGATTATATTCATAAATTGTCAAAGTAACAGCAAGTATTTATTTGAATTCTGGTCGATTATTATTACTATATATATAAGGTAATAGAAATATTCAAAAGAAAACACAACTTCACCTAACAGATGAAAATTATCAAAATCGACATATCTAGCTACAAAATGTTACATCATTTTCAAGAAATGGCGCGTTTTCACTAATTTGAATATTTGTTGAAAAATGGCAATTTTAAAAATAAGATTTCTAAATAGTTATCACATTTTTTTATGTTTCATCATTAAAATTAGACATGTGTAATGATAATGCATAGAATTATTTAACATTTGACACAAGTTTTAAATACAGTCAAATACCGTATTATCATTTCAATTTTCAATATTCAATCTTTTAAATATATACTTTTTCAATTTTCATTGTCCATTTAAACTGGCTGGAGCGCTAAAGATTATGTAAGTACTACTAAATTCGACCGAAGTCGATCACTTATTGTTAGAAATTAATATTATTTAATTATAAAGTTTTTTTTTTTTTTAAATTTAATTTAAAATTTCATTGAGAGAACTTTTTGTATAATAATTAGAAAATAATTATAAAAAATCATATACCTAATATCTACCTAATATGCACTGATGATTTTGTGGATGGCAAAATCTGGCAACACTGGATGGTTAAATAAATCCCACAGTTGGTAAATATGTATTGTATTAAAAAGAGTTACAATTTTCGTATAGAGAAAAATTATAAAAGTTACCTGTAATATATAAAAGAAAAAATGTAAGTAAGTACATTTAATAAAAAAGCTATAAAGTTTCTTCAAAATTAGTTTCTTCAAATTTTGGTCGTTTCAATTATAAATTAATAAAATAGATTACAATGAAAGAATCATTTGCATTCTATTTATAACATATTTATCTATACATAACTTACCAACAATATAAGGTAAGGTGACAACCTACTTTTCATATATATTGTTCAAAGTATTTTTTGACGTCTTACGGGCAGGATTATCACACTATTATACTGGTGAATTTCCAATAGACTGACATAAATGTCGGTACAGTTCTCGGTTTTTAAAACGAAATTAGTAAAATACTGGACGTCGGAATCTGTTGACTTTATTTTTAAAATGTTTATAAACAATTAGGGTTGACCGGGGTAATTATGAATGGATTTTCATGAATTAAGATAAAAGCGTATGTTTTAAGTATTTTTTATTTTATATATCAAATATTACAATGTGGTTGATTTATTTTTAATTCTACATTATTCAGGATGCACCACACAAATTTTGACCAAATTCGTATGAAAAACAAAAATTTTATAAGCTATTCACATTTCTCCGGTGCGGTTTAACAAATCTTATGAATTTTGGGGTAAATGTGAATGCCATCAGAAAAATTATTTAGAATGGATTACAGGAGAAGTGTGGTACATCAGAGTAAAGCCCAACTCAAATTCTCCCCATTTATCCCACTTTCAAATTTTTCATCATACTTTAGCGGTCACAATTTCTCTTTGTTTAATGCAAGTTACGCATACCTCAATTTTGTACAAAAACTCAAGGTTAAATAAAAATAACAAAAATTGTAGGAACAAATTTATTACCAGCTAAAAATGATATTTTGATAATATTTTGTCATTTTATCATATAAAAAATCAAAAAATTACATGTATTCACACAAAAACAAGGAAAATAAGACTTTTTTAAGGAAGTACATTTAGTTTACATAATTAAGAAACAACAATCTATTAGGCCTAATACTGTAAATAAAAAAAAAAATGTGTTTGTGTTAATCCCACTGCCCTTGGACACTCACAGAGCCATTGAAAACAAGTAAATTTTCTGTTTTTGCAAGTTGTTATTGGGTAAAGCAGCACAGCAATGTTTTTGTAGATTGATACACAAAACATATGGCTCTTTACACAATTTTTTTTTGTATTGTTTGTACAAGGGAAACTTGTACAATAATGTCACCACCATCTTCATTAACATTTTCAACTCTAAAAAAGACACTACTGAAATTTTTGACCGAATAGGGGCATTTGTGAATGACGTTCACAATTACCCCACAATTTTAAAATCATGGGGTAATTGTGAATTGGTAATAAATTGTCCAATTTCTTTAGCAGTTAATAAGTAACTCTCTTAGGGTTTAGACTACTTCTTTAGAAGTACTTTTAACCACTTCTTACCTTTTAAAAAAAGAAAATTTATTTTAAAAAATTTTTTTTGAGAATTGGTCAAAGTAAGATACATAAAATTTTGGAAGGATTTTTTCAAAATAAAAAAAAGAGATACAAATACTTAGAGAATTGTTATGAAATTTTAATAGCATATTAAGAAAGGAGAGAAAAACATATTAAGAGTTGATTTTTAACAATATTAATGTTATTTTAGAAATTATAGGCGCCGTTGACAATTGCCCTAATTCACAATTACCCCGGTCAACCCTAACCTTTTTTTAAAATATTTTTTTTTATCATTTTATTAAAAAAGGTATTTATGTATTTGATTTAATAAGTGTTGCCGATATTCTTTAGAGAATAATCCTATTAGCTGTGTATTAAAAAAGTAATTTTTAAAAGTTTCTATCTCACAAACTGTATACATCAAAATTTGATATTTGATGTATTATATACTAAATAAAAATAACATACCCAAAACTCATTCATTGATCTTTACATTGCTCTAGCGCTTCAATAACTCTAACACTTGAGGCAAGTTATTGTCTCACAGGTAAAATACTACTTTGAGACGCTACTACTTAATTATTGTGAACTATAGTAACACCATGTTATGCCTATACAATTTACGGACATTGCCACGTTATAGGGTGGTCAACCATGACGTGTTAACCGTTTTAATTGGATTTACTTACAAAAAAAAAGTTTCAGAGGTTTTACCAGTACTAATAAAATTTACCTCACACAAAACAGTATCAAGGAATAACAATCGTTTAACAACCATGCAAATAATGATGACTCATTGTTATTGATTTCTTTCATTACCTAACAAATTTTTAAGGATAACTACTCCTTTTTCAGCTAGAATTAAAAATAAATTATCGTGCTAAATTTATATACATATTGTATATTTGAAAATCGATATTCACAGCCTACGACACTCCTACGTTTCTCGTAAACCTACGCCCAAATTATAAAATGAACGTACATCCAAACGAAAATCCTGGAAATTATTGGAAATAAACATTTTATGACAAATAGTAGATTTTATGTAGATTTAAATTAGAAGAAAAGTTTTGTTCTTTCTTATTTACATAATTTCAATCATAACTCGGATAGGAAAAAATAAATTATGAAAATAAATATTTAACAACCATACAGAAATTAAGTGAAGACAACTCATAGTCGCTTTCTTTCGAACAAATCGGCAAAAATACTGTCAGGGCCGTGGAGAGAATTGGCGGACACCGAGAATAAAGTACATCTCTTAACAATTTTTCCCCGAAAAAATAAATGACGATCGACCGACCGCTATGGGCCCCCTCTTCCAGCCCGAGCCCTGGAGCTAAAATCTCGGCTACCCCACCCTCTCGTCGATCCTGATTATGTATCCGCCAATACGTAAAGTCGGCATATTAAATAATAAAAATCCTTAGTTTTTAGCAAATTACCCAGTAATGAAATTACTTAATATTTTATATTTGATAATTAAATTTTTGTTGGAGAAAAAAGATTAAAATATTTAAGGATATCAATTTTTAATATACATAAAATATAAAATTTTTGTTAATATACCAATTAGAAATTTTAATTTTACAGACAAATGAATATGATGAGAACAAAAAAAAAATATATATATAGCAGATGAAAAACAAAAGGACAAAAAAAAAACTGAAATTAATTCAATTTTTTTTTAATCTCTATTGAAAATCTGTCCATTGATTTAATAAAAATAATATTGAAAGTGATTGATGATGTGGATGTGAGTTGTGAATTTTTTAGAATTACCTCGACTTTACCTCGAATAAATACATTTGTTTCTATGCCGAAAAACGAGTGAAATATACTGGTTTAGTGCTCGTGTAAGTTGATAAAAGTATGTAAATATATGTATGTATGTGTGTAGGAATATATCAATACAGTTGTGACTATGTAAACATATACGGTATTTTAATCCAAGAATAAAATTTTAACCTAATGTAAAAAAGAAAATAGAACTCATTTCATTGCTTCTGTAACTTTTATGGTATAAACCATGACCAAAGAGGTCACCTGACCAACCTGATCCAAGCAACCAATGGGAAATCTGATGGTAATCAGGTTTTTTCGCTTATGGAGAATTTAATCTTTCATAAGTCTTAAATGCGTCTTATCAAAAACCCACAAGAAGTCGAAAATTCAAAAAAATCTTAAGAGTGTTCAACCAAAAATCTCGAAAAACAACGTTTACTAGAAACAATTTGGAGGCTTTATTTTAACTCAAAAAATTAAAATAGAAACATAATTCGGTAGAAAAAAGACTAATTTTTCGGATGGTCATTGATTTTTAAAACTGAACCATTTTAATTACAGAAATTTGCTCTAAACATCACCATTTTTGAAATAGTAGAAACAAAACTGAAGCTTTAGTATTTACTTAAAAAATCTGATTCTTTTTTTAAAAATTACGTAAATGCCTTTTCTTTTTCGGATGGTCATTTAAAAACCATTTACATTAAAACTGACCTTAAAAAATGTCAAATTCGGTTTGAATATTTCAAATTAAGTTTAGTTTTAACAGATGGCAGTGAGTTCGTTATAATGTGCTCTATGGTTATAATATTTGTTATAAAATCACAATTATTATTATTATTATCAGGTGATGGGGAAGTTGGAAATAACTGAAAGAATTTTTTGTTTATTTGTGCTATGGACCACAAACCACAAAGGGTCTCTTATTTGAAAAAATTTTGAAGGGTCAAAATTTTTGGAGAAATAAAATGGAAGAAAAAGTTATTGACTTTTATGACTAAATTATTACCCGAAATAAGTATTAGACCCACGACATACACGAAAACGTCAATTTTTATTTTTTTATTTTTCGTGTAAGGAAAATTGAATTTTCATATAATAACACCAATTGTAAAATTTATTCAATTTTACTGTAAATACTATAATATTTTTTATAATATAATAATACTTTATAAAAGAAATGCGGCTCTTTAGACCCAACAGTTAACGTTGAAAACGTTTTGGAGTTACTAATTAAAGTTTAAAATTAACATTTTGTCTGTAGGTTTCTTTATTATTTCTCATTCTTTATTAAAATTATATAAGAAGGACAAAATTAATGAAAATATTTTAGCAAGAGATTCTTCAAAAATCTTTCAGGTCAACACTCAACATCAACACTCAGATCAAATTTCTAGTTTCTAGCATTAGCAGAAGTTCTCTAACAAAATAGCCATTTATTTGGAATTATAAAATAATATTTGTTTTTTAAAAAAAATCAACAAACCTTTTTTCATTCATTTGTGTTACTATAGTATTAATAATAGTACATACACGCATGCATATTATACAGGCTGGAAACAGATTTATCGAACATAGGACAAGTATAGTGAGAAATTTTTCTCAGGAGCAATGTGATCTCTGACACTTTTTGATCAATAATACATATTTCATTTTTAAATCGTGTTACCATGGATCTGCAATATTTTTGTGTTTGTCAGATTAAAAATCCAATCTTTCAGGTATGTATGTAAGAAATTGGCCAATTGTACCAATAAATTTTATTTATATACCATAAAAGCATAATAGATATGGTATATATCCATGCATATAAGTATATAGGTATAAATAAAATTTTGCAATTTCTAAATTTTTAAGTAGCTCTTGAAGCGGTGGCTATATTTATTAGTAGAACTTTGTACAGTATTCAAGTATAAACAAAATTTTACCAATTTTTAAATTTTTAGGTATACAGTTGGAGGGGTGGTTTCACCACTTAAAAATGTGTAGGTGCGAAAAATCTACTTAATAAACCTCTAACACTGACTGACTGACTATAATAACAGACAACGCAAAGCCTAAGCCCTTGGGTTTAGAATAATGAAATTTGGCACAGGAGTTCCGCATGTAACGTAAGTTAGCACTAAGAAAGGATTTTTGAAAATTCGTCCCCTAAGTGGATTAAATAAGGAATGAAAATTTATAAGGAAATTCGTTATTTTTGAAGTATTAAAATATGTTACTATGGCTATTAAAATAAATAATATCTTATTTAAGGGAGGAGTTCAAATAAAAAAGCAACTTTTTTTATTTATGATTATCTTGTTTGTTGAAATTTTTTTCAAATTAGGGATGGTTTCAAATAGAAAATTTTGTTTTTGAAACATTCATTACTCTTCCCTGTGGGGGGAGGGGGCCCTTTTTCACAAGTTTTTAAGCGTTTACAAGGAACGCCATATCTCAAAAAGTAATGAATATTTTTTAAATATTTTTTCATTATTTGATTCCTAAAGGACCTGTCCATAAAGCTGAGTATAGGTTTCAGGTAATTTTAAAAATTAACTATAAAATTGTGATCCCAAAGTACTAAAAATTATAAAACCCAATTTTTTATTAGAAAAAAAATGTTTAAAAATAGTTACAATTGTTCAAATGGAAAAACATACTCCACTTTATGCGAAACGGTAAAAAACAAAAATAATAACAAAAGAAGCGGTTTACTCTCTGTTTATTAAAACGTCTACAAACGCATGCAAATAAAAGAATATTATCTCAGTGCATACTATAACTCGTGTACACACCAAAACTAAATATTACTGATCAAATCGCGAGGGGGGGGGGCGAGCGTTATCTGCAAAGGAGCAGCAACTTGGTTGTGCAGCGACTCACAAATAAATATTTTTCTAGTTGAAAAAAAATTTTTTTGGCCATGTTTTAGATATCACCGTGTTTGTAAAGAACCACAGAACCAAATAAAAACAAAAAACGAGATTCGAAAAAAATTAGTTTATTAGCCGATTCTGGCGTGAACTCCCCCCTTAATTAATCTTGAATAGTAACTGACATCCTGAAATGTTTCCGATGGTAAATTCATCGGGTGGGTATACGGCTAGTAATATTATATTTATTACTATAACTCTGTGAGATATGTATAAACAAAATTTCATTAATTTCTAAATTTTGAGTTTCAACCTTGAGGGGATGTTTCACTCCTTTAGAATCGTTTCTAACAGCAACTAATATTCTTGATATCACCCTCTGCATACTGGCGAAGTTTCAAATTTTTTTGCATTTCCGACTTCTTTCATTTTTATTGTTAGTAACAACGGAGTATAAAAAGAAAATTTTATTTTGTTATCTTGCTGTTCAAGATATGATGTCTTTTATATCACATAAGTACATAATTAATTTATCAATAGTTTGGTTGGGATTCATCAAAACTTGCTGCCGGTTTAGGTGTTCTACAAAATGTTTGTGTAGATACACTATCAGACAGAATTTCATGTTGTGATCTTTCGGTCTCCCAGGAAATAATTTTCCTAAGTATATAAGTGTACTGGTAAATTGGCTATATCTGTACTTTATCTATAGGCGTAGTTTCATTATCATTCCACGACATGTATGAAAGTGTAAAATCAATAAAGAATTCCATTAAAATTAATTAAAACGTTCACAGCTTTTTCAGCTTAATTATACAGACACTGGGTCACATAACAGAATTATAAAAGTATTGAAAGTCTACAAATACTGTTAATTACTTTCGGAACACATAAACAAAGAAAGAACCGTACGATAAGTTTATGTGAAAAAAATTGAACGTATAAGTATCTAAACTTTCAATATTTACTCTTCGTTTGAATATATTTTTTAACAAATTTTCAAATAAAAGTAAATCCTTTTCAATAAATATGGTAAAAGCGTTGTGAAAGTTTAGAATGTAGGCCAATTTTTTTCAGTATTTCAATAATTATACTCCTATTCATTTCACAAATTTCGAGTTGTTGTGAATTTAAGGAGTAGATTACCAAGTTTGGAAAGAATAGTACCTTATTTCACAAAGCAGAAAATAGACAGTTTTACTCTCGACACTTCCACCAGCCAAGGCAGTAGAGCAGTTTTTCTGCTGTGTTAAATACGATATTTTTTCCCAAGTAACTAACAATAAAGGCATTATTTCTAATAATATGTAACATATATAGCTCTTTTCCTAGGCATATAAAGTACAGCAGTCATGTCAAAGATACGGCCCGCGGGCCGCATCCGGCCCTCGGACCATATCAATATGGCCCGCGATCGCATCATATCACAGAAAGAATAATCTTGTTTTTAGAGATTTTAGACAGCACTCGATGCGTGTACGGAAGTTCAAAAATGTGCGCGCTTTAGTTATAAGTAACTTCAAGAGTAGCGCGTGCCTAGACGAGCGAGAGTGTTAGTTATGCTTTTATATCTGTCGCGCGCGCGAAAGCGGCTTCTCTTTCGTCTGTGCACGTAGCGCACACTGCGCCCCTCCCTGCCGGTTGTAGTTTTTCTGCAGTAAGTTTCAATTTTTTTATTTTAACCTGGCCCGCCTACACATTCTAAATCTAATATATGGCCCTCTGCAAAATTGAGTTTGACACCCCTGAAGTACAGAATACTTCGGTTTTAACGAACCTGGCGGGACCGCAATTTCATCGAAAATACAATAGGTATTTTTATTTGTTTTGATTTTTAACTGAATAACAGTTTCGTGGAAATTCTTTATTCGGTGCACATTGGATAGATTTCAACAGTAATGTTATGACCGAAAGTTATACGCATCTTATGCAACAACAAACGAGACTTTTTTTCTAGATACGTTTATAACCGGAAAATCATTCTAATCGAATTCGTTATAAAAGAAACATACCGTATCATATTGGTGCCGCTCAGTTGGCGATAAAAGTATTGTTTTTGTGACTGTTGACATCGATAACTTTACTCAATTCTATAATAAAGATAACAATACTCGGATTAATATCGATTAGTTATTTATATACCGTAGTTTATTTTATTATAAAGTCTCTTCTTTGTAGTAAAATTTTATTCACTGTAGAGTGTCATTTGCATTTCTTGTATTTTGGATTAGCATTTCTTATGAGATTTCAATTTGTTTATCTTATTTTAAATAGAACTACATAATTAACTTTTAGATACTCCGTTTCTCATAAAAGTGTTATTTTATTTAGCAGTAACTTGTGCAGGATAAAAATAAGTATATTTGGAAATACATGACAAGTACGAGATGAGAACATCTGAAAAAAATCATATTAAAAAGAGATACCGTTATAGCAAACATACTTGCGCTTTTTTATTCCCTCTTTTGCTATCTACTGGTACATATCGTCGTTCTTTTTAAGCCGACGATATACGTCTTAAATTCGTCTTCTGCGTACTGCCAAAACAGTTGGCCCAAGGTATACCTTCTTCTGTGAAGATATATTTTAGGTTATTGCGGGTAAAATAATTATCCTATATAGTATAATATTGTTCATAGTGGATACTATTAACTGATATTTTCGTGTGCAAAAAGTTCACGAACTCTACGATTATGATTTTTGATTACAATAGCAAATATTCTACAAATCTAGTGTTCAGAAAATTACGGATTATAGGGGAGACCGGGGCAAGTTTGGTACAGGGGCAAGTTTACACAATCCTTATAACTCACAAACCGTTGATCGGAGCGCAGCACTTGTCAGGCCAAACAAGTTACTGAGACTGCCATTTGCAAGTACACAGTTTGCAACCAGTACTATTAGTAACAAACAACGTAGAGCAGAATTTGTGATTTTTTTTGAAATGAGTAAATTTTTACACTACCTATGTTGATGTGAATAGTAATTATACTATTAGATCTTTACAATTCATAATGGATTATCTTGTTAGGCCGTTCTTTCACGGCTATTTTAAGATAGCTTGTTAAATGTTAATCTTATTAAAAAAATTTATAGGTTATATTTTGTTGAAAATATGCCGAAGGGGCAAATTTACACAAGGCACATTGGGTATGTTTACACATATCACAACTGTAGGTTTATTGAAACTGATTCAATTTTTTTTGTGTGCATGAACTGTAACAGTGATTTTGACTGTGACTCATCCTAATTGATTTGTAAATCCTATGAATTTTTCGTTATTTTATATTTTTTGGTATTTGAATTGGAAGTTTTGTGTTATTTTTTTCCTAATAAAACTGATTCGCATATTTATTTGTTCTTTTTTACAGTTGCTAGCCTTATTTTTTCCCATTTTAGTAAGTGTGCAAACTTACCCAAACTTACTCCGTATTTATCAATATTTATTAAGAGAAATAATAATCCGATTGTCAGTCCAAAATCATGTATTTTTTTCTGTTATCTGTTACCAAGATTATTCTCCCAGCATACTAATATTATTAATTTATAATTAATTTTATGCACGGCAAATTATGTAATTATGTGCCGGTACAGGTACTGTATAAACATGCCCCGTAAAGCGGGCATGTTTATACAGGCGACATCACTCAAGAAAAAGTTAAGTATCTAAAAAGGTATGATAGTAGGAAGATTTTTATAGGTGTCAAAATGAAGCTTAATAATCAAGTTATATTTGAGTATAAAAAGTATGTAAATAGCTGTAATACAAAAAATTAGAAAAATCGAAAACTAAAAACTGTGTCAACATGCCCCGGTCTCCCCTATTTTATGCATAGATTCACCTCACTTGCTTCGATAAACTAGTGGGTAGTGATTTAGGACTATAATTTTTGGCTATAAAAATAAAACTGAAGGTCCGATTTTAATGATTTTTTTTTAAATATTCGGCACTTCGAGGGAATTATTGAAGAGGTAAATTTTCCTTTCGACGAATTGCAAAGCGATGAATTTCCTAGTCGATGAATTGTTATCAGTGCACTTTCCGTCGGTGAATTGGAGTCGGTGAACTTTCCTGCAACCGATGTTTAGTATTACGAAAATTGAATTATTTTGAATTTTACGAAAACTAAACAAAATTTTTGTTTTGATCTTTTAATTATGTATAATTGTTTATTATAATTATGTTAATAAAATATTTCGTCTTTTATTGTTATTCACATTACATCAATTGACGTATGAATGCAATAATTACATATGATTTTAATGTATAAATACAGCCACCAATTTTTCAAAATTTATTACTGGAAATAAATTTTCCAGCTAATTAAATTGGAAAATAAAACGGATAGAAATAGTGAAGTACAAATGGACATATAAATGTGTTATAACAAACATCTGTATCTACATAATTTTTGTATGTACATTTGATTTTGTCAACGCCTAGATATTAACGAAGTAATAAAATTGCTGTTTACAACATTTCTCGTAATAAAAAAAGAAAAATATTTTTTATTAGTTGTCTATCGCTGCTTCTAGTTTTTGATTTACGTGTAACCATGTTCAATTTTATTTCATTCAATAAAAATTTAATATTATTTTAATTTTACAATTGGCAATATAATTAAATAATTTTATTTCAAATTTCAATGAACAGTGGAAGAAATAGTGCAGTAAATAATTTGTCTTTGAATCCTCAATCGTCTATTTGGGATAGGTAATAATTTTTCTCACAAAATCGTATGTAGATGTATTGTGAAAATTGAGTTTTTAGAAATGGATCGTAGACAAGGCGCTATTGAGATCGAAAAAACCACAATTTTGATAAAAATTGTGTAAACATTTTCTAGTTATTTTCGTTAGCTTTTTGGCGAAAAATTAAAATTGAAAAGCTTTGAGCGAAGTGTGACATTGACCGAAGCTGAAACATTAAAAAAAAAATCCGGCATATATACCGGTATATGTAGGTACTCGTATATACCTACCAGTCCGCTTCGCTACACAATTTGTTTTTATATAAAAATTAAAATAGTTTTGTTAAAATAATTTTTTAATTAGTATTATTTTCTAGCTACATAATATTTATTTCTAATTATAAGCTAGAAAATTATAGGTACGTATTAGGGTTGCCAGTTTTTAAAAATCCCCGACGAGGACAAAAAAAATTAATTTTTAGTAACATTTTATTTTGAAATATACACATATATTTTATAATACAGTAGATTAATTAGTATATTTCTGGGTATTTTTTGTACAATTTAGAAAAATTTTTATTATTTTTAATTTTATTAAAAATTGAATATAGTTAAATCAAGTTATTATTATTAACTGACATTAAAAGTTCTGTTTTTAAGTTGATTGGTGATAATTATCTAAGTGCTCGTACATATTCCTTTATTTGTTACGACATTTCAACTCTGCAAAATGTACAGAAACATTTTGTATCCGAAATTTTCCTAACCCAACTTTTTATCGTCATTTATTGTTAAATTTTGTAATACGTTTAATTTTTTTTTACGTAACCATTTTGAACAGATATAGAAACAGAACAAGAATACACAGATATTTTTTTGTTAATATTTCTATAAGAAAAGAAAGCTTATAAAAATATCAATATATTTATCTATTATTATTATTAATATTACAACAGCATCATTAGTAACAGAATGATTAATAAATTAAAATAAACAAATATGTAATATGTATAGAATTGACGCCATCTTGACGCTAAGCTCGCTAAATTCAATGAGAAAATGACGATAGCTGATTCACTAATTATCGGTCTTAACGATGTTAACAGCACTGCCACTACAAAGCACGGTTTTTACTCCCGAAAAATTTTAAAATTTAATCTAAACCTATGACTTTTTAAAAGATTTTCTAGTTCTTAACTTATGATTTTGTTAATCAGAAATACTAACATATATTGGTATACCCATATAATATTATGTATTATATATTATATACCAAACTGTGTTCCAAACAATGAAAAAAGACCGTTTTATAATATTTTTTTTTAAATATTTTGTTCAACAATGAAAATATTTGAATATTTTCCGCGAGGACTTTTGTTTCACGACGAGGACAACAAAATAATGCATTAAAACGGGGACAATCCTCGCGAAACGAGGACGCCTGGCAACCCTAGTACGTATACATATGAGTATTAATAATTATTATTATTATCATACACGTATACTATATACGGACACCGTCCGCTTAACGAAAAAGTGGTGCATTCTTGTATAGACTGTGTATTCTACAATGAACACTTTAAAAACTTAAAACCTTTTTTTAAAGCCCCGATCAGCCGGACAGTCATCATCAGTTTTGAAACCACCAAAATGGCAAATCGCTTGTAGACTTTCAATCACATTTCGCTTCTAGACATTCAATACCGAAGATGAAGGGAAAAATTCGACTTCCGTGATGGGGCCCCACTGCTCACGGCGTTCTTTTTTATCGGCCAAAAACGCCATTTAAGGGGTGAAATCCACCCCCAAAGTTGGGGTAAAATTTAATTTTGTCAAATTACTCGAAAACTATAACAGATAGAAAAAAAGTTTAAATCGACACAACCCTTCATTTCTAAAGATCTTTCTACTAATTTACTCAAATCCAGGGTCGGACCTACTGGACGGGCCTTGACTATGAAATTGAGGGTAAATTTTGAAGTAGGGTGAATATGGTTCGACCAATCAAAATACTAATATCAAATATGAAAACTACATCAAAAATACTAGTTTACCTGCTTTTGCTAAATGCTCAAATCTTAATCTAAAATCTTACATGTGCACTCAATATTTTACTTATAATATCTTTAAAAATAATTTTTTAAATCGTTTTAATTTATTGTATTTATACTCTACAATTATTAATATTTAAACAAAGATATTGGATAAAATTTTATTATAATGTTATTCGTACAAAATTAAGGGTTCTATACAAATTCCGATAGCTCTAGTTAACTTCCCATTGGTAGTTATTATAATGGATCCGATTTTACAAATCGCTAATTTGGATATAAATATCTCCACGTTTCAAGGTCACTAGAACCCGAATCCTTTGGTTTTAGTGTGATGTCTGTGTGCGTGTTCGTTAGTTCGTTCGTTCGTGAATTTTTTTTCATCACGCATATCTCGAGAAGAAATGATGATATCAACTCCGGACTAATTTCATTAGATGTGTAATTAAACAATAAAGACCGGATAACGTTTTCAGCAAATTCGGATTAGTGGTTTGTTTTTTGTGATAAAAAACAGAATTAACTTTATTAACACAACATAGATCATATAGATTTGTTACCATGTCTTTATTATATAATCCTTAAAAACCTAATTGGTGTTAAAAACGCCAGTAAATTATTATAAAATTTAAGAAAAAAAAAACACGAAAAAAGAAATTTATGAAATATATTTGTCTCGCATATCTTGAGAACAAATGATAATAACATTTGTTTGATAAGAGTACCGCCCTCGGTACTCTTAGGCACCGAGGGCGAAGTCCCCTGTGTGGTACCAAGGGCATAGCCTCTATTGGGGGCCCAGGGGAAAAGCCCCCTAAAATAAAAAAAAATTATTTATGTACAGTAGTCTCTAGTCTTTAAGAACACCCAATGGGAAGTTGACAGTGTGGGTAGACCTGTCCCTCCAAATTTTTAATATTCAAAAACTGTTGAAATATATTAAAAACAGAATCGCTGGAAGCAAAATTTAAATTGACTAATAGTCATATTGCATATTTCTATGTAACTATTTACTACAGTTTTTATACATAACAAATTTTACTTTACAATATAAATTATTCTTTTGAAATTAATGATCCAGCGTTTTTATTAATCAGTAAAATAGTACTCTAAAAGAAATTTAATATTACACGATCACACTACTAAAAATATATAAGGCTTCATTGTAAAAATATTACTCGCATATCTGTCAAATACTGGTGATCAGAACAGAATTCACCAATGTTGGAAAATCGGAAGTAGGTCGTACTAAAAATTGGGCATAGTAAATAATTAACTTTTTCTGAAGCCCCGTTAATAATTACGACCCTGGATTTATATATTTTAATATCCCTGTATATTTTTTCGAGCTCTAAAATAATTACATATATGCTACGTCAATTTAAATTTTGCCTCTACCGATTATGTTTTTAAAATATTTCAACAGTTTCCAATATTAACTAGAACTGCCATTATTTTTGAACATACTATCAGCTCTAGCAATTACGGTACATACTTCTGGACCAGCCTGTATAAGAAGATAATATTTATATAATTATGCCATAAATGAGGAAATGACAAATTAATTTCCTCTCATATAAAGTTCATTCCATCGTACGTACTTACATACATACATATTAAAATTTCGCAATAACATGTCGTCTGATCTTAACAGACGTACAGACCTACATTATATTACGTAGGTATAATATGAGGGTGGGTGTATGCTCACTCAGTGTGGCTCGATCAGTGTATGTATTGTTTTAGTTGTTTTATATTTTCATACATCTTTGTCATCATTCTCGACATATAAATATAATAAATACTTAAATAGGCTAATTGATTTTAATGCTATTAATTGAAATTTTCACGAAATGATTTTTAAATGTAATTAAATATAAATATGAATAATAATCCCTTTTATAAAATACAATTTAGTGAGCATATAGTTATAAACGATATTACGCGTAAAATGGGCTGAGAAATTTTTTGTGACTAAATATTTTTATAGATAATAACCGTATGCCCGATGAAATTTTACGCCTTCAACATCTTAGGAGCCATTCACCTTCAAGAATCTTCAGAAGCTCAAATACCAACTTCTCCGTATCTAGCTTCAAAGATTCAATTCCTATACCATTTTTTGTTGTTTATTTTACCTCCTTGTAAATCCCCCTCTGTCTATTTATAAACAGAAATTTACACACTAATTTCCATACTTCTAACTTTAAAAATGACGAACCATAATATTAACCATAGTTTATAATGCCATATAAACTAGTATTTTTTTCCAAAAAATTCCGTACATTTATAAACTAGTAAAACAGATTGATTCTGACCCACAAAGTCCAATTCTATTATTTATTATGTACCTATCCTTTTTTATTGCATTCACGATTTTTATTGTTAGTAGGTAAGTTAGGTCGTTAGGAGGTAGTAACAAAGAGATAATAAAAAATATTAATTTTCAGTGTTTAACATTTATCAGTAAAGGAAAAACCAGGCGATGACATTTTCCTTTTTCCTTTCAACGAATTTCCTTTTCTGAAAATCATTTTGCTAATATAGTATTTTTTTGATTTTTTTAATAAATTACTTTTGTGTATGTGACGTACAGTTTTTACACCCTGTAAATTTGAAATTATAGTAAGAAAAAGAAAGGATCCTACAGCTTGGTAGTGCTTAAGGCAAAGTTACTTAATTCTTACAATATCTTACGCTTGCGCTGATACTAAATTCAAAAAGAGAAAATATCGAAAAGGTACAGTAACTTCAGATACTATTATTGAGTTAAATTTTCTTCCAATTTGTTTTTCTTTTCTTAAGAGGGTCTATAAATGTTCCGAGATTATGTACTTAAAATTTCAAGTAAAAATTCAAAGTATAAAAAAAGTTATAACGATTTTTGTATAGTCATGTTTTGACTACGCTTCATAAAACCGGAAGGCCAAACAAAGAAAAAACAGGATAGGAAACTACAGGAGGAAGAACCCGCCAAGTAATTTTTTTCTTTCCGGTTTAAAGACTTAAAAGCGAAAAAGAGAAAATGAGACTGTTTTTAAAACTTTTTTTTTTAAATACGTGCCATTTTTCGGAAAAACTTTTTACTCTTAATTTTTTGTAGGTGGATACATAACGATATATATCTATATTAAAATTTCATTTGATTTTTTTTCAAATGTACTGAAGAGACTCTATTTGTGCAGATTTGGGCTCTCTTTGTTACGCCAACTTCAATGCCCTTAATATATGTAAAAAATTTTAGCCTTAAAAATAAATAATTCACTTCAAAAAAAATTATCTAAAAAGGGTCTTTTTTCAATTTTCAACTCATTTCTAATAAATACAGAAATAAATTTGGTTGTAATCTTTAACTTTTTAGCAGCTTCAAGTAAACTATCGTCCAACTAAAGTTGGTAAGTGTGCAATTGCTCTTAATTTACTCTACGATGTTTTAAATTTACTTTGGAATTTTAATTAATAAATATTGTATAGTAATTTTTGTAAGTACCTATTTAAAAGTTTTATAAATTATGATTAGACAAAACAAAACTTATTTCATCTATACGAAAATTTCAATAATACTTTTGAAATAGTTTCTAGGAAATTTTCTACATTTACAGCACAAAAGTTTTGTAATGAAAAGTTTCAAATTAAATTTTTGAACTTGAGACAATAATAAGAATAAGTACAATGGTCCCAAATACTCTAATGGAAAACAATAAAACAAATATTGCTCGTTTTAAATTTCGCTATTCTTCTCTAACCACAACGCAGCAACTGAAACTTGAACGTTTTGTTTGTTAAATATAGAAGATTTACAGTTTCAGCCATAGCATTACAATTGCTCGTATGTATATTCTATCCGTGTGGAGGTTTTCCTGATTCCTTTTAAACAAATAAATATACATGACAGTTACAGGCATAAAGATCTTCCAAGATATTTTACTTTATCGAGTATATTTGAACATCTTATAAAACTTGAATATTAAATTTTGTCATTTTTATTCGAAAAACTTTTATTTGTTCACTTTAGTTAACAACATAAAGTTTGAACATTTCTTCTTAATTTATTTATTCATATGAGTATTCTAGATACATTCATATTATGTTTTGATCTTTAAAATATTTTGCTTCATTTAACTTACATGTGTTAAATGTTCCATTTTGAAAACTTTTTCTGTCAAATTACGTTTAAATATCTGACAATTATGATTTTAAATATTAAAATTCCCTGTCACAACATCCGACATGATAAATTTCCGAAAACTGACGTTATAATCCGATCAACTTAGCCTTAAAAATAGTAGTAAAGATACAAAAATTAGGGGAGAGCTGAAAATTGGTATGAATATTCGGAACACCATTATAAATAAGTGTTGAAAAGTCCTCATCGATCCTGTACGTGGAAAAAATTTTATTCAAGGTCAAAGGTGTCAAAAATGGGTTTTTCGCGTTTTTCTGCAAAACGGTAAGTTTTATCATAAAATTAGGTCAGACAAAAATTGTAGATCATATAATTATCTATAAAAAATGTCTGAATACTTTTTTTCTAAGAGCCACCGTTTCTGAGATATAACTATTACAAAAATTGTAATCATAATATGCACACGTTTCCACGCCACCTGTGAGGTAGTGTACTAAGCGGGTTTTTTTAAAAGGTTTTCCCGGTAGGCTTATTCCACGGTCTATGGTGATCCTGTTTAATTGAAAACTATTGAATAATAAAAAATATTAGTATTGGGAATGGCGAAAGCGGTATAGATTTAAAAAAAAGTGAGGGAAATTATTCGTCAGATTCAATATTTCAGCTTCCTCTTCTTCTTGTTCTTCTCCTTCTTGTTCTTGTTCTTGTTCTTGTTCTTCTTGTTGGGTGCAAGTAAATTGCCTCAATAGCGATGCATCATATGTCTCCTCGTTGGTATCATACGAATCCTCTTCTGTTGTTGATTCAACATTAGACCACGACTGGCATTGACAACTGGTACATGCAAGAGAACAAAACAATCCAACTTTGTTGCAGCCGCATTTTGCACTACATCCCTTTTAGCCAATTTCCAGAAAGAATTCTGGAAATTCAGCTATTTACAATTACAAAAAATTGTGTTGAGTTTTTCCGGCGCAGGTGAGAGATTTTTTTATAATAGTTATATCTCAGAAACGGTGGCTCTTAGAAAAAAAGTATTCAGACATTTTTTATAGATAATTATATGATGTACAATTTCTGTCTGACCTAATTTTATGATAAAGCTTACCGTTTTGCTGAAAAACGCGAAAAACCCATTTCTGACACTTTTGACCTTGAATAAAATTTTTTCCACGTACAGGATCGATGAGGACTTTTCAACACTTATTTGTAATGATGTTCCGAACATTCATACCAATTTTTAGCTCTCCACTAATTTTTGTACCCTTGCATGTTTAAATTGACCGGTGTATTATGAAAATAACATTTTCAAAATACATATTATAAGACTGTAAATAAGTAATAATAATGGAATTTTATCTCCCTTTAGAACTTGATCTAATCCAGACGTCATCCACATCTTCTATTTGAGTTTTTTATTTACAATATCGTCGGTATACAAGATTCATTAATATAGGAAAATAAATAAATAAATACCATTAAATACCTTACTAACGATATTTTGTGCGATGGAATACGTTGAATAAAATTTTCATTCTCACTTCTCAATACGAAAAAGTACCCAAAAAAATCAAAATTTCATATTCATACGTCTAAATATTTGAAAACTGTGATAATGTGAGAGACATAGAAACATGAAGAAACAACAAATGAGCAAAATTTAGTCAAGAAATTAGTCCAGTTACATTTAAATTAGGGATATTATGGATATCCGTAACCGTAATCGAAACTACCGGATATCTGAATTAATTAAATATCCGAAATCGAAACCGTATCCGATAATAAAAGTTTCGGATTTGTTTCGGATAATAACAACTGCCGTTGGAAAACTGAGTTTGAATGGAAGCAAGTTTTCGTTGCATGTACTTCTTTTGATAGATTTCCGTTAATTCGTGTTTGACGTTCACTTTTTGGAGTAAAATTTCCCCCTTTTTACTAAAAAAATATTTTTACTAAAAGCAGTTATCTGTAACCGTAACTGTATCCGAAATCTTATCCGATATTATTACATATCCGTAACCGAAACCGAAACCGAAAAAAATGTTTTAAATATCCGTATCCGTATCCGTATCCGAAATTTCATATCCAGAACATCCCTAATTTAAATCAAATATTCTAGCACTTTGTGCGAAATCAATTTCTTGTAATGTTTCGTTTCGCTCACCAAACGCCCCTAAAGTACCTACCTAGTTAATTTATATTTCAATAGCATAATATCTAATTTGCACACCATGGAACCTTCGTGCTTTGTGTAGATACTTATTATATTAATAGTTGTAGAAACACCTCAGCTAAATTTCTTAGGCTCCTCCTGGGACTCAAGGTCCGCGGAAGACAATTCTAAATTTATATTCATTTTTCTCGAAATTTCAAAAGCATGTGAGCAAAAAATTTAACAAATTTTATGTACTTGATCACTTATTCGAGAGCTTCTTTGGAGTGCTACGGCTCTGGAAGTGGGGAGAATTTTAACATTAAGCGCATTTACGTTCATTTTTTCCGGAATTTCGGTACTATTTATGAAAATTTTCTTTTCGTAAGTCTTTTGGCATACAACCACTGTAACCTTACTACTTTTGGTGTAGAACTGCTGTGGCCTTACTATTTTTGATACAAAACTTTTGATATAGAACCGTTGTAACCTCACTAATTTTGATATAAAAATTTGAAGGATAAAATAAAAATTACTGAAGAGGTAAACCGATCTTACGCTAGACCCGAAGTAGTATTTTATTATCTTTAATTGTGAAAAAATTTTTCTGTGGATTCAACGGTAATAGTTTAGCTGATAAAGTTAATTTAATTTTCAGAAAAGTAACAAAATTTGGATATAGTTTAAGTAAATTATATATTTTTAATAAATATTATAATACATATTTGTAAAATTGGGATTCGGAAACACAAAATTCCACGACAAATGGTATATGGATAATTATTAAATAAATCAATCCGACAAAAACAGATATCTGACGATATCTGCAAAAATGGCGCCAAGTATTTTGCGTTGATTGATATTTTAATTTTTTAAAAACAAAAATAATTGAAATCTATTGTTACGCCAAGTACAAATATAATTATAATAACTACGTTTAATACAGGTGTTATTTTAGTAATATAATCTTGAAAAAAATAGTAAAACAAATTTTCAGAATAAAAATTTTTGTTTTACTTGGCACAAATTTTCTCTTGCTATTAGTGAAAAATTAGAAAGGTTTCGTTTAATATTAATCAAAAGTTAAAAATTTGCGCCAAGTAAAACAAAAATTTTTATTCTGAAAATTTGTTTTACTATTTTTTTCAAGATTATATTACTAAAATAACACCTGTATTAAACGTAGTTATTATAATTATATTTGTACTTCGCGTAACAATAGATTTCAATTATTTTTGTTTTTAAAAAATTAAAATATCAATCAACGCAAAATACTTGGCGCCATTTTTGCAGATATCGTCAGATATCTATTTTTGTCGGATTTCATTTATTTTTGTTTTCTGTTAGACAAAAAAGTACATCTAGGTAATTCTACTATTATACGACTGATTGAATTCCGGACAATGCATTTAAAAAATATGTTGTAGGTATTTATTTATAGAAAATTAGCGAAGCGATTCTGAAATCGGTCTATCATGCAGGCACCGCGGAAGTATTCCATGACAGGGGACAAACATTTTTGGTTACGCCATTCTTTCAATCTCCGGCACGACTTCCTCCGGTCAATTTACTGCAGTTAAAATACGAAACGGGGATGACTAGATCAATCAAATTATCAGTCAAATTATAAAAATATCTTACTTATTACAGGGTTAGGCCTCTCCAGAATTTTCGAAAAATAGATTTTTTCTTTTTTCAGTGGCCCCTAGGACCTCAAAAATGATATCCCAATAGATTATGGCCGGGAAAAATCTTTAAGTACTCGGTTTTCGAATGTTAGTACAAGGCTCAAAACTTCAAACGTTTTTAACTCAAAACTGCACTTTTTAAGGGGAACAAATTAAACGAGCATCTATTTAAACAAAATGCGAAATAACTAAGAGCATTTGAAAAACTATTGTAAAACAAAAGTACCAATAAATAAACTAAATGATCACTATTCTTTATTTTCGAGCAATAGTCTATATAAACTAGAATTAATATAATAGATTTTGTGCATTTATTAAAATAAATGTTACATAGATAATGAATTCTTGCTCTTAAAAAAATAAATAAGCATTACATGTGTTACATAAAATAAACATCCGTATATTTAAAAAATATTTTGTGCAATAAAAAATTTACAAATGCACTTTTATAACTTTACTACCATTATTTTATTCAAAATGATCCTTAAGAAAAACCACTTGCCCCGTAAAATGACTAAATGAGCATTAGATTCTACAAATACGTATTGTTTAGGTATATACATTGTACGCACTGTACTGTGACAGAATAAGTGGAATAAGATCTAAGAGTAAACAAAATAATGTGAATTTTATTTTGGTCGTTTCCATAGATACATATACAAAAAATTAATGAAATTAGAGATAGATTAAAAATTTTGTTCTTTTAATTTAAAATTTATATTCAATTTTATTTAAATCAGAAAAGAAAAAAGTCGTAGAAAAAATAGCGTATTCAACTCGCTTGCAATGGCTATTACTCACTCAGATGCATTACGACACTCGCCTCGCAAGCTCGGCTCGTGTCGCAATTTCATCTTCGTGAGTAATAGCTATCATTACCAGCTTGTTGAATAATATACTATTTTTTTAAATTACAGTATTTATTACGGTTAGTTCACTTTTTTCTAAGTTAACCTTGCCTACTTATATTAGTATTAAAATAATGCACGCCTACTTGTATTTAGAATAAAAATAATGCATTTAAAACACATTTAACAATACCACTGAATTCCGATGTAAAAATGGGAGAAGTGGGGGAAAAAGTAATGTGGAATCCATACAAGGCAATAGTTGGATACCAACTCAATACATGTACAAAATTTCAGCCCTCTAGGTTTACTCAGAGAGCCTCTAAGCGTGTTAAAAAAAACACAAAAATCAAGGAAATATTGGCGTAAAAATCGTTGGGGCAAGGGTTAAAAGTTGAAACCTCTAAAAAGCAGTGGCTGGCTATTAATTTAATCTATACACAAAATTTCAGCCCTCTAGGTTTATTTGAGGAGATTTTGACTACACGGAGAGAAAAATCCTATAATTTTTGTAGAGAAAATTTCAGAAAAATTACTATGCTCCCCTATAATACGTGCGCGATCGACGACCAAAATAAAAAATATGTGCTAGCATGGTAAAATTTAATGTGGTGCTAACACAACTTTTATCACATTCTTATGCATGTATATTATAGTTTAATTCTTGTTGTCGTACTCTTTCATTTGCGCATCTGACTCGCGACCTTATATTGGTTGCACATAACCTGTAAAAACATGTATACAAAAATGATGGCCAACAATATAATTCTAATACATATACTAAAGATGGGTAAATAACAAAAATATGAATTAAACGATAACATCATCCTAAGAGAGTGTAAAAGCAACTGACAAGTGACAATAGCTGCATCAAGGTGCCTGATGCGAGCTGTCTGACAAAGTTTCTTCCACAGCCCACACCTATATGGTGCGCATGTAACCCATGACTCGCTGATTGAGGTACATTTCATTAGAGCGATCCCAACACAACCAACCGTTTTTTTTCTTTCTATTATTAACATGTTAGCATGGAAATTTTTTTAATAAACACAATTAAAAATTATTTTTTTGTCGGTAATGGAACTTTTTACTGTGCTGTTTTACAAATTTTACGGAGATAATATTACGAAAAGAACATTCCAACCTTTAAATTTTTTATGATTAATTATAATCTTTATATTTTTACCTTACAGAATTTAATATGTTCGTCCTTTACACGTCGATTGTAGTGCTGAGCACAATAATTTTTATAGGAATTTTCTCTCCGTGTAGAACGAAACTGTTAAAAAACAAGAAAAATCTTGTTCTTTTTGGTATAAAAATGGTGGGGGTAAGGGTTAAAAGTTCAGACCCCCAAGAGGCATCCCCTTGGTACCAACTCAATCCGAATACAAAGTTTCAGCGCTCTAGGTTTATTTGGGTGACCTGTGCGAGCGGTACAAACTTCGAAAACGTCGAAAAAGCATGATTGTAGCTTAAAAATGGTGGGGCTGGGGGTAAAATATTAAAACGTCCAAAAAGCAGACCCTAGGTACGAACTCTATCAACGTACCGAATTTCAACCCTCTACGTTAATTCTAAGGGCTGTGGGCGTGTTAGATCAAGCCAAACAAGGGGCAAAACTACTGTTATCATAGTATTCCAAGTGTAGCAGAAAAGTGATGTAAAATCCTCCCCACTTCGCATTGCTATGTTGTTTAGGTACACAGTGTTTGTAGTGGTGTTGGTTTGATGTTTGCTTCTGTGTGCGTATTCACACACACAACTACAAAACACAAAGTATTATCACACAGATCAACGTGTAGCTCAAGCAATAATGGTCTTACAACACATAACAATCGTAGTGTATTCGGTGACCTATACCTACTGACTAAATGCTTTAAGCTGTGACCGACCAACAAATGACACCAAGCGAGCTACACCTTTTTATTTTAGTTAGCTTCTAGTGTTCTATGCAGTCAAAACACTTTTTCCCTCTCTACTCCCTCCAAATCACGCTAAGAAGCTGAATTTTGGATATGTTGTAGATAATTGACCGAAACATTATTTCCAACCGGTTTGGAAAAGTTTTATTGTTTTGTTACCCTCACCACTCCCTTAAAGGTTGAGTCGGATCCAAAATTTGCCCAAAATTTGACCCCACTTTGATAGTATTGTTCTGCATCGGAATGAGCCCCACATACCAAATTTCAGCTCCCATATATATATATATATATATATATATATATATATATATATATATATATATATATATATATATATATATATATATAATCAGACATTTTTCTTCTCCATGAGCGTGTTCTACGGGTCCGAAAACGGATAGCGCCCCTAGTCTCGCCTCGTCCCGTTCTTATCGTATAGGCTGTATAGGTCTAATTTTTTTGAAAGAAAAATTCGACTAAAAGCTATATGCTGTGGATCGGGATCGTATAAAAAAAAAATTTCATCGAAAATACATAACTCAAAAGCTTAAAACTTTACGATTTCCTTAGAAGTTGCTTTTCTAAACAAGATAAAGCATTAATTTACACGTGGGAACATTTTATTTCATTTTTATAATATTATAAAATTAACTATTGCCCAACTTACACCTATGTTCAACTAGCCCCGCTCTACCCTATATAAAATAATGAATAAATTGTATGCATCATGCATGCATGCATGCATTTGTAACCAACGACAGTTTTAAAAGTTCATAATCTAGTTTGCATTTTGAAATTTTCAACAAGTTCTAGTAGTCAAAGTAAGCAATTTAGTAAACATTTCAAAGATCTATGATTTTTTGCTGTTAATATAATTAAATAATATTGAATCCCACAGGAACATTTAATCGGGATAAGATTACCCAGTGAACACAGTTTTGTAACAATAACGTTAAAATTACAGAATCCAAAATAACACGTTATGTAATCTGAAAGTCACAGAAAACGCACATGTAACTTACAATTTCCCACTCAGTTACGTAACATTGTGACGTAACATTGTTACGTCTAGATTACAGAATTAAAAAATAGAATTTACTCAGAGATTCCATTTACCAGTCCTTTGAATCTTACACCTTCTTTTGTGAAATACATATTCAAAATTCCCTTTTTTGTTTCTTATTAACATTACATACACATATTACAAACTTATTGTCATATACACCTAAATTATTATTGATTTTTTTTTATTACTTCGTTGACTGTTGCGGGATTCGATCGATTAACCAAGCTGAGTGCTGAAGCATCTTTGAAATTATCGACAGTCTTAACCACTAGACCAAACTCATTTGGTTATAATCATCGTTATACAGTAATACATATCACAAAATACTAAATAAAGACTAACAAGAATTTTTACAACCGTTTTATTTTTAAATCAATAACAAAAAATTCTTTTTAATTTCAAGACGAAAACTCATTTAAGCGTTGAAAGTATTAAAATTAATGGCGAATTTTCTGAAAATTTTAGATGTAGGTAATCATCATAAGTACATTAGGGTAGTATTATAAAAATTGAAAGTAAAATAAAAAATATTGAAAAATATTTAAATTCGATTACTTTGTCTATTTCACGAATTAAAAACTATTTTTACTGAACGCGTTTTCAACCTTTCGGTCATCCTCAGAGGAGAAAGATGAAAATAATTAATGGGAATTTATAGGTAAGAAAGATATATAGGGGGGTGTAATATTATTGAATTGGGAAAAACCCATAAAATTTTTGTATCGAAACAACTAACTATACGTGTAAAGAAGAAAGCAATTAAACCAGTTTGTAGGTACCGATATGAAAAAATTTTTATTTTTACCTAATAATATGGCTGTTCAGATAAATGACCTCTTTATGAAGACTAAAATAGGGGTGTCTAAAGTTATTGAAAGACTGAAGTGATTATATTCGTTCAGAAATTTATTTTTAATAGAGGAGAATTATTTAGATCATTTTGATCGTTTAAAACTTCTATTTGTGGGTCACTGTTTAATCTGTTAATTTCTAGAGCCTCTAAAAGATTCAATTTTAAACCATTATGGCAAACATGTAGAACTTTTGGTTTATGGTCTGTTTATAGTCTGTTGTTCTACATGTTTGCCATAATGGTTTAAAATTAACACCCCGGAAACCTTCAATCGAGACTAAACTATCCCGACTAAAACTATTTCAAAATTATTACTATGTGTGTTCATAGTAAATGTTTGTACCTATATTAAATTTTATGACATTCGATTCAGTCATCCTACAGGAACTTTTAATCAGGATAAGATTAGCTTATGCGTTAACTCAAGATTAATCATGTCTGTGTACCAAATTTAATCAAATTCGGTTTAATTGGACACGATTTTGGAATTTCTTTTGCATCCCCCGGGGACATTCAATCGGGATAAAACTATTCTACGTGTTATTAAAATTCTTGCTGCATGTGCTCCTAGTAAATAGTGTCTATATTATATTTCATCGAATTCGGTTCAGTCATCCCACAGGAACCTTTAGTCGGGATAAGATTATCCTATTTGTTAACTCAGGATAAATAATGCCAGTGTACCAAATTTCATTGAATTGAGTTTTGTTTTTTGAGGTGTCTTTGAATAATTGTTTTTGTATCCCTCAAGAACTTGCAATCGGGATAAAATTTAGCCCTTGTGTTAATATAGAGTATAAGGAGTGTGTATATAAAATTTTATCAAAATCGGTCCAACCGTTTCAGTGTGATTGAGAACAAACTTCCAAACATCTAAACATCCAAACTTTCACATTTATAATATTATTAAGATACTAGCCGTATACCCGATGGGATTTCCCATCGGCAACATCTTTTTATTAGGTAATCATTGCTCACTGCACACTTTTTAACAATGTTTTTCAAAACCCTAAATATCAATTTCCACGTTTCTAATTTTAAAAATGACGAACTTTCCATACGAAGTTTCATTTCCTGTTTTAACTCTTTAGGGAATGAATTTCCAGAAACGTTAACACAACTGACTTTTATTTATAAATAGAAGCCTAAATACCAGTCTTCATACATATCTTCTGTGCTAAATTTCGTCCTTCTAAACCCAACAGTTTAGGCTGTGCGTTGTCTGTCAATCATTGTATAATAGTATATTGTGCAATAAGTGCGGGAAATTGTCGATTGCCCACGAAAGCGAAGTTGAGCGCACGAACGTAGTGAGTGCGCTCATTAGCTTGAGTGGGGCAATCGACAATCCCGCACGAGTTGCACATACTATTTTTTATTACGAATTTCACATACTTTTTTCTATTATTATCACTATTTTGACATTTTCATTTCTTTTTAAAATAATATTTTTAAGTGTTCGTCTTTTTTTTTCTGAATTAATTATCGTTTAAATTACGTTATTGATGGTTTCTATAGAAATAATTATGAAATATTTATTAAATGAAAAATTAAAAGGCGGCTTTGCGTGTTTTGATTAAATTTGGCGTGTTTTATTGTCAATTTGCGTGTGCAAAGTTACTTTCCACACGCAAAAAAGTATGCGGGAAGAGTACGGCGGGCAAATAGCTATTTTGCGTACAGAAATGTGTGCGCCAAGTTAGTACTTCTCCCGCATGAGTAATAAAAAATATTATTTATTTGAATAGTCATAGTAACAATTTTTATGTCACCGAAGGATGACATATTAATCTCGTTGTGTGATTATAGTGGGGGAAAACAATTATAGAGTTGTACAGGCATTTATTGAATAAACGCAAGAGGGCTGTATTCTCACTGTACTTACCATAAAAACTAAGATCCAAAATGGCGGCTAAAGCACAACCCCCACTATCCCGCCAATTTGGATTTCGACACACGGGATACTCCTAAACGTCTTCCAAAAAAAAAATTTCACAATAAATTTTGCAAACCAAATTATTAGTGCTGCACATCTCATATGTGTGTTAAAAATACAGACTCTTACTGACAACTGGATATGACTTTGACGAGGTGAGGTCTGTAATATCTGGACTTTAGTCTCACATTAAATTGTTCAGATAAAAATTGTAGAGAATTTTACACTCTAACAATTTCTTAAAAGCTATTTTCAAGGTATAACGTATTTACGAGATATTAAAAAATATGGGATCCATCAAATTGTGGCGAGTTCTACATCGAAAGTTACAAAATTCATCGGAAAGTTTTTCGATTAAAACTGTTTTGTTCCAAATTTAATTTTCTATAATATTAGTTCTCACCATTTTCTTTGCTAGATGTACTGTTATTGAGATATTTAACAAAAACTAAGATCCAAGATGGCGCCTAAAGCACGACCCCCACTAGCCCGCCAATCTGGATTTACATATACATGGAATATTCCTAAACGTCTTCCGAAAAAAGAATTTCAGGAGAAAATTTTACAAGCCAAATTATTAGTGCTGCATATCTCATAAGTGTGTTAACAATACAGACTTACTGACAATTGCACGTGATTTTGACTTTTAGATGTCTACAGCTTATGAACTATTAGTTCTACGTAAAAAAGCTTTCAATAAAATTTGTAGAGAATTTTATGCTTAACAAGTTTTATACAAACTATTTTCAGGATATTTTCACATCTGAGGAGATATGAGACAAAAATCATTACAATGAATTTTCACAAAAATTTAATGTTCGATATCTCAAAAAATATTAATTTCACGGAAAAATGCTTCAAACAAAAATTGTAGGAAATTAAATTTTCGATTAGAAAGGTTCTTACTATTTTCCTTGTAAGATTGATCGTTTACGAGATATTGGCAATTATTTGAAAAAGACATTTTCCAATACGGCGGCTGAAGCACAACCTCCAAATGTTACACAATGTTTGTAGTGGTGTTGGTTTGATGTTTGCTTCTGTGTGCGTATTCACACACACAACTACAAAACACGTATTATCACACAGATCAACGTGTAGCTCAAGCAATAATGGTCTTACAACACATAACAATCGTAGTGTATTCGGTGACCTATACCTACTGACTAAATGCCTTAAGCTGTGACCAATGGATACTTATACACACAAAACATCCCTGAACAACCTCCAAAGGAAAATCTTGTATGTAAATTTTTGCATTTTGACAAGCTTTTTCTTGGTAAATTTACTGTAGTATAAAAAAAAAAGTATTCGATTTTTCAAATAATTTAAAAAAAATTGAATTTCTCGCAAAATTCGATTATTTTTTCTAAAATCGATTTTTTACAAATCGATTTATATTAAAAAGAGAAAAATCGATTTTTTTTACACCATGTCACATCCCTATTTATTACATAGCGTAAACAGTTTGTAAAGAATGTACATACAAAAACAGGCATATACAGTATATTATTACGTATATTATGTATGCAATGTTTGACCGTATGTACAATTTCAATTTTTTTGTATTATTTCCAGCGCTTGCCATTTTGTGTTTTCAAACAATAAATTTTTAAATAACATTCAGAATTTCAGCAAATTTATGGTTTTCAGCCATTTCACATCAGAAGAACTTTACACATTTCCCAGTTTTCACAGTGCAGAGCTTTTTTTTTCATGGTTTTTGAGAAACACAGATGTAGTTTATATTTCACAGCTTTATAACAATAAACTAGATAAACAAAAACATTACAAATTTATCAAAAAGTTAGTTTTATCCAGAATTCACAGTTTCACTAATCCAAAACATTGTAATTAACACTGATAAAAATTAAAGTCGCAATCCAATTTATCTACGCTAACTTTATATTTGTTAATTCAACCAACTTTACACTTTACACAAAACAAATACCTAATAAATGACCTGTATCACGAATACAATTTACATATGAATCAGTATCAATAATTAAATAAAATGAAAATACTATTTTTTTAAAATTAGCCCTATATTTTCAATTTTATAATCATCAATTCATAACCTTTTTTTTGCACTGGATACACTACCATACATACTCTAACTAACTAACCTTAACAACAAACAAATATGTACATAAAAATTACACTTATTATTTCGTTGTTATTATGTTATTAACGAATACTTGATCACTTGAACAAAAAAAATTAAATTAAAACTAAAAATATTTTTTGTACCAATATAAAAACATAAAATAAAATAACCTCAATAAAATTCTATCAGCTGGTTGAAAGATTCAACCATATTTATAAAAAAAACACGTGGGTATGAAGGCGGGCATACGTCAAGTGTTTATTATACATCTCTGTTTTTCTTATGGTAATTATTGGAATTAAAGTGGTATAACTATTCTTTGCTCTCTTTTTGTCTTATTATTTATATACGAAATAAAAGGGAGATAATGAGTAAGGACCGTTTATTAGCAAAATGGACATATTCTTAATAAATTTATTTTGATAAATACTGTTAGAAATTTATAATAATTGGTAGGTAAACAAATTAAAATGTCGTCGAAATATGTATACCAAAGTAAAATTGACAAAATTTTCGTTTTCTCCAAATTACACTAACTGAAACTTTCTTCAATTGATGAGATACAAAATATATGTTTCTCTAGATATTAGGCCACGCAAATAACGAAATTTAATACAAGGGGGTGGAGATTAGGAAAACTGTAAAATTATTTTCTTAAATATACAATTAAAAAACTTGTGAAAAGCATTAGAAGGATAATTAAGGTGTTATATTAACGTAACTAGCGACATTTCTGAATAAATTTTCCGATTTTTCGTCTAATTTAATGTTTAATTTTTAGTGAGGTTATGTGTAAAGATTTGATGCGTATAACATACGCTAGTTTCTTCTGTCTTTTACTTTCACAATTCTCTGTCTTTCGCAAAATTCTTGGCGACAGAAAACTATCGTATTCTTAGATATAGTCTTTTAAAAGTCACATTTAACATTTAAAAAACGATTCTAGGAGTTCCTCCATTCTTCTTACAATTAGTTTTTCAAAGATAGGGGAGAGGTGTGTCAGTAGTAACAAAAAAAATATACAGGCTAGTAACTTTGTGTTTATTAGTCACAGGGAATTAAATTTTTGGCACAAGATACGGAGATCTTTCAGGTTTTGAATGAGCTGCACAAAAATATTCTATGTTGGTTCATAACTGAAATAACTGCATTTATGTGGACCAAAGTGTAATGTTACAATTGTCACCGTCAGAGGACCAATTGTTACAGGGTTTAGGTTCAATTGTAACACTCATTATTTAGTGGAATTTACATGTTAGTTATTATAATTCATTTGGTTTCCAAAATTCTTCCTTACATATCGAGTGAGTAAGGTGACAAATACCACAGTCTTTGGCAACAGGCCTGATTTTTTTCCTTCTATTACTCTTCTAATTCAGGTATACATTATCGAATACGGTTCCTATCCAAGTTTCAGTTTTGCTTTATATAGCATTTTTTTTATTTGTAAAACAGCGTAAATTAGATTAAGGACTGATCCAACAGGCAAAACTAACCGTGGTAGCTTTGAATCTAACGATAACCCTAATCGAAAATCGATATAAAAAAGAAACGGATTTTGCCAAAGTGTAACCATTAATGGAAGGTATTTTTCTTTTCTTTTTTAAATTATTAATCAAAACCGTTTACCTTTATCATTCGATTCATACCTGAAATATAAAGTTTAATTTTGTTTAACATAAATTTTTAACACAATACAAAACATTATTTAGAAAAATAATAACGTAAATTAGAAAAGATTTTATTAGCCATAAAATTTAAAATTAATGCTCAAAAATTAGAATTCTGAAAAACCGTAGAGTTTTTAAACTTTATTTAAAACCCTATACTCACTCTCGGCTCTATGTGCTCAGTTCCTTAAATTTAAAATACTAAAAAGAAAAATTGTGGATATATAAAACTATTGGAATATCAGTTATAACATGTTACAATTGACACTACTGAATTTGTTACAATTGTAGCAGTGCTGTTTAATTTTATAAAAAAATTGGTAAAATTTTAACTATGATTAAAAAGGCGAAATTTTCTATTTGATAATATTATTTGTTTGGTTCTGTTTTCAATAAAATCATTTTACTTCCAAGTGATGAGGTATTTACTGTAAAAATCAAAAAATTGTCAACCAACTCAAAATTTACAATTAACTTATATAAACATATTTGGCATTGCTGAGAGAAAACCGCCACGTGGTATTAACTGAAAGTTTTGTCAGTAAAGCACAACTTCAGGAGCCACCTTAAATACGCAATACTCCTCAGTAGGATTGATAGATGTCTCAAAGTTACAATCTCAAAGTTACAATTGACCCGCAAATCTCAAAGTTACAATTGACCCACTGTTACTACTGACACACCTCTCCTCCAATTCATAAAATTTAAATCCGCATTATTATAACGTTATAAAAATTTCCGAAATAAAAAAATCCCTAATTACAGGAAAACAATTCCAATCCAATATTTTAATTTAAATTTTTATTTTTTTCTACGCTCTAATAATAAAAACTCTCGCCCTATATATTACGTATACTATTTTGCATAGCATGTAATCGTTGTGTAACGTTAAAATATACTCATCGTAAAATGAAAAGAGGTAATAATTTTTAACTTGATCTTGATTATAATTTTAATTAAATGTTTATTTCTACTTCTTGAATTCAAGTAGGCAATATCAGTTTGTTGTTTACTGATATCAGATATCTACTTATTAATGCTAGAAATGTTTTGTCTGGTGGATGGTGCGAGGATATAAGAAGACACTAGCACGCGATACCATTTTATCAAAAAATAATGAAATTTTGTGGCGGTGATAAATCTTTTTGATTATTTACTTATCTTTTACCTACGTACAAGAAAGGAAAATATGTATGAGTGTGTAACGGATGCCTATTGTCTTGAAAAATTTGCAAAATGAAATAAAACAACCCAAGAATTGACACGTGAGGGAAATTTCTTTTGAAAGACTCGTCATAAAGTTTTTATTTGTATTTTATAATACTTGACAAAAATAATATATTTTAAGTCTAAGTCAGGTCAGATTCTGTAAAATTTTGGCATTTAAAAAATATTAGTATGTCCTCAAAAATATATTATTAATTATATGAAAATCATCTTAAAGTACATTATGGTACTGAATTTTTTGAATGGTTCAGAAATTAAATTTGAAAGTTTAGAAAAGTTAAATCTAATTAAATATTGAAAAGTATTTGAAGTTTAGATTACTTTGTCTAATTTTACTATCCAAATTTACAACTTAACGCGCTTGAAATCATTACTTAACACGAATAAAGGGTCTAAAACCATTACCATAGGTGAATTTGCCCAATAAATTAAATTCAACGATATGTATGCGATTGTGTAGCTTAGTGAAAGAGTAGACCACGCGTGTAGATTTTTTCTCAATATCTTTAAATTTCGCCGAGTTATAATACCAAATACCAAAAAATAGTGATTTTATTCAAACTTTTTTCTCTTTACACGTTTGAGAATGGTAATATTGACCGAAACATGTCATAAGAGTTTTTATATTCAATAAAAGTGGTATTTTGCAAAGTAAAGTGTTTTTGTGTCCTATATATTACTTTTACTAAAATAATGAGAAATATAAAAAAAAAATAGTTAAATTTTTATCATATTATGTGGTCAATTTTCGTAGCTTACTGATACCCCTCCTTTGTTTTTTTCTACTAATTAGTATTTGTTTCCAATAAAATATTTTCCCGGGATGAAAGGTGGCCTGTAACCAACCATCTGTGTCTCCCGAGCTATGTCTGTGCAAAGTTTTAAGTTGACTGGCTAAGCTGTTGAGGCGCGAAAACAAGTTACAATAACAAACAAACAAACTCACTTTTACGTTTATAATATTAGTTAGGATTTTGACAATTGTTTTAAGCTCAATGGCTCAGTTTCAAATAAAGTTTGTATGAAAATGAATCATTAAGCTTGAAACAATTGTCACAATTTAAAGTAATCGTGTTTTTTTTTTCTAAGCAAATTATTTGTTTTATTATTTACAAAAATTAAGTTATTTCAGTAAGATTATTATTTGTATCAAGTTTCTGATATTTTCAAATAAAATTATACAATCCTAACAATTCCAAATTTCAGATATTTTGATATAAATGTATCAGTTCAAATTGAACCAAATATTTCTTTAGTTTCCTATTCCTTCTCTGCTTTGCGTAGGTACATACGTTATTTTTTAATAAACACATACGATATTTTTATCATCATAATTTCGATTATGTTTATATTTAAATATATATCAGGGGTCCGCAACCTTTCCTTGAATTGTTGCCACAACTATACGTGTTTCTAATTAATTCGTAATCGTAAAGTTACATACATATGCATCTATATCGTTATCGCTACCACATAACGAAGTATCGATCTTGTGTGTACATATGTGATATTCTGCTAGACGACACTTGGCAAACGATGGCAAAATAGAAGAAGGTGGGAGCATATACGTTAGTTTCAGTTAGAGGTTAGATTATAATAAATACAATTTTTCGTTGCAACTTGAAAAACTGTGTGAAAAAGAGGGGGACGAGAATGTAGTAGATATTTTAAACATAATGAGAAGAAAATATGTGTTACGAAATTTAAAAAAAATTTCATATTTTCCATTTTCTAGAATCGTTTAACTAATTAATCTACATATTTGCTTCTGACACTAACTTAACCTTAAAGTTTATAAAATATAAGGACACCAATCAGTGAATTCTAAATATCGAAATTAATTGTTCACTAATATTTAATTTATATACGGGTAGTTATACAAAAAAGGGGAAGAAAATGGACTTACTTCTTGCGCAAGTAGTGTAATTAATGCTTTGGCAAGTAGTTTTATTTCAAGTTGATGCCATTTTTTCCACTATTTCAAAGTGGCCAGTCAAAAAATTAAAAATAATAAATTTTATGGCCATTATAAAAAAAGAGACATCCAGGCAAGTGGAAAAATGAGTAAAAAACTAAAATTAACACAAGAGAATTTTTTATATTCATTTTTATTATTAAGCACAATTTATTAAACTATTAAACAATTTATTAATTTTTATTATTAAACAATTTTTATTATTTTTATTATGAAATTTTTAATTATTAAACAATTTATTATTTATTTAATATATATTATATATTATATTAGTAGTATATATATATATATATATATATATATATATATATATATATATATATATATATATTAGTAGTTATATAGTGTACCTATATACATATGCATTTAAAAAGAAAATTTTAAAAAAATAACAAAGAAATAAAATAAATTTAAAAAAAAAATAAAAACATAAATAAAAAAAATTTAAAAAAAAAAATTAAAAAAATAATAAATAAAAAAAATTTCGAATGTATTATTTATTAGACAATATTCGAAGCCATTTACGACAGTTTAATACATATTATATGCATATTATATTGGTAGTATATGTGTCAGTAGTTATATTAATTATATTGTATATACCATACAAAAAAAAAATGGGAATTTATTTTTTATTAAAAAATATACGGAGTCATCTATTACAGCATTCTAATGACATTTACCTAATTTATTTACACTATTTAAGTTTAATCTTGTTTTTTGGAGCTGCCAGGAGACTGAGAATTCTTCAATATTCTTTAAAAATCGGCTAAATAACGTTTTGTAAAAAAACAAAAACAGGTCCGCTATTCCAATACGACATATTTACAACTCATACAACTGAAAAATTTCTTATATCCACAGTATTTTTCACGAAAATGCTGACCAGGATACTGAGAAATTGACTGGACCGAGTACGATCTCACTTACAATGTTAACTGAATTAATTGATACAACCTCAAATTAAGTAAGACATGTACTTTATTTTATTTATTATATTTCAGTTAATTACT
Organism: Brachynemurus nebulosus; assembly: GCA_035578155.1. Classification (NCBI taxonomy): domain Eukaryota; kingdom Metazoa; phylum Arthropoda; class Insecta; order Neuroptera; family Myrmeleontidae; genus Brachynemurus; species Brachynemurus nebulosus. The sequence continues at coordinate 33,116,886 of JAPWDM010000001.1, read as the reverse complement.
ATGACAACCGATGATTTAATCAGAATATAAATTTTTTATATTTTTTATTTGTTTTGGTTTGATAGGAGAATGATGCAAAGTTCGGAAGACAAAATTCAATAGAATATTTCTTAAAGAAAATATAAAAAAATTCAAAAATTATTTATACAACGAAAAAGTACCCATATTATAGATTACCTCTGCAGTGTAAATTTTTTTTACACATTCAGAAAAAATAATTATTTAGTCTGCTATGTTTTATTTTGGAGAGGAAGCATGCCAAGAGACTGAGAATTTTACATTTTAAGTGTAATTTGTTATAAAAAATATATTTCGAAACCGGGTTATTTTGGGTGACCAGTTTGACGCAGTAATAGTTTACAGTTTCCATCTAGAAAAAATGTATTTTTCAAAATATTAATATACAAAATGAGTTGGGCCGTCCAAAATGCCCTCGTTTGTAGAGCTACCCATACGCATTTCATTAAAGTAGTTCTTTAAATATTTTTCTTATCAAAAATCGTATTCGTGTTTGGCGATCACCCGAAGTGTCTGACGCCCAGTAAGTTTTTAAAAAACAATCTCTTCGTCAGTTTTACCAGAATATACCTATTATACTTACATATTTTGGAGTATTGAATGTAAAGTGATATTTTCAAGTATTACGCAACCATGAGTAATCGAATCGAGAAATTGATGAGAATGTGAAGACTCAATTTAATATTAACTAAACTTTAACGTCCATTCATTAGGGCAATGAAATTTAGGTTTTTTGAAATTTAGGTTTTTTGAAAATGAAAAGGGAAACAAAAAACAATGAAGGGGTGATCTTAATGAAGGTTTCCAAGGTTAATATAAAAAGATAGGTTTTTGGACTTTTATTTTTACATTTCTCTTGCATCCCATTGCCTTTGAAATCTCTATTAAGATGAGCAGATTTAAGACCAAGATCAAAACCATAATAATAAAAACTTTGGCCTTAATCTTACTGGCAGATGTATAATCTTGATCTTAGCCTTGATGATGTGAAATTCTTAAAAATTTTCACTTTGCAGATGAATATTAATATTCAGTTTCTAGGCCGGACTATATTTTTTCTTTACTCTCACATATTTATATCTTAAAACTAATTAATAACAAACTGTGTAAATAAAGTATAACAATAACTTTGTAAATGACATTTGTTAGGTCAGAGAGCTTTCTTAAGCATTAGAGGAATATTTAAAAGCCGTTTTTTAATTTTAAATAGTATTATTATATCCTGGACTCATTTCCACCATTATCTAGAACAACATTTGGTCGTATAATATGAAATGTCGTTTTCCGACCACTTCGTCTACCATGTAATTCAGATATACGCATCGACATCTTCTTAAGCATTAGAGAAATAATTAACAGTTGATCATCGATTTTAAATAATATTATTAAAGGCTAAAGTTTTGGAGAAAGATCACCAATAGTTACTGATATAAAATTACTACAGTATAGCACTGATAATGGAAACATCAATTTTGGAAGTTTTTTGAAAGCATCAAATTAGTCAACATCAGTTTTGGAAAGTTGCATCAAAAATGTCAAGTACATAAATATTAAATCCATGTGCAATGGACCATGACGGATGATTTTATCAAAAGAAACAAATAAATATACCGATAATAGTAGTGACAAACAACAACAGACCTCAAAGCGTGGGAATGTAGATTTTAATTATTGTACATAGAATGTTTATCTATACGTATTCTGTTCTGTAGCGGTTTTTATCTTACGTAAAATGTAAACAAAATTATATCAAAGCAAATTAATAAAACGACAAATGAAAAAATACAGAGATAAATAATTTTTAGTTCTCCATTTCTTTTTTTTTTTATTAATATTTAAAACCACATAATTTTAATTCGAAACATAATCTTACGATAATTGTGAATCGCCCCTGATCAGCATCACTTTTGTCAAACACCACTTTTGGAGACTACTTTTTCTTGACAAAACTGGTGCTCTGCTGTATTTATTTGCGACGTAACTGTTGGTGATCTTTCTGCAAAACTTTATCCTTTAATTATTATCTAACTGAATCACCTAATCGCTTTTTTGAAATAATATTATTGTAGGTATCCTGGAATCATTTTCACCATTAGTTGGAATAACATTTGGTTATGTATGATGAAATGTTGTTTTCTGATCACTGTTGTTAGTCTATCATGTAATTCAGGTAAATATCGACTCTTTCTTAAGCATTAGCCAATTTTTTAAAAGCAATTCTTTAATTCTAGACCGAACTCTTGTAGCGTGGAACCATTTCCGGTATTAGTTGATATCAGACCCGACGAGAGGGTGGGGTAGTCGAGGTTGTAGCCCAGAGGCGCGGAAAGAAGTAAAACGAGCTTTTTTTGGTTCGTCAGTTATTTTTCTAAGGAGAAACTTTAAAGAAATATGTTTTATTTCCGGAGCCCACCATTTCTCTCCACGGTCCTGGTTGATATAACATTAGGTCATGTTATTTGATTTGTCGTTTTCCGACTGTTTGGTTGACCATATGATCCCGCCAAGTTAATCCCGGTATTTTATTTCTTTTAGGCAAAAAAGTGGTATGGTATTGTGGTCCGGCCTCGGGAATGCTCATCAATTGTATTTTTTGCAAATTAGAAAAAATACTTTTTGTGAAAAACAGTTATTGTTAAATTTAGTAGAAAAAAATGAGAAAATGTGAATTATATTTAGAAATATTTCCAAATTTACGTCCAAGTCCAATCCTTTTAATCTAAATTGCAAGGAAACGCCTTTAATATTTATATGTATGAAATGAAATTTCTACTAGTAAAGAAGAAAACACATGCAATATATAATACCAAAGCTAGACCAAAAAAAATTGTCTTTTTTATCAATTTTCAGAATTTTCAAGTAAATATTGATTTTCCAATCAACCTGTAATGAAAAACTGCACAGCCCTGTAATAATCAAATAAATAAAATAATATCCCAATAATACATATCATAAAACAATACTCCTACCCTTTTTTTCCCTTTTATTACATAATTTATTTGTTCCGTTTCCATTGGCGACTGGTATCTACGGAGAAGCGATCGAAGAACAGCCTCTCTTACTTTTTCGACTTCGAGGCAGCAAGATCGAGATTCACAAGTTGTACTTTAAAAAAATTATCATTTCAATTGTTGTAAATTCATGTGTTGAATAAATCGGCTAAAATTATAATTTTATTTTTTTTTACTTGAATCATCCTGATTTCCCGTGTGTGATTCCTACTAATGGAGTTTGTTGAATCAAAATCTATTGAAATTTAAATTTTCTTTAAAAATAAGAATTTGATTCAAAAATCGGGCTTACCATTTAAATATCGTCAATCAGCACGTGTTTTGGGATCTCAATCGGATCTAACCACCAAATTTAAAATTTAAGCCATCCTCGTTATTTATCTGGTGAGTTGGAATTTTAACAAATAAACTGACTCACGCACATAATTGAACTGTTTTGGAAAAATATTTTATTTATTTATTTAGATCTTATAACTAAATTAACAAAACAATTCATTTAATTAACAATAATTTGATCAAATCATAAATTTGACAAGTTTGAAACATAAATATACAAACCTATAGAGAATATAAACGAATAATCTTCTCTATAAACGCACTATTTGTAGATCTGTGGTACGTATCGATTATCACACGTTCACATCGATACGTATACAATACCACGGATCTGAGGAGATTAAATTTATTTATTTATTCTGTGGTGAGGTTGCATTGCGTACTTACTGTGTCAACTTAGTGACTTTGTCACAATTTAAGCACGCACATACAAAACCACACCACAAACCAATCTAGAAAAAGTGTGTTAAAAATTAACAGTGTTTAACCAATTACAGATAGAGCACCATTCTGCATTTCTTTCTTAACTTGATCCTTCTATTATGGGCGCAAGCCAAAAAGAACCTTTTTACCCATATCTGCATTTATCTTTATATTTATCTATCATTTTAATAAACAGAAGTTTACTCACTCACTTTTTTAAAAACATGATTAAACATGATTACTTGGTTTGGTGGTAACTATGTAAATTATACAATTTGTGTTCCCCTTAGCGCAATTTCTGGAGGTCTTTTGTGTTTGCGCCGATAATACTTCCAACCTCACCTATTTTAGGAAATAAACTCATCCACTCAGAAAGGTGTCCATTTCTGAATAGTTAATCCTAGTGAAATAAGTTATAAATAAGTATTTCAGTTTTACAAAAATTGCACAAACAAAATAAAAAATGTGCACTTTAGCCGGTAAACGTTAGAAGGAACATTGATCTTTAATAAAATATAACTTATTCAAAAATATTCTCGAATTTGCGGTCATCAAATCAACACAATCAACTTTTAGACGACAGTTTTATATTGATGTAGATAAATTTCAATATAATATGAATACAGAAAATATACTATTCCTAATCTGGCATATTTTTTATTCAATTCAATACGTTCAATAGTTATGCAAATAGTTTCCTGTTGCAATCTTCAACTTGTCATTTCTGGTTACTGTCGCCTCATTCAGTACTCACTATGCTTATTTATAAAAAAAATAAGCTGGGTAAGTAAAATACCACTTGAAAAAAGAATAGAAATGAGAAAATCGTAAATACCGCACACTTCAAAAAATTTGTTAAATATACAGGAAGAAAATGTTACAGGGTAAGAAATGAGCGGTATAAAAGCCATGTTTTCATATATTACAGTGCAAATATTTTGAAATTCAGTGTAAGAAATAAGTACAGGAAGAGGGTAATACAGATAATTTTATTGAAGGTTCATTTAAAATGGCATTCAAAAGAAATGAGATTACTGAAATGTACGTACAATGTGTTCCGGCTATCCAGAATTAACATTTAAAAAAATTTCGTAATAATACATGTAGAAAAATTTTTAGTGTTTCCTTTGCCTCGCCTGACCTCGGTCATTGGAAATCCCTTATTTCGCGCTTTGCCATTGTTTATGCTGACACTGTTTCTTGAGTAATAATACTATGTTTTAGCTCCTGTAAAGTTTTTCCGGCTATGATTTACCTAATTCTGGTACGGTTTTGAACTACCTATCGTGGCTTATTCTTGTTACGGTTGATATTAAGCTCCGTTTTTCTAGTTCTGCCACTCTTTTAGGTTTCCATCCACATTGTGCAAAGTAGTCAGACCAATTTGAGCATATGTGATTTTTAACAAATTTCGACTTTTTAGAGTCCAAGGAACTCAGGATCCAATATTCGGATAGAATGTTGTTGATTTCTAAAACAATGAATAAATATTTCTAGAACTACTTGAGTTAGAGACATGAAACCAGACTGAAAATAATTCTATGTATGAACTATTAAAAGGAGGAAAATTTGAACTCATCTTATCCAATCGGAACTTTACTTATGAAAATTGATGAAACTTGTACGAAACAGGTCCACAAAAGATTACCATTATTTAAAGGGAAAATTTTGTCCATAAACAGAGTGCGCCTGACCAAAAACGAAGCCCCGTACAAAGTTAACTTGCGGGGCCTTGAAACAAATTTTGTACAACATTATGACAATTTGTTGATTTTACTACTTTTACATTGTACAAATTTGAATAGTCACAGTTACGATGATCTATATAGAAACGATTTGGCAGTTCTGAACAAACAGTAAATCCTATGGAACTGCTGCTGTTCAACAAAGCTAGCTGCTTAATATTATATTTCCGACATGTACAAAAATTTTATATACAAAATTTCAATAAAAGCCAACTAAAAACCTAACTAAATTATATGACAACCAAACCGTATTGGTCAGACATAATCAGTGATTGATCATTATGTATGAGGTCATTATAAGAGAATTACAGTGTATAGGTATTTAAATTTGTATAATTATAACTATCATATTTTACATCACAGTATTATTTTAACAATACATAGTATAATTTATTTCACTTAAATTTAAGCATGATTCATCACATACGAATTTAAGAAATTCCCGTTTTCTTAGCTTTATCTCGTTCATTGTTGCAAGTACGTAAATTTTAAATTTGCAGTTTGTTTTTAAAAAAGAATAGACGATTGATTTGTTTCAAATATAAGAATTAATTATTTTTTTAACGATAATTCATGCTCAGTTGTATTTGAAACGAGGTATAATTATTTATTCAAGTACGAAAGTATTAAATTTTAAAGTTATTCTGAGAGCAGTATACATTAACTACTTCTTGGAAATATTTGTAAATAATATGGATAAGAAACTTGACGTTCACTATCAAACAAACTTGAAGAACACTAGCAAGTTGTATTTATTCGAATATAGTATTAATTGTGGCAATCATTTCACAATTCTTATGCGATGATTATTCCCCACTTTATGGACTGAGTTTTAATAGTTAATGAAAAAAATTATTAAGTTTTTAAATTCATAAACTGTCGAGAAATGTCTACAGTGGTACGTTGATTCAGAGTTGGCCTTAAGATATATGAACTTAATTTTGTGATAGGAACCATGAAATTTCTAAGTAGAGGAACGTGAGGTAAGACAGGGTACGGGTATGATCTAACTATTAACTGTCACTAGCTCGGTTTCGATAAATATACAAATAAAATGCAACCTCAAAATTGACACTCTCTTCGAATGCCATTTGGAACATTGAAAATTTAAAAAGTCAACTTTAGTTTATTTACACCTAGTAGTACAAATCTTAAAAAAAATTTTGAGCTTTTGAGTGTTGCTTTACGATAATTCTCGAATCAAAAAAAATCATTTTTAAAAAGAGGCTTCTTTTTAAATGCCATTTTTTTTACTTTTACACTGTCTTGGATTTTCTGTTTCTACATGACATGGCTTATGTAGATTAATAGTATTGGACGATAGCTTACCTTGACAAGTCAAATAAGCAGTGCCAATACGTCAACATAATCCTTAAATTCAAAATAATTTAACTGCGTCATATCAATAGTAATAAGTTACGTACTTCTTTAACCTTCTGATTACACATTTAATAATATTTGCTTGCGTTTTGGTTTCATTAATTTCCTGCGCATCCAATATGATTCTACTTCCGGTATAGTAAAGATATTATAATATCATGTCTAGATATGTAATAATATATTTGCCGTAAGCATTTTAACCAGTGGTGCTGAGTACAAGTGTTATTAGTTCTACATATATACAGCTCGGGTTGTTCATTAGTAAATTTAATTGGATTATATTTTCCAGTTCCATAGCCTCTGCTTGCTTGCTTGCTGATACACGTAACGTAATGTTAAGTTATGTATATGCAATAACGAGACGTGCTATTGCAAATTCTTTAGTGAGACAACTGAAAATTAAATTAAAGATAGCTTCTTCTTCGTCTTCAATAAGTAGTACTATAGGGTCCCAAACTGCGGTCAGATATTTTATGTGTTACCCGTAATAATCAAAGAGCTGACCACATCCAAGGTCCAACAGTTTTATAAAAGTCCTCAATTCGTACATAGCTACCTATATTACAATTAGTACCTTTAGTTCGCAGTCTCCTGGTATCGGTGAGCCCTTAAAGTTGTAGTAAAAAGTGGTAGCATCAGAGTTTTATATAAAATTTGGAGTAAAAAAAAAATAATTAAAAATTCAAAAAACCCGACTGCGTAAAAACCAAACTAAAGCGGTAGAAACAAGATGAAAATATAGAGAAAAAGAAAAATGATTAAAAAAGCAAAGTAGTCGGAGGCATCAAACATTTCTGTTTTATTCTGTTTTATTTCTGTCGGACTGCTTTATTTTTCATTCATTTTTCTTTTTCTCTTTCTCTATATTTTCATCTTGTTTCCATCGTTTTAGTTTGCTTTTTACGCAGTCCGGTTTTTTTAATTTTGATTTTTTTTTTATTTTTTATTTATATTTACATAATGAATATTTATAATTTTCACTAGTTTACACATTATTATTATTATTATTATTATTATTGCCATTAATCTTCATATTTTATTGACATTTCAAAAGGTTTTTCAGTCATTAAAATTTTCTGTGGTTTTCATAATCTTCTTTTCATTTTACGGGAATAAATTTGCAGCCAAAATTAAAATGCTTTATCAGTTTCATTATTCTCACTAATATTATAGTTTAACAAACTATTTTCCTCAATTTTTTAATGGAAAATTCAAAAAAATACTCAGGCCAATTAAATATTGACATTTTTAGTTTTTTTTTATTTACAAATATAGTTGTCAATTGTCACTATAAAAAATTCGTATTATAGTTGCTATAAAAATTTATAATATTTACTCAGGGCATTCTATGTGATAACAGAAATATAAATTTCACCTATATTATCCGAATTTTATTTTTTATTTACTATATTTTTATTCTTTAATTATTTTAGAACGATCGTGCAAAAAATATTATACAATACATGATGAGTTAAGTGCCTTTACTTATCTCGAAAATTGCAAAAACTCGACCCTGCGCGTCTCGCTTTCGCAACATTTTCTCGATCTGCCGAACTTATATTGTAAATTATACGCATTAAGGATAAACAAGTACGTAAATTTCAACTTTTGTAAAACTATTTGACCTCGGATGTCGGAGGTCGTCAGCTCTCCGGCTATACGATTTCTTGGTTTCATACAAACATGTTAGAAATATCGATTGCCTCTTACAGTGTATTAAAAATTTTATTCATTTAAATTACTCCTATTAGTTTGTGGTAGACAATAATAACAGTTATGTGTACAGATGTGCCGTGACTATTTGGACCCGATTTCGTCGGGTGAGTGACGAAAGAGAGGAGGTAAAGCAACCATACATAACATAGAAAATAATGTCTTACAGAATTGCTTGTACACTTACACATAAAGTTAATGTATTTTCCAATTACGTTTATAAATATAACTTTAATTACAAAAGGAAAAAGTTAAAAACCAATTTTATTTAACTTATGGGTGTAGTATGTCTTGTGAAAAGTATTTTTCTAACCGAAATTAAGCCTTTTTAATTAATTTGCTTTGTAATCTTATACAGCTATACAGAGTGTGTATGGCTGTTACTAGAGTTATAAAATTATGAACAGTTTGAGTGGTGAATACAATAGTATGAATAACCCCCAACAGCGTACACCAAACATTGTATCTGTGATTACCAATCGGTGGGCCAGCTGTACATATTATCAATAACATATGTATTATCAATAATAAGCTGGAATACTGATTTTGAAGTTAGGATAATAAATTGTTTTATTACCCCAACCACTTTATACAATTTATTTCTGGGCTTTTTTGAAAAATTTTATTACATAGTTTATTGATAACATGATGATAACTGTGTTGGCAAGTGTGTTTCCAACGTATGAAGATTATGAAGAAGAAACAAAAATTTTTTGACTTTTTTAACTTGAAGATATTTTTGTGGTTTTTGTTTATTTTGTAAATATGATTTTGATGTGCAAATATTTATTTTAATTCGTTTTCAAACCAAACTTTTTTTTAATATTTAATGGATATTAACGTTACTTTATGAAATTGAGTTTATAAAATAATACTTAATATTTTACTATACTGTGTTTTATTAAAGTAAGAATATATGGAACAGTAAATTAACAAATAAGAGTAATCTATTTTTTTTTTTAAATTTCTATTCACAACTGTTTGGTGGTCACTGGAATCTAACTGTGGCAACTATATAAATATAAAAAAAGACAAACTGCAAGAAAAAGGATAGATCAAAGTATAGAGATAAGGTATCGGGTCCTTTTAGTCACGGCAGATCTGTATGTACAAAGTTCATGTATATTATAAGCTTGCATCACGTAACCTAAGAATTACCTAATGACGATGACGATTCGTAATACCTGTAATTACATTTTAAAGTAATTATTTTTGTATTAAAAAGTTTATTTTTGAATAAAAAATAATTTAATATCCAGCTTTTTTATTATAATTGCAATATTTTGTAATTATGGTACTTTAATTTTTCTGCATCAATAAATAATTTACATTTTTAATTAAATAATTATTAATCTATCTTTTAACCTAGAGTTTTAACTGATTATATAACTTTCTTTCTGTCTTAAGACATTGAAACAATAAATTTATACAATTAACTGACTTTAAAAATGAGGTTGTCAATTTTATCCTGTATGTTTGCGCGACGTAATATTACGTCGAAAATGAGTAATACATGTTCACATTTGTTAGTTTATGTGGGCATCTGAAAAAAATGTACTCAATGTACTCGTATGTGGGTTTGTATGTGTATTTGACCACGCATTTCTCAAAAACTTCTAACACGATTGGAATGATTCTTTTCGTATTGATTTAGGTATATTTCAATTTAGGAAGTGGCACCAATTGCATCAAAATTCGTTCTTTAGTTCTATAAAGATACGTGCACTTAACTGTTACTTATAGTGATATTAGCATTTACCCGCGGCTTCGCCCGCGTTGCAATAGAAGGGCTAAGCTGGTTTTAGGACACTCTACGTCGTCAAAAGTATGGGCACATTTTAGCCCAAGGGGTGCCCATACTTTTGACACTGCAATGTACCAAAACATAAAACGTCAAAAATAACGTCATAAAACGTGGACATACCTTGAGTCAAACTGTGCCCATACTTGTGACGACGTAGCGTGTGCTAAAACCCGTTCAGCCCTTTCCATTCGTGGCTTTTGAAATGATGACATCTAGTTCAAAAGTATAAAATGTACTTTCATTTTCCCACAGGAATTTTCCCACAGAAATAAAATGTTTAAAAGGTCCCTGTTATTCTAATGGCAAAAATATTTTCATAAGTCACGTGACTTAGAAGAATTATATTGCGTATTTTTTCAAAGAAATTAATCTATCTTATAAGATCTGAAACATTTTTGAAATCTTACAGCAAGATAGGAGCTTTAGCACACCTTCTACCAGCAATCGATTTTTTCAAAATGACAACTCAGTAACCTGAAATATAAACTTTCCTATTTAGGAGACTCAGCCGAAGAATAAATTTCGAATAATTTTTTTAAATATAATTTTTAGAAATTTCAGTTTACAATAAGTTTGCTTCCAAAGGAACCCTAAAAGGTTGGTCCTGTTTCTTTGGAAGTTTATTGTTATTATAGCCGTTATAACCACTCAAGAAAAAGCGTTTAACAACAATATTTTTTCATATTGTTTCCATTTTTCCATTTTCCATTTGTGTTTTCGAAGAAAATAAAATGTATGCAAAGGAATTGGTCAAAATTTTAATGCTTCCAAAAAAATTATTTACTCGGCTTACTATATTTTAAATCACATTAGAAATCGTTTCCCCAAACTGAAAATGTAAAGACACCATAAATAAATCAGTATAAAGCTACCCAAAATATATTACACTAAAATTTTATAATTTATTTACGAATTTACACATAATTGTTTCTAAATTACCACCAGTGGTTATAAGCGAATTATACAACTACATTAAGGTATTATAACTGAATCATCTAATAAATTTATTATTAACGCTAATACAGTCAGCTATTATGAATGAGTGGGTACCTATATACATAAACGATAAATTGTGGAAACAAAAATAATTCGAAGGAGAACTATTTGTAATTTTCATAATTTTAACAGAGGTATAGCAATATAATTTTGTATCAGATAATTTTTACGAGTAGTTAAGAAAAAAAATATAGTAGAGCCAAGTTTGAAATATTTGACCTATAAACCTATATTAAAATAATTGCGTAAATTTTTTTCTTTAAAGAAAAAATATAAGATGTTTAAAATGTTTTCAAAATTATATCATTAAAATGTTTTTGTTATTAAACAACGTTGCAATTATAATAGCTACAGAAGTAATTAACCAATAAAATGTTTTAGCAGGTATAGAATTACTGTAAATTTTTGCTTTCTATCTTTCCATATATCTTTGCAATTGAGATCTTCTGATTTAAGGTCACTAATGAATTTTCGAGATAATTTCCATTGATTTCAGTTTCACAAATCACAATCTTTAAATTAAGTATCTTACTTAAAACCTCAATAAAATTTTAACTGCATTTCTTTTTTATATGTAAAATAGCGTCATATTGAAAAAATTTTCCGTTTTTTCGCTAAAAAATTGGTTTTAGTTTGTTTATAAAAATTCTAATTTCTAGTAATAAAAATCCTGTGTACTTCACTAGGTTATATTTTTAAGAAGCTGCAATTAAAACTTCAAGTACGTCGAATGAAAAGTACCCGAGTTTTTAGATAACTGAATTAGAATTGCCACTATTTTACCTTTTAGCGAATTTCGAAAATTCGAAATTCAACTATTACGGCAGGTGTCATGACGTGACCTAAGCCCGGGACCATAACAGAAATGTTTTGAAGTCCATAGAAAACGAAAATGATATTAACTAAAACTTATATATATATATATATATATATATATATATATATATATATATATATATATGTGTGTGTGTGTGTTGCCACGATAACTTTCGAACGAAACGTTTTATGAAATTTTGTGTGCGAACTAAAATCCGGATTGGCTCGGCTAAGTTCGTCAGCCAGACACGTCGGATGCCCAGAAGTAGGTTTTCTGGCCATTTTTTATCATTCGATCCTATCATAAGACAGTTCGATTTTTACATCGTTGAAATGACGTAAAAAAATTATGAAGAAATTGTTCTTATAATTTTCTTTCTATGTTAAGTATTTTTCGAGAAAATTGTAATTTTTTAGGTTAGTGAACAATACTTATTAGTGAAAAAATTTTCAAATTCGATCCATTTAAAATTTTTTTCGGTGCGTACAAACATATTATGTTATTTTATTTTATATTTAATAATGTTATATGATTTGATAGCATAAATTTTAATTTCTTGTTTATTTAAAATTCAATAAAAAAAAAATATCTTCATTACATAAGCTTAAAAAACCTGCTTAATTTTAATTTTTCTACTTGAGACGGAGTTATATAAATTATAATGCAATTAACATGTGACAGAATTTTGTTTATTATAATACAATTAATACATACATAGGTACATGTGAATAGATATCATTTGTTTTCGTTAAAAATCCTAAGAAAAAACAAGTTTTCTATATTTTTATAGTGAATTGAGACAGAAATATAAATTACTTATTACAATGACAAACAGAGCAAAGTGGGCCAAACCTAAAAAATTACAATTTTCTCGAAAAATACTTAACATAGAAAGAAAATTATAAGAACAATTGGGTATTCGACAATTTTTTAAAAACCATCTTAGTGTGTTTATTACTTCTTACTAAACTCATAATACACATTTTTAAATTATTTTGTACTATATTTTTAATAAAAATCACGGATCAAATTTCAGCTTTTAAAAAGATCGTCAAAACGATGCTTTCTGTGACGTCAAATCGTATGACGTCATTGGCTCTAAAACATTGAGTAGTAGTAGTAGGTCTAGTAATGAAAATTAATAATTAAAAATCCAAAAAAGTAAACAGTTTTTTTCCTAACTACAAATATAATACCTACATATTCGAACGAGCTTGTGACGTAAGCTGCTTTTGCTTGATGTTTTTGATTACGTCATTTTTAACGTAAATTTTGTAATTTTATTTAATTAAAATTTTTATACTTTTGAATGAAACAACTTGTAAAAAAGCAATATTCAGTAGCATTATGACTCGAGCAATTATTTAAAAATCAAAATACATATTTTTTCAACTACTGTCAAATACCCAATTTCTTTATAATTTCTTCATAATGACACCGGCCTGATTTTTTAATGAGGTCCACCGGGATCTTGAAGATCCGAAAACGCCATAAATAAGCTATCAAACCGATTCTGGAAATTTTCTCACTACTAGAGAACTAAATTATTTTAGATGGATACAACTATCCTGCACAAAATCCACTCGGGTTCTTGGGTCTGAAAAATACCAAAACTAATTACCCAGCCGATTTTAAAAATTCTTTTACTCTTAGAAATCTAAACTATTTTAAATAGATACAGGTCTTAGATGAGATCCGTTAGTGCCCAATATTTGGAAATTCGCTATGTTATGCAGATGCTACGACAGGGGTGTTTTCATTACAAAAAATACCCCTGTTTCACATACAAAAAAATTTGTACGTCTTAATATAATATTATACAGAGTAAATCCTAAAGATCTCATTTTATTTGCTTTTTTTGTTTTCAAATGTAATACGAGAATTTAGACCAATTTTACCCTTTTAAAAACGAAGTCAACTTCAGTCTTCTAAAACCGCTGAAAAAACAGCCAATTGTAGGAAAACATGGAAGAAAACAAGAACAGATTGAATGGTCCACAATTTTATTGAAAAATTTATGTATTCAACCATCGTGTAATATCTTGAATATTTCGCTTTAGTTATAAAGCTTCATCGGCAAGTTAATTAATCTATCTAAAAATTTTTTTACATAGTTTAATAAAAAAACTTTTAATAGAATTAGAAAAACCATAACAAGTTTGTCACCCCCAAATGCAAGGGGCCAAACTAAGCATTCTATGTTATATAGTAATAAAATTAAAGTCAAATTGTAATTGATATCCATGTTTAGTGATAAACATGGATACATAAAAACAATCACATAAAAACAATGAATATCAATATGTCAAATAAAAAATTTTTGTTTTGTATAAAAGAATTGTTAATTTATATAAAATTTTTATGTCATCTAAATGACATCTGTCGCAAATTTAAAAGATTCAATTTTAGAATGTATTCACCAAACAAAGAATACACTATTAATGTAAAAGGAAAAAGTGAATTACACAACATCTACAGTTTTAAATTAGATTTGGAGATAACAACAATTTTCAAAAAATTCTTTATCAAAATCAATTGAAAGTTTAAACGTCAAAAAAGGTTTTTAAATTGAAATTAATGAGATATAGCACCTTAAATAATAGATTTTGTCTAAAATTTTATCCAATCCTAGATCGAAATATAATACATATGCTAATCTATTAATTTTAGGAATATTTCAAATTACATAGATTTCTACGGTACTTCAGTTTCAGCTATACGTGTGGATATGTATAGCACGCTTCATGCATTAATATAAACGTACGATAATGTCTTTTTAACAATGTGGTTGACAGTGTGTCGACTACAACCCATATAGTCCCACGTAGATAATCGGTCATAATCAGATGACATCTGTTTTCGTAATCCATTACATTACACGAAATTTACAACCCACTAAAATTGTCGACATGCATCATGTTACTGTATGTCACC
This sequence comes from Brachynemurus nebulosus, assembly GCA_035578155.1. Lineage (NCBI taxonomy): Eukaryota > Metazoa > Arthropoda > Insecta > Neuroptera > Myrmeleontidae > Brachynemurus > Brachynemurus nebulosus. Next base: position 33,101,709 of record JAPWDM010000001.1, on the reverse strand, counting down.
ATACATTCATAGATTGTGTTATGTGCAGAATGGAATGTCTAATTTCATTACATTGTTATCTATGATATGCAAGACTGAAGTTAATTTTGCATTTATTGCAACTTTTTTCTTTATTTATTGTTTCTTAATTAACAAGACAAGGGCGCGGGTTGAGAATTTTGACTTAATGTATTTTGACTTACAAGGAAAGGTATCCAACTGTATCTCCCAAAAATTTTTGAAACTCTGATGGATTGTAGATCTTATTAAAGTTATAATCATGAGCCATATTTAGTTCGTGCTCATAAACGGTTTAAGGGAATGAAACTCAAATTTTCAGGGGTGAGTTCCACCCCCTTAAAAAATAAAATAATTTTTAATTAGTATATTTTACACCACATCAGTATATTTCTTTTTGCATAAACACCAACTTTGCACAAATTTTTCCCAAGTTAATATTAGCAAAGGGTGTATTTAAGCAACAAGAAATAAACTGGTGTGATGTAAAATATATTAATTAAAAATACTTTTATTTTCACATAACAGTCTCCTCTTTTACCAAAAAATTCCTGATAAAATTAGGGGTTGGGGTGGGGGATGAAATCCCAATTCTTTCATAACTTTAATTTTGGTATCATAATAAAGATCTTAAACTGCCATTTGCAAATATATCTAGTTTCTCTACCAAAGCTCTTACTATTTCCAAAATATTTAAGAGAATTGAAAAAACTCAAATTTTCAGGGGTGAGTTTCATCTCCTTAAGGAGAGGGCAAGGTTAATTCGTACAAAAAAGGCATGTTTTTGTTATTTTTTTGTGACGACACAGTTAAAATCTCTTTATTAAAACCAGTAGTACATTAAAGTATAACATTTGAAGAATATTGTATAAAATTTTCACGAAGAAATATTAAAAAATACAGTAATGGCAGCAATTATTTGAACGTGCCTCGGAAAAAAGTAGAATTGCGGTGCCCCTCATAACTTGGTGCTGGATCATCCGAAATAAAAAAAAATTAAAGTTCATTCGTTAGATGATAGTTTTTCACAGGTAACTCTGGGAGGGTTTTTCGAAATTTCAATTTTTCACTTTTTTGGAACACTTAGAACGGAAAAACACGATTTTTGCGAAAAAAAATTGGCTAATTTATTATTGCAAAATAAAAATTATTAACAAATTTGAAAAAAACTCTGCAGCGTTACTTCGTAAATTATGTACAGAAATAGTGTTAAAAATTTCAAATAAATCGGTGCTATAGTTTTGAAGTTTTGAGGGGCACCGACTTTGAAAACGTGAGCTGTGGGGAAAACGCTTTAAGGTTTTGAACACTTAAAAATTCTTGTATAAAACTGATATAGAATACTTACTGCTAAACTAATTTTTGTACCCTGCACTGACAAAATATACAGTACAGGTATAAACACGTTAGTACTTCTATAATATAACTGAGAGAGAGAGATATGTAGAGAGCGAAACATTCGCCAGGTAACAACAAAAATGCTTATAACTTCGTCAATTTTGCTCCAATCAACTTGAAATTTTGAGACAATATTTTTGAGATACTATGCAGTCAGTTAAAAAAATAAAAAAAAAAAATGCAAAAAAAAAATATTTTAATACCTTACCCTGCCCTTAAGCCGCTTATGGGCACGAACGAAATATGGTTTGTGATTAGTTTTAATAAAATCTACAATCTACCAAAGTTTCAAAAATTTTTGAGTGATACAGTTGGATACCTTTCCCTTGTTAGTATATTAATAGTATCTTGACACCTTTAGGGTGTCAGCATACAGAGGCAGCGTAAATGTGTGGCCGTGCATTTAGCATTTTGGGCTCTCGTACCGCGAAGGGCTTATATAGGTAAATATCCGAGAAGCAAAACTGATGAATCGTTTGCTCCTGGATGTCTCTATTTCATCAACACCACTTTCATCAAGAAATAATTAAAATTCGTCCGATTCGGTTGAAATTGTCACCATTGGTACAGAATAAATTTAAATGAAGTTATTTAATTGTTGTCATGCTGTCAATTTAAATATTGTTGGACATTTTTCAGGCAGATCTGTGTACTCTAAAAAGTCGCTTCCTTTTTTATTCCATATCTACTTTTACGGCAGTTCTGCTACAACTCTCAAAATGCCTTTAAAAAAGAAGTTCATATAATATATGGAGACATGCTTTACAACCGCTATTTTGTTTTTAATTATTCAAAAATAATTTCACTGAACCTTGAATGAGATAGAGTATAAATTATAAAAAAAATACTTCCTATTGCTTTTCATTTTACTTGATGATTTTGGTGAAACCATGCGATTTTGATTGCATCTAGGCGGTATTACTCCCTAAGATATAATGTTAGTTAAAAATGACTGTATAAATTCTTAAATTATATTTTTTTACAAACATACGAGTATAACTGGTATAACTTATTTACAATGATGTCCGCAATGGAAAACTTTATTCAGGAATGACCTCTTACTGTATATTTACAATGAAATTTGTCGCGTTTTTATTGAACTAACAATCATAGAGCCGACTAACAAGAAAACTTTAATTTTTCTAAGAAAAATTATTACTTTTTGTCTTCCTCGAATTTCATTCAAACGCAAACAAATAAATAAGATAAATAAATTACGTCATACAATAAATACATACACACATATATGTCTACTATTATGTTTGGATGCCTAAAATTTTCCAAAAACTAGTTCAATTCATATTTGAATGTGGCGCCGTGGCGACTGGGCGTCGCAGTGTCGGCGTCTGGTTGTCCTAGATCATGTTTTACGCTATGTACATAATAAATATGTGTTTTTCCTTCTTTATTCTGAAAACCTTGACTGTGCAATTCCAACATTGGTCTATGTTGATACATCCGTATGTATACATAATAATATGTATATTACGTAGTAATGAACTGTCGAGAGTTGAATAGTCGTGTAACTGTAACAATATGCGTATCTAAATATTGCGTCTATACTGCAATGAATATAACATTTATTTATAATTTTGGTTTTTATATAGTAATATCAAATTTTATGCTCAACTTATTGCCGGGGAAAGCGAGGAGACGAGATGATATAAGGGTTCCCTTTATAGGTTGAGAAGGGACAGCGAGATGAATAGGGACAAGACGAATAAAATATTGTCATCAGGGCCAGATTAGCCAATAGGCCAATCTAGACCATGGCCACGGGGCGGCAGATTTTTGAAAACAGGGCGGCAAAAATTGTAATTGACGTTTTTTTTTTTTAGTTAAATTTACAAAAACGCAAAATTACGTTAATAGTCGACAGATTCATCTAAATTAATAATTTTCGCCAAATTGAGATAAAACTGGCGTAAATAGGAACGATAGCGGGGTTGAAAACTGACGGAAGCAGGGGTGAATAGGGATGCAATTGAGGCAATTAAGAGTTTATAAGGAGTTATTTAGGACAAGTAAGAGGTGAATAGGGTTTGATATCCCAGGATTGATTGAAATTTTAGGAATAATGTTCAACGAATACTCACTTTATTGCTTTTCTAGAGTTGTTATCTTATTGAAATCAAATATAATTTACATATTGTGATATAGCAACGTATACCAGTGAACACTATTATACTATAGAACTATAGACGGATCATAAAGTCACTTTATAGGCAGTTTCCCTGAAGCCAGCTATCGGGGTGAGATTTGAAGAACATAATGTGTTGTCTGTTTTTCAGTAAACAGAACTTTATTTATTGTACGACATAATTTTTGAGAAATGAAACCAATACCGTTTTTTTTTTTTTAGAACCTTGTAGTTTTTCCCTTAAAAAGTTAAATTTTATTATCAATATAATGTTAATCATTATTTGAAAAGGTTACTACGAATACCGCGGTTATTGAATTGATTAGAATATTACAAAGTAGCCGTTGATCGTATTTTGAGCGTATCTGGAGTCTTCATTTATTCATTGATACAGTCAGTCTATAGACTATATACTACAGTGTGTCCATTGGCCTATAATTAGTAGTGTATAATAAATAAATTATAAAACTTGATTTTGTAATATTAGGTTACTGTTGTACTTATCGTACTATGGAATGGTTATTATTTTTAGCATATGCTATGATGTTGTGTAAACTGGCGGTAATAACAATATATAGATTGGTTTCAATTGTGTTATAAATTGATTGTTTTAATTGACCACAAACAGTTGAGCTGTGCTGATGACTTGACGGATGACCAATAAATATGAACTGACGTGAACCAGATGATTAAATCAAATCAATGTCACTGCATATTTAACTCCATTATACAAAAGTCGGATGTTATTTCATGTAATTATATATAAAAAAAACGCCGTGAGCAGCGGGGCCCCATCACGGTAGTCGAATTTTCCCCTTCATCTTCGGTATTGAATGTCTACAAGCGAAATGTGATTGAAAGTCTACAACCGAATTGTCATTTTGTTAGTTTCAAAACTGGTGATGAGTGTTCGGCTGATCGAGGCTTTAAAAAAAGGTTTTAAGTATTTAGGGGCTGTATCTCAGTAAATTGCAATTTTGTGCCAAAAACAGGTAGCAGAAAAAAAACCAACACAATTCGTACGAGGACATTCCTGCCCATGTTTATCCGCTAATTGCCTTTATGTTTTAGTTTTAAATATTAAAAAAGGACCTTAAATAGTAAACTGGAAGGCCTTTATAAAGATATTTTTTCTTTCAAAAAAAAAAATAAAACATAAAAAAATTTTGGTGGTTTCAAAACTGATGATGAGTGTCCGGTTGATCGGGGCTTTAAAAAAAGGTTTTAAGTTTTTAAGGGCTGAATCTCAGTAAATTTCAATTTTGTGCCGATAGCAGTTAACAGGGAAAAAGCCACCAGAATTCGTACGAGGGCATTTCTATCCATGCTTATCCGCCAATTGCCTTTGTGTTCTATTTTTAAATATTAAAAAGAAACTTAAATAGTAAACTGGAAGGCTTTTATGAAGATATTTTTTCTTTCCAAAAAAATCCAAAATTTCTATTTTATACATAATAAAAATCCAAAATTCCTAATTTATAAATAAACAGTGACTTTAATAACATTTTCAAATTACTTAATATGTATGTATTTCATTTGTTAAAAAATTGTATTCACTTTTTTTTTTTAAATTTTTTAAAATTACTATTCGCCTACTTGTATTTAGAATAAATAATGCATTTAAAACACATTTAACAATAGCATTCAATTCCGATGTAAAAATGGAAGAAGTGGGGGGAAAAGTAATGTGGACTCCCTAAAAGGTACTAGCTGGATACTAACTGAATACACGTACAAAATTTCAGCCCTCTAGGTTTCCTTAGAGAGTCTCTAGACGTGTTAGAAAACAAGCAAAAAAATTAAGGAAATATTGGCGTAAAAATCGTGGGGGTAAGGGTTAAAAGTTGAAACCCCCAAAAAACAGTGTCTGGCTATTAGCTTAACCTGTACACAAAATTTCAGCCCTCTAGGTTTATTTGGGGAGATTTTGACCCGAACGAAACTGTTAAAAAACAAGAAAAATCATGTTCTTTTGGGTATAAAAATGGTGGCGGTAGGGTTTGAAAGTCGAGACTCCCAAAAGGCACCCCCTTGATACTAACTCAATCCGAATACAAAATTTCAGCCCTCTAGGTTTATTTGGGTGACCTGTGCGAGTGGTACAAACTTCGAAAACGTCGAAAATGCATGAAATTGTAGCTTAAAAAAAATGATGGGGGGGGGTAAAATATTAAAACCTCCAAAAAGCACAACCTAGGTACGAACTTTATCAACACACCAAATTTCAACCCTCTACGTTAATTCTGGGGGGCTGGGGGCCTGTTAGATGCAGCGAAAATCGTTTTTCCCCCCCTCTACTTCCACCAAATCATCCTAGGAAGCTGAATTTTGGATATGTTGTAGATAATTGACCGAAACATTATTTAAAACCGTTTTGGAAAAGTTTTATTGCTTTTCCGCCCCCCACCACCCCCTTAAAGGTCGGGTCAAAAAAAAAATTTGCCCAAAATTTGACCCCACTTTGATAGTATGAGGTGCCTCGAAAATGAGCCCCATTTACCAAATTTCATCTCTTAACTTCCATAGGGGGGCCCTACACAAATTAAAAGGTGGCGGGAATATATATATATATATATATATATATATATATATATATATATATATATATATATATATATATATCAGACATTTTTTTTCAGCTCTTATCGTATAGACTGTATAAGTCTAATTTTTCGGAGAAAATTCGACTAAAAATGAAACCAAACATATTAAAACGACATTCTAGTCTACGCATTTGAATATATTGCTTCATTTTTTTAGTGCTTCGTACCAACATTGGTCAACTGGAACACTTATGGAATCACTTCAGCATCTGCCCGTTTGTCATAGTGGAGCATCCATAAATTACGCACGCGAAATTTGACACTAACCATAATTTGAATTTTTTTTTGTTCGCCGATTATATTTTTGAAAAAGGTTTTTTTTTTTGTTCCTCAACTGTAAGTTTTTTCGTACGTGACATCAAGTTTACGTGAAAACCCCCCACTCCCCGTCGTCACGCTTGATCACGCTAGGCCACTACTCTCCTCCCCCTGTCTTCGTATGTAATTCATGGATGGTTCTTAGACGATTTTCTCTAAAATTATCCGACGTGAAAATTTGAAATTTATTTAGCACAGTGATAGAATGTGGTGGCCTAATTATAAATGTTGTATCCGTAGCAATAGCAGTAAAATATCTAAAGAAATTGAAAGGATGCTTTATAACAAACGGTACTCCTATCGGAGTATTTTTTTGCGGCCACATCAATAGACTAATTATAAAAAAGGGATAGCAAATTATTTTTAATTATTTAGTTGGACAATTCAAACTAAAGTTTATCGTCTTAACGACTTTTGTACTTGGAAGCTCTTTGTACATAACAGTCACTAGATATGAACGAATTCGCTTACTTAGGTTAGTTAGATCGAATAATTTTAGTAACAATTGGTTAAAGCTTGCAAATTCTGCCTTTAAATTTGTATCCAAATAGATTTAATTAAAGGAAATCCAAATCACTCTTTTAAAAGAATTTTTGGTACGAAGTTCATATTTTATATTCGTTTTCTAGCTACCTAATCATTTGAGAAATAAAAATTAGGAAACAGCATTCCGTTTTAATCATTTTTATTCAAAACCTTTTTTTAAAGCCAACTTAGATTTCATTTACTTGAGACCTTGAACAGAAATTGGTTGACTACTTTTACTATTAAATTCCCATAAGAAAAGTGGTGAAGTTATTTGAAATATAAAATTTACGTTATTATATTCACTAGGTTTACTATTTTATTATATCTAATATTGATAATATTAGCAAATTCTGAAAAGATTTTAAATCATTAATTATTTCATTCAAATGGTTGATAAATGAAAAATATGTATAAAAGAGTGAAAAACTGGAAAATATTTAAAATGGAAAAGAATTAAATATTGATAGTGTTTGCCAATAGATTCTTATTGAAAATAATACCCAGTCATTCTGCAGTAAATTCACGGTCAAGGCTTTTTATTGCTAACCAAAAATAAATATTTGAAATAAAATAAAAGCACGAAAATTGATTATTATCAGACAAGACACTTTATTAATTGTTAGCAAATATAGAGTACTATAAAATAACATTCAAATCGATTAAATTCAATAAATGTTATGTAACAATAGGTCCTATGTATGTAATGACTTAATACGGACAAGACAATAATCAAGCCCCCCCCTCCTTGATCACACATTTCCCATTAAAAAATTTCAATATTACTTTTTTGAGCTATAGTTTAAGAACATTTTTTTTAAAGTCTTTGGAAAAAGGAAATATAAATGATTCCATTAAAGAAATATGAGCTTCTTCATAATTTAGATCTGAATCTGTTCTTGAAAGACATAAATAACCTACCCTAATTCATAAACAAAACAAAATTAATATAAATTGTATTGACTCGATCCAGTTGTATAACAAAATATAAGGGCCTAGTTATGCCATTTTCGGAAACTATTTGGAATAAGTGGACCACTTTTCGTATGAATATTGAGTATTGAGCTGATGTTTACTCAGAAAGAACATTATCTTCAGGGTTGTGAAATCATATCTATGGACTAATTATTCTAAATCCACAGACTAGTGAACATATTATATATTATATAGACTGATAATATAAATGTGTTATTGAGGCAACCAGTTACGTCCAAATTCCGACCTTAATAATATTCTGTTTTATAGTAATGGATTTGTATCCGTAGTTACGTTTTCAAATAATTATTGTAAAAATATAGATAATAAAATTTTACTTTTTTGAGAAGAAACTGCAAAATTTTGAGAGAAGAAAAGTGGTATTCGCTTTATTTTCAAAGTACGTACGTATACAAATTATGTGCTGCATAGTCGCATTTGCTCAAAAATTGACGTTATATTATTTCATTAAATTTCACCTGTCTCATCCTTGTTACCTGTGTGTTTTTTACCAGTCTGTGTTTTTTCAGTTTGCCCTGTTAAATAGTATGTACATAGACCATCGTTAATTTTGCTTTGACTGACAGATTAACTATGAATTAACCCCATTTACGAGGTAATTAAAATTATATATAATACAATTACCATTTTTCTTCGGTAATGGATTATTAATTACTGTTTTTTAACATAATATAATTTAGCATAGCCAGTAAAATACATATTATCACAGTTTCTTTGCAACATTAGAACATATTAGAAAAAGAGAAATCTATTTGCTATTATGAGCTCCTGTCTCCTTCCATTCCAAAATGAAAAATTCCACGCGTCTAACCCATTTGAAGTAATGTAAATATATTCTTTAGATAGGACAAGTCGCGGTTATGCTGAACGTGCGAAGCCAGTAACAGATAGGTACTCGAAATCAAGATTGAATGTCATCAGATTGAAACCAGAATCGATAGATAACCAGATTTGAAATGATACGAAAACACCAATCGTAATATAGGAAATCACAGCGACCATGTTCTTCCTGTACAACGTGAACAAGTTGTACTTTCGATTCAAAGCGTGCGGCAATTACATAACACAACTATGTATAATACAATTTTAATATATATTAACATGAACTTCTTTGTTTTTGGACTTCTCTTTCTGATAAATTACTTTAAATAATGCTTTCGTTCTTAGATATACAGTTAATTTATATATAGTGTATAGTCTTGCATGTGTGACTGACTCGCTTGCGTGTATGCACTATATTATCATTACTTTAAAAGCATAACAATCAGAAACAAACTTTTTATCAGAATTAATAATTCATCATTAGTTCAAAAAGTACAGGTTAGAAGTAAAAATACCCCTGTCGCAGCATCTGCATAACATAGCGAATTTCCAAATCTTGGGCACTGGCGGATCTCATCTAAGACCTGTACCTATTTAAAATAGTTTAGCTTTCTAAGAGTAAAAGAATTTTTAAAATCGGTTGGGTAATTAGTTTTGGTATTTTTGGGGACCCAAGAACCCGAACGAATTTTGTGCAGCATAGTTGTATCCATCTAAAATAATTTAGTTCTCTAGCAGTGAGAAATTTTTTAGCATCGGTTCGATAGCTTATTACTGGCGTTTTCGGATCTGCAAGATCCCGGTGGACCTCATTAAAAAATCAGCTCGACCGATTCTAGGCGGACTTTATGTAATATATATATATATATATATATATATATATATATATATATATATATATATATATATATATATATATATATATATATATATATTCAAAACCCGTTGTGTAGCATTCTACGCCGCATTTGCATCCGCAGGACAGTTGTGGATCTCAGATAACACAACCTGTACCTATCTAAAATAGTTTACCTCGGTAATAGTAAAACAGTTTCAAAATCGGTCAGTTATTTTATTTTTGACACTTTTAGGTCCTACTGACACTGTCAGACCTTACATAACGTAATCTATATGTATCTAAAATAGCTTAGCTCCCCAACAGTGAAAAAATTTTCAAAATCGGTCGGTTAGTTTATTTTTGACACTTTTGGATCCGATGGACCCTGGCAGACTTTACATAACGTAATCTATATTTATCTAAAATAGCTTAGCTCTGTAACAGTGAAAAAATTTTCAAAATCGGTCGGTTAGTTTATTTTTACCACTTTTGGGTCCCATGGACCCTGGCGGACCCTAAATAACGTAATGTATGTCTATCTAAAATAGCTTAGTTCCCCAACAGTCAAAAATTTTCAAAATCGGTCGGTTAGTTTATTTTTGACCCTTTTGGATCCCATGGACCCTGGCAGACCTTACATAACGTAATCTATATTTATCTAAAATAGTTTAGCTCTGTAACAGTGAAAAAATTTTCAAAATCGGTCGGTTAGTTTATTTTTGACACTTTTGGATCCCATGGACCCTGGCAGACCTTACATAACGTAATCTATATTTATCTAAAATAGTTTAGCTCTGTAACAGTGAAAAAATTTTCAAAATCGGTCAGTTAGTTTATTTTTGACACTTTTGGGTTCTATGGACCTTGGTGGACTTTACATAACGTAATTTATATTTATCTAAAATAGTTTAGCTCTGTAACAGTGAAAAAATTTTCAAAATCGGTCAGTTAGTTTATTTTTGACACTTCTGGATCCTTTGGACCCTGGCAGACCTTACATAACGGAATCTATATTTATCTAAAACAGTTTAGCTCTGTAACAGTGAAAAAATTTTCAAAATCGATCAGGCAGTTTATTTTTGACACTTTTGGGTCCTATGGACCCAGGCGGACCTTACATAACGTAATCGATATTTATCTAAAATAGTTTAGCTCTGTAACAGTGAAAAAATTTTCAAAATCGGTCAGTTAGTTTATTTTTGACACTTTTGGGTCCTGTCGACCCTGGCGGACCTTACATAATGTATTCTAAATCTATCTAAAATAGTTTAGCTCTGTAACAGTGAAGAAATTTTTAAAATTGGTCGTTTAGTTTATTTTTTACAATTATGGGATGAGTAAATCCTGGCGAAACTCGTACAAGTCTAGTACTCTAACAGTAAGAAAAGGGTTCTAAGGATCTCATATAACTTATGGCAGTCCGTAAGCTTCTTGCGGACATCATTTAATTAATTAATTCAAATACTTTAACTTACTAACTGTGAAAAAATTTTTAAAATCGATTGGTTAATTAATTTCTGGCCTTTTTAGGTCCCGAAAAACTTGACCTCACATAAAATACCTTAAATCCATTTGAAATGGTTTAATTTTTTAACATTATTAATTATTAGTGAAAAAATTTTCAAAATCGATTCAAAATATTTTTCCGTACATACATATGTACATTGTACATATTTTGTTTTGTTTCATATTTAATAATATTTATATCATAACATAATCTTCAATTTCTTGTTTACTTAAAAAATCAATAAAGAAAAAAAAATTCTTCACTACATTAGCTTAGAAAATCTGTTTTTTTTTTTTTTTTTTTTTTTTTTTTTTAACATCCTCGTTTATCGATTATCAGTTCTAAATAGAACTATAAATCGAGCGATGATAGAACATAACGGGAATGGTGATTACCCACTGGTAATCACTCAAAATAAATTATATACTAAATATAATATACTATACATTAAAAGCTAAATAAATCTATATCTTAATTCTAAAATATTCTGTCGATTGAGTCTATACAAAGAGTCACTATTGTCAAGTAAGTTAAGGGCACACACATTAGGGTGATTTTCTAGGCGATGAATGTATTTATCACTGTATCGTACTATTTCCTCACGCACTGTGGGCACTTGAAGACTGCGATGTATGTCATCGTTACGCACGTACCACGGGGAAGCACTTATGGCTCGTAGCACTTTAGACTGAAATCGTTGCAATATCTCAATATTGCTAACACTAGCCGTACCCCAAAGTTGAATACCATAAGTCCATACTGGTTTGATAACACTTTTATAAACTAGAACTTTGTTTCTTAAAGATAACTTTGATTTACGACCTAGAAGCCAATAGTACTTAGAAAACTTAACATTTAGTTGCTTACGTTTAGTCCAAATATGTTTACGCCATGTTAGTTTTCTATCTAGATGTATACCTAGATATTTAGCTTCAGTTGCTAATGGTAACACTACATCATTCACACTAACTGCAGGGCAGGTACCTTTTCTCGTAGTAAATGTAACTTGCACTGATTTCGTTTCATTTACTCGAATACGCCATTTATGTAACCATTCCTGTATTCGACGCAAGCTAGATTGTAACTTTTGTGATGCAACATTTGGATCTTCATCAGTAGCTAGGATAGCAGTATCATCAGCAAATGTTGCAGTAGTATTTTCTTCATCAACCGGCAGATCTGCAGTATATATAAGATAAAGAATAGGCCCTAGAACACTACCTTGTGGTACACCGGAACGGACTGGAAACATTTCTGATATTTCACTCTGAAACTTTACATGAAAGTAACGATCTGACAAATAAGATTTCAGTATTAAGTAGAATGATTCAGGAATATTTTTCCTTAATTTATACAATAAGCCAGTATGCCACACTTTGTCAAATGCTTGACTCACGTCGAGAAAAGCTGCTGTACAATATTTTTTTTCTTGAAAAGAGCGGTTGATCGTATTGACTACACGATGAACTTGTTCGACGGTTGAATGTTTTGCGCGAAAACCAAACTGATGATCTGGAATAATTTTAAGGTCATCGAGGACTCGATGCAGTCTTCTGAGAAATAACTTTTCGAACATTTTGGATAAAACGGGGAGTAAACTGATTGGTCTGTACGACGTCACCTCATTTGCTGGCTTCCCCGGCTTTTGTATTAAGATGATTTGAGCTAATTTCCAAACAGCAGGGAAATATTTTAGCCTTAAAATGGCATTAAAAATTAAATTTATCATCATAATACCTTTATTAGGCAATTCTCTTAGAATCCTAACTGTGACAAGATCATAGCCAGGAGCTTTCTTTATATTTAATTCATTCCAGATCAATCTTTTAATTTCCTTTGGCGAAAAAGGTTCAACTGGGACAGTTGGCTCTGAAGATGCTTCTAAAAGTTGAGTTTCTTCAATATTTAAGTTGTCTCCGTGATTGGGTTGAAAAACTTCAGATAGAGTTTCAGCAAAAAGTTCTGCCTTTTCTCGTGCACTTTTTGCCCAGCTTCCATTATTTCCACGAAGTGGTGGTATTTGTTGTTGTGGCTGTTTAATGTGCTTAGTAGCTTTCCAGAGGGAGTAGTCAGATGCTTCAGTTGGGCAAAGATTTTCCAGATAATCTTCAAGAGCATCCTGTAAGAAAATCTGTTTAATTTACATTTTTCAACATGAGATAGAACCATGCTAATTATAATGCAATAAATGAGAAACAAAACTCTATACATGTATGTGTGTTATAACACATGTATGTGAATAGACTTCACTTGTTCTCACAAAATTCTTTAATAAAAAAGTGAAATATTTTTATACTTCATAAAGAACTGAGATATAAATATAAATTACTTATTAGACTAACAAAGAAAGAATAAAAGTGAAAATTTACATTTTCTCGAAAAATACTTAAAATAGAAAGAAAATTATAAGAATATTTTCTTCATAATTTTTTTTTTCCTTTTCAACGATATAAAAATCGAACTGCCTTATGATAGGATCGAATGATAAAAAATGGCCAAAGAAGCTACTTCTGGGCATCCGACGTGTCTGGCTAACGAACTTAGCCAAGCCAATTCAGAATCCAGTCCGCACACAAAATTTCATAAGCGTTAGACGTTTCGTTCGAGAGTTATCGTGGGAACACATATATATATATATATATATATATATATATATATATATATATATATATATATATATATATATATATATATATATATATATATATATATATAATTTTAGTGAATATCATTTTCGTATTCTAGGGACCTCAAAACAGATTTCTGCCATAGTCCCGGACTCAGATTGCGTCATGAGACCTACTGTAATAGCTGAATTTCGAGTTTTCGAAATTCGCTAAAATGATTAAACGGGTGAGTTGAATAATATCCCTGTCTCAACATCCTGCACAACACAGCGAATTTTCGGTTGGCTCTAAAACCTATTTTATCTTTGCAATGGTGTAAATAAAATTAAAAAAAAAACTTGAATTTTGGCAAATTTTGGCAAAAAATTAATTTTTTGAGATGTCCCGCTGGAGAACTTACTCAAGATTTTTTACGCTTTCAACGTTTTCACCAAATTTCGTAAAAGATGTAGGATGTTTCATTCGAAAATTATAAAATTTTCCTGGAATTTATATTTAATTCTGCTTCCATAAAAGTGACTTTCGATGCTGTGCAATAGTCTAAATTTTTGGAGAAAATTCAACTAAAAAATACAATAAAATTTAAAATAGTATCTCTTCCGTACGTCCAACCATTTCTACATCCTTGTTTATTAAGCATTAACTAAAATTTTTTGTTTCAAATCACCAGGAGGGTTGGAATCACGTCAACCAGGAGACACCTTTTTTTTGAGTCCTCACTTTGCCGGTCTGTACCAATTTCAATTTTGAATTATTTTTTTAAATTTTTATACATTTTTATACTTTTTAAATATCAATAAAAAACTGTTAAAGAATGAATACTAAAAATATTTATTGTTTTTTTTTATTACGCCCGTAAAATCACTTCAAAATCGAGTCTCTAGACTAGAATACCCCCTTAACGTTAAAACTTAAGTGCTATTCTTATGTCATCCAAGACACGTAATAATTATAAAATCTTTATATTATGCCGTTTTAATGTCTCCTGTAAATAATTTTATAAAACGACGACTGTAAAATTCAGTAGTCCAAGAGACGGTCGCTCAAGACGAAACTATTTTTCAGTATTTTCAGGAAAGACTATTCAACGTGCTAATAAAGGAATGCCTTGCATAGTTACCTAAGCAAGTCTGAAGTTACCCTTAAAGAAAAATTAAATAATTACTGCGTTCGTTCAAAATAAGCTATTTCGTTATTGATGTTCCCATATTCTGAATGCCGAAATTTCAGGGAAACTTAGTGACCAAATCTGTATAAAATAATGTAAGCTTACCAATGTTATAAGATTTAATTATCAAGTTTACTTTTTGAATAATGAATCTCAGGCTTAATATTTAAATTCATCAGGCAGTAGAATATGATCACAGAATATTCAGAAACAAACTTCGTATCTCTATATTAGCTTTTTCAATGCGGACTAAAGCTCACGTCACAAATGACCTAATTTCTCTCCTACTCCAAACGCACAACGTGTTACAACATAAATCTCGTATCAATGTATACGTGATATACGATTGTGTGTGTATCAACGTCACACTCTGTTTGTGGAAAGAGGGGACTGCACTGTATGTGTATGCTAGTGTTTCGGTACCTGCATATTACTATATACGTATTCGCTTATTGTTGAAAGTGGTTGATAACAATCGATCTGAACACGGCTATAGTCGTCGTGTGACTGACACACTTAAGCGGTATCGAACCACACTCAGACACGCTGCTATCCACAATTTTTTACACATACGCTTAAGGCTTGAATATGATAGCAAGTATGTAAATATTTAATGATTTTACTTTATGGGTGGCCATTTCCTCTCCTATAATAGACTTCGTTCAGGCAATTATAGCATTTCCTTTTCCTGAATACTGTCACTTCTGAAAATATCAACTCTAAAAAATAAATTATCATTTTCGACGATCACCTATTAGACTATTGGATCATCTTATACCAGTAGAAACTGATTCACATACAAACACACACATTCAAGTTTATAATCACACTTAATATCTCGTATATGCTGTTTGCCAAAAGAAAACCACTAAAAAAATATTATATTATAATATGCTAGCATATCTATACATAATAAAGACATTTTTAAGTAACTGTAAATTTAAATCATGCACAACAAAACAAAATACAACATATCTTTCTCATTTTTTATTGTTATTAATAAAACAAGGAATATTTTTCAAAATCAAAATTGTGACGTTTAACATATACATTCTGAAATAATAATATTCTATTCTGAACCAGACTAGTCATAAAACAAAGGATAAACGCGACAAACAAATATTTGAAATTTTTTATTGTTTCAACCAGTTGTTCTATATTCAGGTATTTTTATAATCCTCAAAAATTTTTAACATACGATTTTAACTTTTGCTATTGAACTTGAAAAAAAATTGTTGTGTATTCATACCTAGAGTACAGTAATTTTTTTTTGCATTTAAGACATCTCCTATAGAGATCTCGTTGAAACTTTTAGCGAATTTTCGAATCAGGTCACTGTTATGGCGTAACTTGACTCCGGACTTTAATTATCGCGAAATAACTGAAAAGTGTGCTTATAATAGGTATATGTAAAAACAGTTAATTTGAATTCTATTGTTCCTGTTGTACCGAAAATGTAACTGATATGAAAAATGACCTATTAGTATTGCTAAAGGAACATGGATTAATTTGCAATAAATAGGTAATAAAAGTTTATGTATCAAAATTTGCAAGGGTTCATGATTCATTTACATAATAAAATGGCAAAAATTGTTCATTAAAAATATTTGAAAAATCTACAATAGTTTTTTCTTCACCTACCACTAAAGCGGTAACATCATCATTTGGTAATATTGCTTTAGAGGATTGCACGAGAATACCTCATTCCCCATAGTACCTTAAGTCAATTCGAGCTGGCTACTAATTGTAGTAATCCTTATCCAGCACAACCCTGTTTATGATACAAGCTACTCAAAGCACCTACATATGGACGCAAGCATCTTTCATTAACTTAGGTCCATGGCATCTACTTTGAGTCAAAGCTCTTTAATTATCCCAAAAAATAAAAATAAATAAAAAATAAACTAAGTTCAGGAATGGTAAAATTTAAGGTCTATATAAGCATCTTTTTACAATTTTAAATTCGGTTACTCTGGTCCAATATTTTAGAGAGCATACGCTATATTTTTAAGTACATATTTTTAGTAGGTAGTTAAGAAGTAATATCCATACGTAATCATAGTAAATTTCCTTTAAATTATTGACAAACTCTAGAGAATATTGCCTACTTATCAGAATAGTAGTTACACAGACTTCCGGCATGGTTTTGTAACCCTCTTGATAACTATTTAGAAACACGCACCAATATTATTAATGACAGACAATTAAATTTTGTATCAAGCAGTGCTGTAAAAACAGTGCTGTCAGATATCTAAGTATTATAGACAGAACTGAAACATTATAATGAAATTTCTTCATTACATAAACTACATGAATGAAAATAGGACATGTGATAATTAGAATTTGAAGTAAAATTAGAATAGTTTTGCAATTGTTTTAATGAAAAGAATGTTTGTATCCACTTAAGGGGTGACATGTCTTTAAGGGCCTTAATAGCAAAATTAATTTATATACTGAAAATAATTTCTTGATTATTTGGTTTAAAAATTGTTAGTTACCATGATAGAATTTAGTGAATTTCCATTCTGAAAATGGAAGTAGCTCTTATGATAATCTACTTTATATCTACTATACCTTATATCTAAAATTTACATTATATATATATATATATATATATATATATATATATATATATATATATATATATATATAGGTATGTGTATGTGTTTATGTTTGTACGCGATAACTCTCGAACGAACCGTTTAATGCGTATGAAATTTGATATGCGAGCTGGAATCCGGATTGGTTCGGCTAAGTCCGTTACCCAGACACGTCGGTTGCCCAGAAGTAGACTTTTTGCTAACGCTTTCTTTACCATATTAAATATAGAAAAAAAATTTTTTTCTAGATAAAATAAATGCTAGTTAGTTATTCAGTATCTATGTATGTGTTATAATAATAATAGCTCTATCTCATCTTTTTAAATTAAAATTAGCCAGAACTTTTAAGAGTACGTTATGGAAAAGAAATTTTTGTATGATGTCCTCCTTTAGCGAGAAAATATAACTTATACACGGAGAGAAAAATCCTATAATTTTTGTAGAGAAAATTTCAGAAAAATTACCATGCTCTCCTATAATCCGTGCGCTGTCGACGACCAAAATAAAAAATATGTGCTAGCATGGTAAAATTTAATGTGGTGCTAACACAACTTTTATCACACTCTTATGCATGTATATTATAGTTTAATTCTTGTTGTCGTACCCTTTCATTTGCGCATCTGACTCGCGACCTTATATTGGTTGCACTGTACCTGTAAAAACATGTATACAAAAATGATTGCCAACAATATATTGTAATACATATACTAAAGATAGGTAAATAACAAAAAGATGAATTAAACGATGACATCATCCTAAGAGAGTGTAAAAGCAACTGACTACTAGCTGCATCAAAGTGCTTGGTGCGAGCTGTCTGACAAAGTTTCTTCCACAGTCCACACCTATGGTTCGCATGTAACCCATGTAACTCGCTGATTGAGGTACATGTCATTACAGCGTTCCCAACAAAACCAACCTTCTTTCTGTTTTTTTCTTTCTATTATTAGCATGTTAGCATGGTAATTTTTTTAATAAACACAATTAAAAATTATTTTTTTGTCGGTAATGGAACTTCTTACTGTTCTCTTTTACAAATTTTACGGAGATAATATTACGAAAAGAACATTCCATCCTTTATATTTTTTATGATTAATTATAATCTTTATATTTTTACCTTACAGAATTTAATATGTTCGCCTTTTACACGTCGATTGTAGTGCTGAGCACAGTAATTTTTATAGGAATTTTCTCTCCGTGTATACATTTGCATACCTAGAAAAAAAATCGAAAACTATAGTTAATGTAATGTAATAATATATTGTTAAATGGATATATGCTACACTATATGAGATCCGTAAGGGTCCTGAGGACTCAAAAGCGCCAAAAATTAACTACGCAACTGATTTTGAAAATTGTTTCACTGTTAGAAAGTTAACTATTATAAACGAATACAAGTCTCAGATGAGAACCGCCAGTGCCCAATATTTGGAAATTCGCTATGTTATGCAGACGCTGCGACAGGGGTATTTTTTTTTTTTTTTTTTTTTTGAAAGTTTCGTTAGAAAACATCGTTTTTTGTACCAGAAATTCTTCATTAAGAAAATCAGTTCCGAAGGAAAGATATTTATAACTTTGTCATTACTGTTCACCGTTGCACTTTCATAATTTCTACATGCTCTAGATGTTAGATCTCATTGTCAGTTAAATACGAGTACATAGCAAAAATAAATTTCAGAAATTCTTAATGTATTGCATCGGATATCGTAAAAAGGGCTCTGAAAAACCGAAATATTTGTGGTTTTTTTTACATATCTTATTCCCGCTTGGGAAGTTATGAGCTTTTAAATAAGTTTCGTTTATCCTCACTCCTGTAACTGACCGGAATCTATATTCGTTGAGTTAAAATTTTCGAAAAAAAATTCGATACTAGCAGTATGTTGTGTCGATAACTATTTTCGAGGAGAGAGCCAACTAAGTATTCGAAAATTAAAAAATGATTTTAAAAGAAAAGAAATACTTTACAGTAAATGAAAATTCATAGCAAGACATGTTCCGATATTAGAAAACTTCCACCACCAAGTCTGGTGGTAGTTTCGTTAAGGAGAGTGTTGAAACAAATTTTTATTTTTCATAAAAATAGCTCTAGACCGTACCTTATCATGCATGATATCATTAGTAAGATCTTTTAAAATGAAGCTTTATTTAACTACTTTTCATTATTAAGTCTCGTTGACTAGATACTGAAGTTCAGAGTTTATGTGTTTCATATTCAATGGGCTCATTAAACAAATTACTCTATGGTTTTACGTATTATTCTTGAACACAAAGTACAGAGGGAACACTACTATCTCTATACAGCTGAAACCAGTGTAAACAAAAAAGGATAGAAAATGTGTTATGTGGCTACACACTGTTTGTGTTTGTATTTGTGTGATGTGTATCAATGTATGCGTATCGCGCATACATACACCATACATAGATACATATGTAGACACTGTGAGTGAGGCCGTTGATCAACTGCGATAACAATGATTTACAATTAATACGCATCGGTTGACTGCCACCGAACGACTGTCCCCACTTTGTTGGGTAACCCATTCGTTGGGTAGTAATTTAATTTGTCACTTTGGAATTTTAAATTTTAATTAATTATTGTAATTATTGGATTGAGTATTAGTGCAATCTTTAGGCAATCGCCGTTACACAGCGTAACTGCCGTTTGCATAAAGATTTCACTAATACTCAATCCAATAATTACAATAATTAATTAAAATTTAAAATTCCAAAGTGACAAATTAAATTACTACCCAACGAATGGGTTACCCAACAAAGTGGGGACAAAATGGTAGCAGAGCGTGGTTTAGCATATAAATATTGTAATACCCCCCGTTTAATTAAGATCGGATTGACGTCATCAATGCATTATTAGCAATAGCACACTTATCAATATAAATTAAATAAATTTACGACGAATTGGAACTTACAAACGACAGTCACCTTTAGATTATAAGTTTAGTTTAGGAAATAGTTATTTAGGAAATTAGGTTAGGATATTAGGTTAAATATAGGATAAGTTAGGATAGGAAGGCGACTGTCGAAATAAATATACACAAACGTACCTAAAACTATATTAAAAAAAAAAAAAAAAAAAAATCGTAAAACTACACGAAAAGAACTGAATTACATAACTCACTGAAAAATAGATAAATTTTATATTTTTAGAATTTTACAATTAAACTGAATTGTTTTAAAATCAATTGTTCATTTTTACCGTTATAATTTTTCATACGATAAATTCAGTTCCTTTATGTGCATACGTTACGATTATATGATTTTTTATTTCGATAATACATTTTTTTTAACACTATAATAAGTGTTAATTTACAATCGCGAATCAAATTTAATTAATTTAATCCAATTAATTCATAAAATTACTGGTTTTTTTTTTACGCATTCAGATATTTATTCAAGTTGTGTAATTCAACCGTCGTGATAAAACCAGTAACATTATATAATCGCGCGCTCAAATTTAATAATAATCTCCAGTTCTCGTACGACCTATGGGATTATCATCTATAATACAACGTTTATTCTCAAGCAAAAGGTACGAATTTTGTGTTATTTATTAATCAATGTAATTTTCAGTTTTTCTTTAAAGAAACGGTGGTATACCCATCATTCGTATTATCTTTCAGTTCGATTCGTTGTAAAAGTAATTAAAAAAGTGTTGATTATTACCAATTAAAGAAAATATTCATAAGGATACATTTGAATATTCAGTTATTTTCTCTCAACCTTAGCTGGGTGGATCACGTGATCAACTGCCATTTTATAACTCGCCTTTCATATTTGGCCGCCATAATTAATAGCTTGTATCGTACACATTCTCGAAACTACTGTAATCCATTGTATCAGTTATCCCCGGTTGAACTATATACCATTCTCCACAAGTCTGTCCGTTTTCTTTTATCAGTTTTTCAAATCCG
Source organism: Brachynemurus nebulosus (assembly GCA_035578155.1). Classification (NCBI taxonomy): domain Eukaryota; kingdom Metazoa; phylum Arthropoda; class Insecta; order Neuroptera; family Myrmeleontidae; genus Brachynemurus; species Brachynemurus nebulosus. Next base: position 33,080,244 of record JAPWDM010000001.1, on the reverse strand, counting down.
TCAAGCATTGTTTTCTGAGTTGAAATTGGAGCAAACGTCCAGAAACACAATGTTCTTTAGTACTCGTGACGGTCCCCTCTTCCTAGAAATAATTAATAGGATTTAAGGGAACTAGAAAATAGATTTAAGATAGATAAGTAGTTATAAGCATTTACTCAATAATTGTACACAGTAATATTAGATTTAATAAATTGTTAAATAATTTGAAAAAAAAAAATAACAGACTTATTACTTACACGGTTACCCAAAACACATTTTCAGGATACATTTTTACATTATTCTCAATAGTATTAATTTTATTACATTTGCACAGCTTGGTGTCCATTTTGACTAGCCTTCACGTACAACTGACGCCAAGCCAGAAAACAGACACTATCATAGCCCCCGCTATACGCGTATAGCGCCATCTTCAAATTCAAATAATTTTACATTGAATACGTCCAAACGATCTTTAATTATATAAACTCGTGATTGAGGGAATGGGGAGTTTACACACGGCCCTCTTATAATTTCCACCATTTATTAAAAACGAACAATTACTCACCAAGTTAAATTTCCACTGCGCTGACTCTAACAATTTGAAAATAAAAAAAAATTTTCCATCTAGTTGGTGAAATTGTTCAACATCAAGATTTTTAGGCAATCGCCGTTACACAGCGTAACTGCCGATTGCATAAAGATTTCACTAATACTCGATCCAATAATTACAATAATTAACTAAAATTTAAAATTCCAAAGTGACAAATTAAATTACTACCCAACGAATGGGTTACCCAACAAAAGTGGGGACAAAATGGTAGCAGAGCGTGGTTAACGGTCGAGGGCCTTAAAGGCGGGTGGTACGTCTGTCAGCAAGTTCAAGTCTTGCATGATGGTATAGTCGTCAATGTCTTCGTCCGGCTCGTCGTGGTAGTCGTTGTATAGTCGACTGAGCCCGTCTGCTACAACATTTTTCTCTCCCCTTATCGTCTCGACCTGGAAATCGAACCTCGCCAGTGATAGAATCCATCGCGTAACCTTAGGATTAGTCCTTTGGGATGTTCTCAGGAATTTAAATGCTGCCGAGTCTGTCTGCAGCGTGAATCGGTTCCCCAACAGATAGGTTTTAAATTTTTCCATTGCCCAAACAACGCAGAGTGCTTCGAGTTCGTAAATTGGGTACTTCGATTCAGTAGCCGACAGACGTCGGGAAGCATAGTGGACCGGCCTAAGTCCATCATCGCAGCGTTGCATCAGCGCAGCGCCAATTTGCAAAAGAGAAGCATCCGTTTGCAAGACAAATTCTTTAGTGTAATCAGGGTACGCGAGGACGGGACTATGTGTCAAGGCATCCTTTAACGCCTCAAATGATTTTATTTGGTCGGGACCCATTCGGAACTTTACATGTTTCTTTTTTAGATCATTTAGCGGACCGGCTAACCTCGCGAAGTCCTTAATAAATCGACTGAAGAACGATCACATTCCCAGAAATTTTCGGACCTCTCTCAAGTTCCTCGGCACTCGTATTCCCTGAATAGCCTTCAACTTATCGTTGTCGACTACGGCTCCTTGGGGTGAAATTTCAAAGCCTAAGAACTTAACACGAGTGACCGCGAAAATTGATTTGTCCGGGTTTACTGTGAATGGACCCGCCCTCCGAAGTCTTTCAAACACCTCCTGAAGGTGTTGTAGATGCTCGTCAAAGGACTTCGAGTAGATCAGCAGGTCGTCAAAATAAGTGATAACGAACTTATTCAATAAATCACCGAATAAATCGTGCATGATCCGGTTGAATGCACCTGGTGAAACTGAAAGTCCGAAGGGTACGACCTTATATTGCCAAGCAGCTGTTGGTGTCAGAAACGTGGTAAGCGGCTTGGACGACTCTGATAAAGGGATCTGATGAAATGCCTTCGTTAAGTCCAACGTCGTAAAAATGTTTGCGCCGTTCAGATAATGGAAGAACATTTCAAGGGAAGGTGTTGGCCAGCTGTCAAACTGAATTTTAAAATTGAGGGCCCTGTAGTCGACTACTAATCGGGACTCCCCGGTCTTCTTAGGGATTAAGAATGCCGGCGAGCCATAACTAGAGTGACTAGGTTCTATTAAATCATGTGCCAACAGTTCCTGTACATGTTCCTCCATGATCTTGAGGCGGGCTGGATTTAACGGGTAAGGCGGTCTGCGGACAGGTGTTGGGTCCTTTAAATGAATTTCATATTCATAATCCCGTAGTCGTCCGACACGTCGTGTTAGCACATCCGGATATTCATCCAGCAGCTGCTTTAGCTTACTTGCCTGTTCAGGTGACAATTGAGGGTTTACCTGCATAGTGTTAATTTGAGATGTTAAACAATGATCAACGGGGATGCTTGACTGGTCAAAGGCGAAGCGGATCCCCTGGGGCGAGAACGATATAACAGCTGACATGCTTTTCAAGTCGTGAACACCAATAATTACTTCACGGGGTAAATTAGCTGACACAATGGTTACTAGCAAATTTATAGTTATTCAAAAAAAAAAAAAATAACGAATACCAATATCTATTCGTATTCCAAGGCCCGGTAGTCACATTACTTAATAAACCATATCAAGTACATCAAAAAAAAAAAAAAAAAAAAAAAAAATACCAACAAAATCAAAACAATAATATTTGTGATGGCAGGACGTTTATCCGCCTTCCCTACTGGGAGGGAGAGTGTAACATTAATTTCTTAATGTTCATTGAAATTTGCCTTTAAGGCGGATAAACGTCCAACCACTTAATAATCACCCGCTAATATATATATACCGTCAAAAAAAAAAAATATGGTTCATTTGTAAAAAAACTTAGAGCTGTCAAAAGTGACAGTCAGAAGGCGCCAAATATGAAAGGAATTGTTTAAATTCATTATAACTATGAGCTGTGTGCGTTGCTGATGACGCACACAGCTACCAAAAGTGAGCAAATAGGCATACATGAACGATAGCTACCCCCAGCCAATGGTTGAGAGAGATAAAGTACTAGTTAGAGCGAGACACAAAATTCTCGAAAATTCTCTAGGTCGGCGAGAGAAAAAATTTGGAGATTATTTTTTGAAAAAGGAATTACTTTTATTCCGTCACGATACGAGTTACGATAAATTTTATATTTTTAGAATTTTACAATTAAACTGAATTGTTTTAAAATCAATTGTTCATTTTTACCGTTATAATTTTTCATACGATAAATTCAGTTCCTTTATGTGCATACGTTACGATTATATGATTTTTTATTTCGATAATACATTTTTTTAACACCATAATAAGTGTTAATTTACAATCGCGAATCAAATTTAATTAATTTAATCCAATTAATTCATAAAATTACTGGTTTTTTTTTTTACGCATTCAGATATTTATTCAAGTTGTGTAATTCAACCGTCGTGATAAAACCAGTAACATTATATAATCGCGCGCTCAAATTTAATAATAATCTCCAGTTCTCGTACGACCTATGGGATTATCATCTATAATACAACGTTTATTCTCAAGCAAAAGGTACGAATTTTGTGTTATTTATTAATCAATGTAATTTTCAGTTTTTCTTTAAAGAAACGGTGGTATACCCATCATTCGTATTATCTTTCAGTTCGATTCGTTGTAAAAGTAATTAAAAAAGTGTTGATTATTACCAATTAAAGAAAATATTCATAAGGATACATTTGAATATTCAGTTATTTTCTCTCAACCTCAGCTGGGTGGATCACGTGATCAACTGCCATTTTATAACTCGCCTTTCATATTTGGCCGCCATAATTAATAGCTTGTATCGTACACATTCTCGAAACTACTGTAATCCATTGTATCAGTTATCCCCGGTTGAACTATATACCATTCTCCACAAGTCTGTCCGTTTTCTTTTATCAGTTTTTTTCAAATCCGTCAAGCATTGTTTTCTGAGTTGAAATTGGAGCAAACGTCCAGAAACACAATGTTCTTTAGTACTCGTGACGGCCCCCTCTTCCTACAAATAATTAATAGGATTTAAGGGAACTAGAAAATAGATTTAAGATAGATAAGTAGTTATAAGCATTTACTCAATAATTGTACACAGTAATATTAGATTTAATAAATTGTTAAATATTTTGAGAAAATAACAGGCTTATTACTTACACGGTTACCCAAAACACATTTTCAGAATACATCTTTACACTATTCTCAACAATAATAATTTTTTTACTTCTGCACAGCTTGGCGTTCATTTTGACTGACCTTCACTTACAAAACTGAAGGCACGCCAGAAATATAGACACAAGCATAGCCCCCGCTATAAATGTATAGCGCCATTTTCAAATTCAAATAATTATACATTGAATACGTCCAAACGATCTTTAATTATATAAACTCGTGATTGAGGGAATGGGGAGTTTACACACGGCCCTCTTATAATTTCCACCATTTATTAAAAACGAACAGTTAATTTTAAAACAATTCAGTTTAATTGTAAAATTCTAAAAATATAAAATTTATCGTAACTCGTATCGTGACGGAATAAAAGTAATTCCTTTTTCAAAAAATAATCTCCAAATTTTTTCTCTCGCCGACCTAGAGAATTTTCGAGAATTTTGTGTCTCGCTCTAACTAGTACTTTATCTCTCTCAACCATTGGCTGGGGGTAGCTATCGTTCATGTATGCCTATTTGCTCACTTTTGGTAGCCGTGTGCGTCATCAGCAACGCACACAGCTCATAGTTATAATGAATTTAAACAATTCCTTTCATATTTGGCGCCTTCTGACTGTCACTTTTGACAGCTCTAAGTTTTTTTACAAATGAACCATATTTTTTTTTTTTTTGACGGTATATATATATTAGCGGGTGATTATTAAGTGGTTGGACGTTTATCCGCCTTAAAGGCAAATTTCAATGAACATTAAGAAATTAATGTTACATGACTGAATACAAAGTAGCCTAACTTGCCCAGAACTGCACACTGTCGATTACACAATTTTCTATTTACTTTCCTTCTAGTGTTCTGTGTTCTTGAATGTTTAAAAACGATTAATTAATAAAACTATTTACTTACCAAATAATTTGAATTAAAATTGTAGTTTGACTAATTTGGGTCAATAACTTTAAGAGATATAGGAAACGAAATTATCACGCAATTGACCGTCATAGTAACATAATTATGTATGAATAACATTTCCAACATATATCTACTTATCTATTTTTATGATGAACCTATTCTAAGCCACCTTGACTTAATGAATATCCAGCACGTACTTAGCAAATTTTTAACACACTATATCCTCGAAGAATTCTGTTTCATTTTTCGGCAAGAGATTAAGCCTAATCATGTATCATTCAAAATTTTATTTTTCAATTATATTTGGGCAACATGAATAAAAAAAAAATAAAAACAATTATTATTGAAGTGTAACAATCGATATAAATCAATGTACAAGAGAAGGTTAACCTATTTTTTCTACAGTATTTTGTTTCAAAACGTTGACACTGAAATATCGTTTGACCGCAAACTGTTACAACAAAATTCCTATTCCCATATCTCTTATAATTTTAACCAATTTGTAACTATAAAGTAGGAGATAAAATGTGATTTATTATTTGTCCTTGATTATTTTACCAGTAATAAATTACAGTGTGTAGATTTATATCTGTATACAATTCTCTTTATTTTGTAGGTACAAAATAAGGCATAAGCATTTAAGGGTGAACTTAAAAAAATTTACACATCTTTTTTTTTTAAATTTTTTATTTTTGATTAAGATTCTACATTATATCAAAAGCTGGTAAAAAATTTTAAAAAAATTCTGAGAAAATTTATTTGGCCGTAAAATGTACGAGAAAATCAAAAATATGCCTTGTTTTCAAATTAACAAATGAAATTTGCAGATATGAAAATTTAAAGTATGATCTACGTCCTGACGAAGCCCTTTTTTTACTTTTTTGTTTCGTATCATTGCTAGAAGCTGTTAAAAATGTCAATTTTTGTCTAGCTTCTTTTTCGCAATTTACAAGCAAACGATGTAAAATTAAAAAAAAAAACTCAACTCAGGACGTCGAGTTACATTTATTCTAGCGAATGAGTCTATTCTAAGAAAAAACTTTTTGAAAATAGCTAAGGTGGAATGGAAATTAGATTTTTTATTTCTGTCCTTACCGCACTGTTCCTTTTTTTCTAACAGAAAAAGCTTCAGTTATCACTGTTGGTATCCGGACGAAAGGTCGTATATATAGATGTACACATAATATGTTAACACATTACATAGAAATATATAAGTACCGAAAGATTTTGGTTATCTCTGCTATTTAGATATATGTATATTCTTATTAATTTTTCAATTTTCAGACAATATTTTTCAAGTCTCAAAGTCCATACTAATTTTATTTCCGAGTCTACCATAAGCTAACGGGAACATTGTAAATCACTTTTGTGAGGTGAAAAGTTTCTCTCCTTCAAAACCAAATTTTTCACTTGCTTTTCATTTTTCAGATTTTAAAATTTCCTGAGCAATTTTTGTTCTATTCCCGCCTGTCGGTCTGCCTGTCAAGGTAACCGTATATCTATATACACGGGAAAATAATGTTCATCAATTTATTTTTATGGGCAGCTGTAACAATTTGTGGTGAAAACGCCCTTCAAAATTAGAATAAAATTTGAATTTTCTTTGATTATTCGAAACTATAATAGGCAGAGGAAAACTTTTAACTAAGAAAATACTTTATTTTCCGAAACCATTCGATTGATGTGTATAAATCTTCCCCTATATAGTCCCAAGCAGATGAAATAAGTGGAAGTCAGGTGTACATATATTTGTATAAATGTAGATATATTTACAATATGTTATAAATTTTTTCAAAAAAATACAACCGGAGACCTCTGGGCGGAATTAGTTTGTGTAAATAATTCACGATCCCCCTTAAAGAAAACGATAGATGTACTACTATTAACTGGATGTATTTTGCATACTATGACATACAGAAAAAACATAATGTGTCATTCCACTACCACTTTCCGTTCTTCGAGATCTGCAACCACTCTCCTACATCCCATGGCTTCTTCGACACCCTCACTCCAACTTTTTCAAGATCGAACCCTTTTCCAGCTTTCCATAAATATACATTCAGATATTAAATTAGGTAAACGATGTTCCCTGTTGAAAAATTCGAAACTTGAATTTTTTTAAAAGTATGTCAAAAAGTTATAAATAACCATTATATTTTACATTAAAGGATACAATGCAGAATTACTTCAATTTTAAGAAGTTCCTCTAACTGTCTCTAGTCGACAATCTTCTTGTTCTCTTTATATCGACCACAATATAATTTTGATAGCTGCCTCTCAGGTCTAGTTGTTATCCAAAACTCAACATGCACGATTATGATTAAGATCAACTTTTTTTTTTCTATTGATTAGGTGCGCGACAACTAAGATCATATGCACCATTGATATGATAGTACTATTGAAGTTAGATGTAGGAATGGCTATTGATATATGAGAGGTTTGGTAATGAAGATGACGTATCTCCCCGGGTGGTTTCGAACTCACGATCTACCAGACAAGAAGCGGAGTTCCTAACCACTAGACCAACTCGGGGTCAAGATCAACTTTTATTATAATTATTATAAACAAATATTAAAAACAATAGCTAGACTTCTTTCCACCAAGAATAATACTATGTGGGTAAAAACGTATTTGTAATAAAGCAATTATGGTTGTGGGTAAAACAATTTTACACTAAAAATTGTGTGACAGAAGTAAATTACAAAATTAATCCAACAACTGCACACTCCGAAAAAAGTGAATTTGAATGACTATCTACGTTTGCTGCTTAGCATAATATATATACGTTTCACTACAACTCTCTACCGGTCCATCCTGATCATTGACGGTTTATCTCTTTTAAACTGATGATAAATTCATATACGTACTTGCTACAGTCAGTTCTAATAGTTAATACCCCTGTCGCAGCATCCTGCATAACATAGCAAATTGCCGTTTATAAAAATTAATTTTTCTCGAAAACTGGTCGACATAGGATAATAGTTTAAAGACCTTTTTTATCTAATTTTTCTCCTCTTTTAAATGGTGTAAAAAAATTTCGCAAAAATTTTTGAATAAGTGGAAATTTTGGCAAAAAACTAATTTTTTGCAAGAACAAAAACCATGTTCCTGACATCCGACGTGTCTGGCGGAAGAACACATCCAAGGGTTTGGGACCTCCAACGTTTTTTTTCATATATATGGTGTAAAAAAATTTCGCAAAAATTTTTGAATAAGTGGAAATTTTGGCAAAAAACTAATTTTTTGCAAGAACAAAAATCCGACGTGTCTGGCGTTCCTGACATCCGACGTGTCTGGCGAAAGAACTCATCCAAGGGTTTGAGACTTCCAACGTTTTTTTTTCATATATATATATATATATATATATATATATATATATATATATATATATATATATATATATATATATATATATATATATATATGAAAGAAAACGTTGGAAGTCCCAAACCCTTGGATGAGTTCTTCCGTCAGACACGTCGGATGTCAGGAACATGGTTTTTGTTCTTGCAAAAAATTAGTTTTTTGCCAAAAATTTCCACTTATTCAAAAATTTTTATTTTTTTACACCATATATATGAAAAAAGCGTTGGAAGTCCCAAACCCTTGGATGAGTTCTTCCGCCAGACACGGCGGATGTCAGGAACATGGTTTTTGTTCTTGCAAAAAAAATATATATATTATATAAAAAATATTATATATATATATATATATATATATATATATATATATATATATATATAAATTTTAGTGAATATTATTTTCGGTTACTAGGGACCTCAAAACAAATTTCTGCCATAATCCCGGGCTCAAGTCGCGTCATAACAGTGGCTGTAATAGCTCAATTCCATTCTGAAAATTCGCTAAAACTCTAGTAATGGAGTAGCGAATATTTTGTTGCACTTTCTGATTTTCTTCTGTACTACAACTTCCCAACAGATATAAACAAAGTTCAATATATGTAACCTCAAATTGGGCAAATGCGGGAGAGATGCCGCAGTAGGCATAGTTCATCCGTTGATTGATAGATAGCGCTATTAATGGATTATATGTTTAACATAAGTTACTTATTTAAGCTGTATATGGTAACATTTATGATTAGTCCATCAGTTTAGCAATTTTCCAACTTATTATTAGTAAGTATATAGTAAGTATGTAAGTATATAAAGTAAGTTTTTTAACAGAATATTTTATCAAGCATTTAATTCATTCGAATTTAAGAATGTATATTTCGTTATTTTATTGAAAATGAGTTTTGTTATTAATTTAGGTATATTTTAAAAGTATGTACTGTATAAAATTTTAGTTTGGAATTCCGCACTGTGCTTGCTATAGCAACATGCGGCATCTATCCCAACAAAAAAGAGAGATGCCACATTTAAAGTTGGTATAGATGCCGCATCATATTACATGTTAAAAACATAGACACATATACCTTGATTATGCAATGTTTTTTTTTTTTTTTGAACTGTAAATTATGCCACCTAAATATAAAAGATCCATTAATGGATCAGGAAGAGCCCTCGTATTAGTGAAGATAACGAAAATAATTATGATTGTCTGTGTATTGAATCTTTTGAAAAGTACTCAGAAAGAAAAAAAAGTTGACTGGTTAAGATGTATAAAGTGCCAAAAATGGTTACATTTGGTATGCATCATGTATGGAGATGTGTGTACAATGCAAAATTTTTAATATGAACTATGCGGCTTCTCACCTTCTTTGATGCGGCATCTCTCCCATAGGTGTGGGAGAGACGCCGCTTTGCAGGCTCTACAAAAATATTAATTATGAATCCTTTATGACTCAAAATTTAAAATTATTTATTAATAATTTTAAAGAACAATATTTACATTTATTGCGTACCAAATTTCAAATCAATTAAATGCATACTTTGGGAATTATCAAGTGTTTTCAAAATGTGCGGCATCTCTCCCGCATTCACCCTATAAATGTTGAAATACATACCACCTTTGTATAATTTTTTGAATACCTTTTCACTAGATACTCTACGCCGTTCCAAGAAACAGGAATGTAATGCTTTTGATGCTATATTAACTCTTTTTGTTTTTGTTGATGATTTTTATTTTTTTTTCCAATCATTTTCTATGTTTGTATTTAATTTATTTTTAATTTAAATCGTTTTTCAATGGTTTTGTTTATTTATTTATATTTTTTTAAATTCTGTTATCATATCATTTTCGTCTGAACATGAAATAATAATTAAAATTGGTTCTTTGTAATTAATTTTTTTTCATTTTACTATTTTATTCGTTTTGTATTTGATTGTATAGGTATAAATTTTTACAATGAGCAAATAATACAATAAAAAAAAAATTGAAATATCATGCGTTTTTAATAAGTGTCATAAAATATCGTTAGGTAAAATAACTTTGTGACTAGTGGGGTTACTTAAGGTATGTACAAACCGGGTAACAAAATGTTGGCAACATGTTGACGATGTTGGCAACATATTTGTTGGATACAGCAACATGTATCTGGATACATGTTGTCAACAATGTTGCGTGTCTAAACCAAAACTAGTAGTGCAGTCAAACTAAAGGCAGTTTCACAGTGAAAATGGAACAAACAATTGTTGCTGCTGGTGCAAGTGCTGCGTTCATTATAATAGCTGCCCATGCCCAAAAACGAAAAAGAAGATGGTGGCAAAGACAATTCTTAAAAAATGGGACAAGCTATGGCGATAACTTAATGGCTGATTTATTTTTGAATTTCGATTTTACGTTTCGATTTTTTTCTTTTCCTTACGTTAAATTGACAATTTAATTCCTAGTACATTAAAAATTGAAATCTTTTTTCTACAATTGGTTAAAATCTTTTTTATTGAACATAAATGTTTTTTGTATAACGATATATTAATATTATTAATACAAAATAAATTAAATATCCTGGAACAATGAAATATATTAAATTAAAAGAAACCGCCACTGGAATTCTATATTTATATTATATCAATGCTAAAATTTTATTATTTTATATTAAATGATTTTTTTCAAAAACTAGAAGCGTCTCCAAATTTTCGTTACCAGTTTAAGTGGTTTTGGGGCATATAGTACTACAAAACTAAAAAAAAAAAAATTTTTAAAAAAATAACAATGTGATTAACTAGGAATTTACAAAATATGTATATAATTATGTTTACAATACGTAATAGTATTGTACATATGTATGTATAAATAATAAATTGAATGTAATCGCGGCAGTTTGTTGGCAACACCGTCCAAACTGACCGATGTTTTCCATTTGAAATGGGATACACGGATACAAGCAACATTCAACAAATTTCTTTGTTGTGATGCCGCTCAATGTTGACGTGTATCCGTCAACATTTTGCTTGTTGATGGGATACATGTTGGCAACATGTTGCCAACAATTTTGTTACTTGGTTTGTACTACGCTTTAGAGACACTCATCTTTTTTCGGTTTTTCAAATTTGGCGCCAACAGTAGGTATATATAACTAAAAGTTCACCAACTTCCGAAACAAGAAGAGCCTGAGTGACAAATTCTTTCATGGTTAAATAAAAAAGGAACAATTTATCCAGGAATTGTTAGCGAAGTAAGATCGAACGGGTACATGGTTTAGGTTATAAAGAAATAGAAAAAATAAAAAAGTAAAGAAAAACTGAAAATGATCCAACAAAGGAAATGAAATATTGTATAGCAAAAATGCCAAAAATGTGAATTTTTTATGTCACAGACATGGACAAAATTTTAAATTCATATCATGGTAAAATTGTTATTTATAACTTAGAGTTGTACGTTCGTTAAAAATTAATATGCATGTTTTCGATACAAAGTATTTAAAGCGACGCTGTGCCTGATTAATTTCCCTATGCTTTTTGAACAAAAAAACCAAAGAGTCAAATTCTACTATAGAATCGGCTGGCACTGCGAAGTCCAGTTTTAGTTTTCTCCTACGGAAAAGGCTAATGATAAGGTTTTGTAATTATAACAGTATATACTCTAAAAGAGTGGATAAATAATAATTATTAATGTAATTAGGTCTTAGACTTGTTAACTTTTACAAAGTCCACCCTACTTACGGGTATTACTAATTTTAAATCTCCCAGCGATTTCCCTAAAACTACCTCTTTGAAAAGACATTTTATGCAAAGAATTCTTCCTGTACCATAAACAATATTCACTGCTTAAATCAGAAATGTCTTACAAAGTTCAACTTAAATTATTTAAATGATAATAATAACCGTATGTGAATATCATTTTCAACATAGTGGTGTTGAAAATTTATTTTCCTTCGTAGGAAATAATTGCACAATATAAAAAACATAAATATCACTACACACCCAATACACTGATAACGTATCTAACTATCATAACGCTCCTGTTTTTTAATGACCCATAAAAACTTATGGCAATAAAAAACTTATATTTCAATTTTACTACACAAGGGATGATTTTATTTAAGGGATAATTTATGTTTACAACATAGGCAATAACCTTCACACATATGCATATAAAATTACATATACATGCCAATATAAATAAAGTTTTATTTTGCATTTACGTCAATTTATCAAATATTGTTATGTATGTATGTACTTTGTTTACTAATATGTATGTATGATAGTTATGTATGTATGTACTTTGTTTACTAATATGTATGTGTGATAGTTATGTATGTATGTACTTTGTTTACTAATAATAGAGTCAAGAAAAGTTGGGCAAAGTCAGAGACGAATTAATAAAAAATCAATAAATTGACATCGAATGTTTGGAAAATTTTTGCAAAAATTTTGTAAATCAAAACCAAAAACTACAGAATCCTACAATTTTTTTAAAATTTAACATAAAAAAGCGAAAAATTTTTTTAAAAATTTTATTATGTGAGATTTATATCAAAAATAAAAAAGGGCCCCAAATTTTATTGCATTAAAGTTTTGCAGTATTTGTTTGGTTAGCTAGCTAAGCTTACATATACAAAATAAAATATAAGCTGTCAGACCCGTCATCGGCATTCCATTAAATCTGAGCAGAAAAACAAACGCTTTATCTCTCTTTAACTTCTTAAAATTTAATGTACCTTACCTTGCTTACAATTTTTTTAAAACTTTTAATTGTCCTACACAGATACATGAGCAGGTACATAACTACACTTACATACATAAAGTGGTCGTCCACAATGATCTAGTCGTCCATTTAATTCAAACACATATTTTATACAAAAAATAATTTTTCAAGACATCGTACGTATGAATGAATTAAAATTAATACCCTTGTCGCAGCATCTGCATAACATAGCGAATTTCCAATCATAAAAGTTACTTTTTTTCGAAAACCCGCTTACCCAGAATAATGGTTCAAAATGTATTTTCTGTGATTTTCTTGGTTCTTTACCACAATGTAAAAAAAATTGGAAAAACTTTTAAATTTTGGCAAATTGTTTGCAAAAAACTCATTTTTTTGAGGTTTTTGGAATCGAACGTGTCTGACTGGAGAACTCATACAAAATTTTTGGACTTCCAACGTTTTATTGTTTTATTATATTTGCACCCCAAACTAGTATCTATCCTATAAATATAACAAGTTTCATCCCAAAATGAATTTCTCGGAAATATAGGCACTTAAATTTTCGAAATTTCTAAATTAATTTAAAATAGAGTTAGTCTCCAGAAATTTTGTATTATGGTAAATTTAATTTAATAAATGACAAGTATATAAGTATAGTAATTATAAAGCATTCGCATAGAACAACAGTTTTAAGTATACATGCACATAAGCAAAATAATTTTTGTATTTTCCTGAAGGAAGGAAATATTTTCCCGTAATAAAAAGTATCCTAAATGTTGACGCAGGTAATAAGTTATCACTACACTAGATTTCATAAAGATCCGTTCAATAGTTTTCGCGTAATATGTGCACATGCTCAAAAAATTTTTTTATTTTCCTGTGAAAATGAGCCACTTTCCCGAAATAAGAAGTATCTGAGATGCCGACTCAGGTAATAAGTTATCACCACACCAAATTGCATCAAAATCCGTTTAATAGTTTTTGCGTACTGTATGCACATGCTCAACATGGTTTTTCCATTTTCCCGTGGGAATGAGACATTTTCTCGAAGTAGAAAGTATTTTAGATGTTGATCCGGGTAATAAGTTATCAGCACACCAAATTTCATTAAAATCTATCCAGTAGTTTTTGTGTGATGCGTGAACAGACGAACAGACAGACAGACAAAAATTTTAAAAATCGCTGTTTTGATATCTACATCGATAACTATTTACAGTATCTACACAATTTTTAAAAAATATTCCCTATACAGAAACGGTCTCGTTACATTTGTATTATATGTATAGATTACCTATTAATGGCTCTTTATTTAAAATATTAATTTTTTTTTTCAAAATAAATCGCCCCCTGTTCTAGGAAATATATATTTTTTAAATTTTTATAACATTTCTTATGAAAGTGAGCTTCTTAGACAATTTTATTTTGTATTAATGTATTTTATTTTGTATTAATGTATTAAAACATGAACATTTAAATGTTGGCAATTTCTGTATTGTGGCGCTATCTATGTCCGCGTTAGTTAACTACTTTATTTAAAAGTTCGAATAAAATTCCAGTCATTTTAATTTTTAATTGTTCAGGAACTTCAGTACCTTCAGTATCATAAAAGCAAGCAAAATAATATAACAATTTATTTATGTAGATACATATATGATGGAAAGTTAAGAAAAGAAAATGTTTTTTTGGAAGTTCGTGTTTAAGGTAAAATCGAAAAAACTTGGAAAATTTAATTAGTAATTAATTTTTTTTAAATATTTTTAGGTTTGGTTGTAAATGAATCTACTGTTGATCTTTTAATATGATACTGAACTATTCATTATTTAAAATGAAAAATTGTGTACTTATTAGATGATGAAAATAAAAAATTAGTAGTTTGAAAAACCGAAACAAATCGACCGACGTCTTGAAAAAGTCTGTCGGGACACCGGAGCAACGGAGCTAGAACCGTGACAAATCCGGGAAAACCAAGACGTATGGACACTCTACACGGATTGTGAATGTTATAAACTTTAAGTTTTGATTTTTAAGCATATTTTGAGTGAAATTGAAAATTAACAACGTGTGAAATTTGACATTTTAGTTAAAATGCATATAAAATATAATACCTACATGTTTTTATAAAAATACAAATATAAATAAATGTTTTCTGTTTTTTTTTTTTTTTTTTTTTTTTTTTTATTTTAATTGTTATTGATTATTTGGCTTTTTTAATAATTTAGAATTTTTCTGTCAAATGAATAAATTCTGAAAATATGAATTTATGACATAATTTCAGTAAAAGAGAAAAAGAAATTTTTCACCCACACTTTTGTAGTGCCAATGTACATCACTGGATCCCAATTTTCAAATGGATAGATAATTTCAGTAGCGTAGAAACTAATTATTAAAAAATTGCAAACCAAATGTGTTTAAATGATAATACGTACTTATAAAAAAGATGTTTATATACGTGTTCTTCCGTATAGAAAATTGAGAAAAAACAGGTCATATAGATTTTTTTTATTTAGATTTTATTTGTAATGATTGAATTACAAAATTCAAAAGGATGTTAAAAAATGTGTGTATTCGCTATGAGCTTTTGCCTGTAATAAATCCAGCTGCTCAAAATCGGTTCCAATATATCTGTTGGTCAGGACGGCATTTGTACATAATTTTAATATTTTCTTTAAGAAATAGTATTTTTTTTAAATACTTGTTTGATTTTTTCAAGGCGAGTACTTGTTACGATGTGTATTTACCAAATTCTAGAAAATAATTAAAAAAAAAAAAAAAAAAAAACATTGTAACCCTACTATTTTGAAATTTTCAAAAAAATATCATAAAAATTACCTCATATATGCTTTTTTCTGAGTTAATTATTCTATTTTCCGAGATTTTTAAGGTAAAACAAGCAGATGTATGGTTTTTGTTAAACAAATTTCAGTTCTTTAATACATTTTTGCCTTAAAATATTTAATATTTTCAAAAATGTATGATACAACTTGTCAAAATTTAAAATTATTTGTTTTGTTGTCAAAAAAAAAAAAAACTGAATGTGCAAATTTATTTACCACTAAAATGATGGGTTTATACATATAATTATAACGTAGTATTGTCATTTGGATAGAAAATTACGTAAAAATATTGTTTGAATATGATTTAACGTAATTTTTATGCGATTGTAGCAAACTCTTATTAATTTTAGGAAGGTGTAAACATCATCTAAATTCTGATCATATCACATAAAAAGCTGCGCCGTGTTTTTTTATCTAAAAAAAATGGAATAGAGATACATCATAAAAACATTTAACTGACAAAGAAAAAGAATATAGCTGAATCGTTAAATTGGATTAAAAAAATCATGACACGCTACTTATAAAGCGGTTTTTTTCGAATTTAGCTCGCAAAAAATGAGACAGAAAAAAAAGAATGCGAGTGCGAGTGAAATGGAGAACGACATATTTCCTAGTTTTTCTCGAAAAGTAAGTAATTTAGAGCAACGGTATAAAAACATTTTTGATGCATTTTACCTTTTACTATGGCTTGGTGTAAAAAAAAATTTGAGAAATTGCTTAATTCTGGCAAAAAACTCATTTTGTTGACAAAAAACGCCCGGAAAACCTACTTCTGGGCATCCGACGTGTCTGGCTAACGAACTCATCCAACGATTTGGAAAATCGAATTCGCACACAAAATTTCATAAGCATTAAACGATTCGTTCGAGAGTTATCGCGCGGATACATATATATATATATATATATATATATATATATATATATATATATATATATATATATATATATATATATATATGTATATATATATATATGTATATATATATATATATATATATATATATATATATATATATATATATATATATATATAAATTTTAGTGAATATCATTTTCGTATTCTAGGGACCTCAAAACATATTTCTGATATGGTCCCGGGCTTAGGTCGCACCATGACACCTGGCGTAAAAGCTGAATTTCCAGTTTTGGAAATTCGCTAAAAAAGAAGTTGTAACGAACTACTTATCATAAATTCGTGATAATTGTTTCATTTAAGCTCTGTTATTCTCTCTGATTTGGTCACCAATAGAATATTTTCGAAAAAATTAATTTTCGATACTTTTCGTAAACGTAAACTTTTGATCGTAAATATCTCGTAAACGGTGCGTCGTAGCGAAAAAATAACGAAATTTTTGAAGGCTTAAGCGAAGCAAGTTGTGGGTATTCCAAACATATTGGGACTGTCAAAACCTACTTTTCGTTATCGAAAATTATCGATACCGCGCAACTTATCATGCATTGGTTATAACTGGTTAATTTAGGCTTTGTTAGTCCCATTGATTTAGTCACTAATAGAATATTTTCGAAAAAATTAGTTTTCGATACTTTTCGCAGACGTAAACTTTTGATCGTAAATATCTCGCAAACGGTGCGTCGTAGCGAAAAAATAACGAAATTTTTGAAGGCTTAAGCGAAGCAAGTTGTGGGTATTCCAAACATATTGGGACTGTGAAAACCTACTTTTCGTTATCGAAAATTATCGATGTCGAAAATAACGACATTTTCAAAATTTAAATATGTAATTTTTTACATATTCGTTATCATTTCTACTATAAAATTCTCAAAAATTTTAGTAGTTTTTATTTCCAGCATTTTTCTTTTATAATGGCAGTTTCAGTTTACACGATTTTTATTCGTGTAAATCGAATCAATATTTGATATACATATTCGCGTACATTAAGGACTGATGTAACTGTAAAATATCTGTAGCTGAGAAGTAAAGGGTAATAAGTCCATTTTTTTAAAATTCGTTTTTGAACAAATTTGGCTTATTTAATGCTCATTAAAAAACTCAAATGCGTTAAAAAACGAATTTTGATTAAAGTGGACTAATCATCCTTTATTAAAATTCCAAAATAATGACCATTAAATAGGCCAAATCCATTCAAAAACGAATTTACTTGAAAATGGTGTTGTTTGAAACCGTGTAATTCGGGGGAAGGATACCCGTGTTCTTTGAGATCCGTGTTCTTCGAGTACCGTGTCCTTCGGGGGATACCTATATTCTCAATCATTTTATAACTATTTATCAGGTGAGTAAATTTTTTCATTAAAAACCTATAATTTTGTTTATTATAAATGTTTTTGTAAAAATTTTGCAAACATTTTATTGATTTTTTATTAATTCGTCTCTGACTTTGCCCAACTATTCATGACGCTATGATGACTAACAATGACTTATGGTTATATCATGTATAGTTCATATCTTACAAAAACAAATACGGTGCTGTTGTTTCCCATAAGAATCTTGAATAAGTACGTGTAGCATGTAAAATGTAAAATAAACTAAAATTTGTTTATTGTAAAGCTTATTTTATGATTTATGGGTGGAGTTATATAAAATTTTCTATGAAAAAGAATATACGTATATATATTTGTTATCAAAAGTTATTTTGCTTAAAGTGTTAAATCCAGTTTCTAACTCTTCTATACTTTTCTACGGATCTTATTTACGACGTTGTAATAAATTGTTAAAGCTGAAAATTAAAAATAGTATTTTTGTTGCCCTTAACTAGTCAGTTAAGTGTACACTTAACAAATTAGTTAAACAAAAGTACTCATAAAGCAATTTAAGAGAAACGAATCATTAGTGATTTTCGAATCGAAAATATAGTTACTACAGCCACTGTCTTGAGTTCAAAACTATGATAAAAATTTAAAGCCGGGACGAGGAATCTGCAGACACAGTAGTTGAACAATAAAACATATTCATCAGGATAACGGTCTTTCGAGCAGCGGACAAAATTTTCTTACTACTTTATTAAAAACTGTGCGCACGCACAAGCAGACACATTGGGGGAGGGGGGTATACTTAATTAGAAGAATGTTGAAGAGGAGAGTGTGGTAGTCCAGTTCCATTCGTTAATAGCGCTTCGTTTAAGAAGCGTTCAAATTATTGCTAATATTTGGAGGACTTTTTTTTAAATTTTGGCGATTTACAAATAGTTTCACTTTTTTTATTTTTTTCGGTCGTGTCCTCTTTCGCCGTATGCGCTGAAATGATTGCTACCCTTCCACCAGTGTAGTTACGCCATTGCTGCTATTTAAAAATTTAGAAACGTCTTATATTAGAAGATATTTTGCAAAATATGTTTTGGGTACAGTGTATATTAAATGTAGGGGAAACCTGTACAAAATCGTATAGTATACCGGGGTAAAACAGTATAGTAGGTCTATTTTTCTCATTAATTAAAATTCCCGGAACGCAAGCCGCTCAACAGCGTCCACTAATGAGAGCTATTTGTCAACAAACACTTGTAGCCACAAGCACGAATGTTTTCAAAATATTTAGTTTTCGTATTTTTCGTTAGACTTGATTTAATTTTTGTGAAAATTCAAGTAAAAATAGTTAAGTTTATGTGTACTATAAGCTAGCCTCCAATTAGTTAGGTTAAAGTGTCTGTATTTACTCGTAATTTACAATATTTGTGCCGGTGAAATCGATTTGCATATGTAGAAGTGAGTTATATGTTTATACATAGGTCTGCGGGTCAAAACCTTACGGCGTAAAACCGATTTATATACAATTTTGGGTTGAATATATAAATATGAACCAAACTGATTCTTTATTATTAGTTGGAAAAAAGATGCCACGTAATCATAAAAGAGCTACTACTAGTAAAAAATATTGGAATAATATGAGAAAAACCATTGAAGCGGTATTTGACGGAATGATGGGGTACTTCAAAACTGCTGGAACATGTCAGGTATCAAAATCAACATTATACAAGATTGAGTCAACAAATTCAAACAAAAAAATGATTTGGGTTCTTCAACACGCAAAGGTTTAAGAGAATTTAAATCGACTTTTTCGGTGTTAAATATAGTATACGGTTTTGTCCATGTGTCGGGGTAAAACCGTAATAAATAGTGATTTAAATTTTTATGTTATTTTTGTTTAATATTGTGGTTATCCAAAATATGTTGACGTGATTATGTTCCTTATGAAATTGATCAATTATAAACGTTAGTTTCATACACTTATGTTTTAAAATGAATGATCTACAGCCCTAAATCCCTAGCTATACGGTTTTGACCCGGTCTTCCCTACGTTTGGAAATAAAAATGACCATACCTAGAAAAAAATATTGACATTTCATCTATTTCTCTACATTTTAGCGAATTTCGAAAACTCGAAATTCAGCTATTACAGTAGGTCTCATGACGCAATCTGAGTCCGGGACTATAGCAGAAATCTGTTTTGTAGTTATATATATATATATATATATATATATATATATATATATAACTAGTTGCAGAGTTTTTGAGGTATCAAAGTCCAACAAAAAGAAAAGATGTATTTTTAGTAAGAGATATACATATTTTATTATATTAAGAAGATAAAATACTTTTACAATAAAGATGGATATAGAGTAATTATGTCTAAACTCCCTCTATTAGTTGTTCTATCTCTCACTCAGGTAATATTGAACGATACATACAATGTATAAAAATACACTACGTTGTAAAAAAAAGTAATCGATTTTGAAATAGTTTGCTTATTTATATAGTAATGCAATGATGTACCTACTTAAATAAGTAATTTTAAATTAAATAAATTTCCTATGAATGTTTTTCAATATGGGAACAATTTTTTCCGTCGTAAAAATATTTTGTATAATATTATTAAGTACTCCCTTATCTAAGCTGTCCAGATCTGTTTTATGTTTTACATGTTTTTTTCTTTCTTTTTCAGCAAAAATAGCTTTTTTTGCTTCACTAGCTATTCTAGTTAAAGTTGCCAGCGATATACTCGTAGCTGCAGTAACACGATTTTTAACTTGAGTTAATGGGATTTTCACACCATCACTTTCACTTTTCATAAACACTAACACATTTAAAATGATAAGTTTTGCTTGTGGACTTAACATTTTATTTTTAATACTTGTATTCATAGAGGGTAAAATATAGAGGGTATAAAAAAGTATAATAATAATCAAGAATACGATAAGTTAAAAAAAAATTGTTAAAATATCGAAAATTGTATCTCGCAGGTAAAGCACTTGACTAGCCAAAGCTAAGTAAAAGTACTGATTCTAAAAATTACAAATTTATTTGTATACATACAAATTTTGTAAAACTAATAAACAGATTTTATTGAAAAATTCATAATAATAGCAATATTTACAAAGGTAGGTTTTATGCAGGTTTTATGACTGTATCAGATAGTTCAATAAAACTGAATACATTTCAATTAATTAACCACTGAAAAGTACAAACTTTAAAAGAGAAAATTGTAGACCGTTTTATTATTTGCAATATTTAGTAAATTGTTCAGAAAGTATAAAATATTAAAAATTAAACGTTTCTAAACTACAAGAAATATGTAATATAATTAAAACTAGAAATACCTATGATAAGAAATTTAATGTTTCAAAACGACTTAACCTACCAATTTTAAAATATTAAATACCCC
This sequence comes from Brachynemurus nebulosus, assembly GCA_035578155.1. NCBI lineage: Eukaryota > Metazoa > Arthropoda > Insecta > Neuroptera > Myrmeleontidae > Brachynemurus > Brachynemurus nebulosus. Next base: position 33,058,699 of record JAPWDM010000001.1, on the reverse strand, counting down.
TGTCGCAGCATCTGCATAACATAGCGAATTTCCAAATCTTGGGCACTGGCGGATCTCATCTAAGACCTGTACCTATTTAAAATAGTTTAGCTTTCTAAGAGTAAAAGAATTTTTAAAATTGGTTGGGTAATTAGTTTTGGTATTTTTGGGGACCCAAGTACCCGAACGAATTTTGTGCAGCATAGTTGTATCCATCTAAAATAATTTAGTTCTCTAGCAGTGAGAAATTTTTTAGCATCGGTTCGATAGCTTATTACTGGCGTTTTCGGATCTGCAAGATCCCGGTGGACCTCATTAAAAAATCAGCTCGACCGTATATTCTAGGCGGACTTTATGTAATATATATATATATATATATATATATATATATATATATATATATATATATATATATATATATATATTCAAAACCCGTTGTGTAACATTCTACGCCGCATTTGCATCCGCAGGACAGTTGTGGATCTCAGATAACACAACCTGTACCTATCTAAAATAGTTTACCTCGGTAATAGTAAAAAAGTTTCAAAATCGGCAGGTTATTTTATTTTTGGCACTTTTAGGTCCTACTGACACTTCAGACCTTACATAACGTAATCTATATGTATCTAAAATGGCTTAGCTCCCCAACAGTGAAAAAATTTTCAAAATCGGTCGGTTAGTTTAGTTTATTTTTGACACTTTTGGATCCGATGGACCCTGGCAGACTTTACATAACGTAATCTATATTTATCTAAAATAGTTTAGCTCTGTAACAGTGAAAAAATTTTCAAAATTGGTCGGTTAGTTTATTTTTACCACTTTTGGGTCCCATGGACCCTGGCGGACCCTAAATAACGTAATGTATGTCTATCTAAAATAGCTTACTTCCCCAACAGTGAAAAAATTTTCAAAATCGGTCGGTTAGTTTATTTTTGACACTTTTGGATCCCATGGACCCTGGCAGACCTTACATAACGTAATCTATATTTATCTAAAATAGTTTAGCTCTGTAACAGTGAAACAATTTTCAAAATCGGTCAGTTAGTTTATTTTTGACACTTTTGGGTTCTATGGACCTTGGTGGACCTTACCTAACGTAATCTATATGTATCTAAAATGGCTTAGCTCCCCAACAGTGAAAAAATTTTCAAAATCGGTCGGTTAGTTTAGTTTATTTTTGACACTTTTGGATCCGATGGACCCTGGCAGACTTTACATAACGTAATCTATATTTATCTAAAACAGTTTAGCTCTGTAACAGTGAAAAAATTTTCAAAATCGATCAGGCAGTTTATTTTTGACACTTTTGGGTCCTATGGACCCAGGCGGACCTTACATAACGTAATCGATATTTATCTAAAATAGTTTAGCTCTGTAACAGTGAAAAAATTTTCAAAATCGGTCAGTTAGTTTATTTTTGACACTTTTGGGTCCTGTGGACCCTAGCGGACCTTACATAATGTATTCTAAATCTATCTAAAATAGTTTAGCTCTGTAACAGTGAAGAAATTTTTAAAATTGGTCGTTTAGTTTATTTTTTACAATTATGGGATCAGTAAATCCTGGGGAAACTCATACAAGTCTAGTACTCTAACAGTAAGAAAAGGGTTCTAAGGGTCTCATATAACTTATGGCAGTCCGTAAGCTTCTTCCGGACATCATTTAATTAATTAATTCAAATACTTTAACTTACTAACTGTGAAAAAAATTTTAAAATCGATTGGTTAATTAATTTCTGACCTTTTTAGGTCCCGAAAACCTTGACCTCACATAAAATACCTTAAATCCATTTGAAATAGTTTAATTTTTTAACATTATTAATTATTAGTGAAAAAATTTTCAAAATCGATTCAAAATATTTTTCCGTACATACATATGTACATTGTACATATTTTGTTTTGTTTCATATTTAATAATATTTATATCATAACATAATCTTCAATTTCTTGTTTACTTAAAAATTCAATAAAAAAAAAAAATTCTTCATTACATTAGCTTAGAAAATCTGTTTAATTTACATTTTTTAACATGAGATAGAACCATGCTAATTATAATGCAATAAATGAGAAACAAAACTCTATACATGTATGTGTGTTATAACACATATATGTGAATAGTCTTCACTTGTTCTCACAAAATTCTTTAATAAAAAAGTGAAATATTTTTATACTTCATAAAGAACTGAGATATAAATATAAATTACTTATTAGACTAACAAAGAAAGAATAAAAGTGAAAATTTACATTTTCTCGAAAAATACTTAAAATAGAAAGAAAATTATAAGAATATTTTCTTCATAATTTTTTTTTCCTTTTCAACGATGTAAAAATCGAACTGCCTTATGATAGGATCGAATGATAAAAAATGGCCAGAAAACCTACTTCTGGGCATCCGACGTGTCTGGCTAACGAACTTAGCCAAGCCAATTCAGAATCCAGTCCGCACACAAAATTTCATAAGCGTTAGACGTTTCGTTCGAGAGTTATCGTGGGAACACATAAATATATATATATATATATATATATATATATATATATATGTGTATATATATATATATATATATAAATTTTAGTGAATATCATTTTCGTATTCTAGGGACCTCAAAACAGATTTCTGCCATAGTCCCGGACTCAGATTGCGTCATGAGACCTACTGTAATAGCTGAATTTCGAGTTTTCGAAATTCGCTAATACTAAAAGGAAAATTTTTTATGAAAAATACCCTTATATGGTAATAATAACATACTTTGGTATTTATAGATACGATTTTTTTAATGGTGTAGACCCTAACTTTCATTTATTTAATGGAGTACTGTAGTAAAACTGGAAGTGGACTTTAGTCCCTCAGAAACTTTGCAACTACCTATATATATTAGGTGTTCCCACGATAACTCTCGAACGAAACGTCTAACGCTTATGAAATTTTGTGTGCGGACTGGATTCTGAATTGGCTTGGCTAAGTTCGTTAGCCAGACACGTCGGATGCCCAGAAGTAGGTTTACTGGCCATTTTTTATCATTCGATCCTATCATAAGACAGTTCGATTTTTACATCGTTGAAAAGGAAAAAAAATTATGAAGAATATGTTCTTATAATTTTCTTTCTATGTTAAGTAGTTTTCGAGAAAATCGTAATTTTCACTATTGCCTTATTTTGCTCTCTTTGTCATTGTAATAAGTAATTTATAATTCTATCTCAGTTGCTTATAACATATACAAAAATTTCATTTTTTTTACGTAAAACAAACGGTAGTTATTCAAAATCTATGTATTATAAATACCATATCTCTGTCTCATTTTTAGTCGAATTTTCTCCGAAAAATTAGACTTATACAGTCTATACGATAAGAGCTGCGAGAGGCGAGAGTAGGGGCGCTATCCGTTTTCGGACCCGTAGAACACGAATATGTAGAAAAAAAAATGTCTGATATATATATATATATATATATATATATATATATATATATATATATATATATATATATATATATATATATATATATATATAAATATATACATATATATATATATATATATATATATATATATATATATATATATATATATAAATATATACATATATATATATATATATATATATATATATATATATATATATATATATATAGATATATATATTCCCGCCACCTTTTAATTTGTGTAGGGCCCCCCTATGGAAATTAAGAGATGAAATTTGGTAAATGGGGCTCATTTCCGAGGCACCTCATACTATCAAAGTGGGGTCAAATTTTGGGCAAATTTTTTTTCTGACCCGAACTTTAAGGGGGTGGTGGGGGGCGAAAAAGCAATAAAACTTTTCCAAACCGGTTTTAAATAATGTTTCGGTCAATTATCTACAACATATCCAAAATTCAGCTTCCTAGGATGATTTGATGGGAGTAGAGGGGGGAAAAACGATTTTCGCTGGATCTAACAGGCCCCCAGCCCCCCAGAATTAACGCAGAGGGTTGAAATTTGGTGTGTTGCTAAAAAGTTCGTACCTAGGTTGTGCTTTTTGGAGGTTTTAATATTTTACTCCCACCCCCCTCATTTTTAATCAACAATTTCATGCATTTTCGACGTTTTCGAAGTTTGTACCACTCGCACAGGTCACCCAAATAAACCTAGAGGGCTGAAATTTTGTATTCGGATTGAGTTAGTATCAAGGGGGTGCCTTTTGGGAGTCTCGACTTTCAAACCCTACCGCCACAATTTTTATACCCAAAAGAACATGATTTTTCTTGTTTTTTAACAGTTTCGTTCGGGTCAAAATCTCCCCAAATAAACCTAGAGGGCTGAAATTTTGTGTACAGGTTAAGCTAATAGCCAGACACTGTCTTTTGGGGGTTTCAACTTTTAACCCTTACCCCCACGATTTTTACGCCAATATTTCCTTAATTTTTTTGCTTGTTTTCTAACACGTCTAGAGACTCTCTAAGGAAACCTAGAGGGCTGAAATTTTGTACGTGTATTCAGTTAGTATCCAGCTAGTACCTTTTAGGGAGTCCACGTTACTTTTCCCCCCACTTCTTCCATTTTTACATCGGAATTAAATGCTATTGTTAAATGTGTTTTAAATGCATTACTTTTATTGTAAATACAAGTAGGCGAATAGTAATTTTAAAAAATTTAAAAAAAAGTGAATACAATTTTTTAACAAATGAAATACATACATATTGAGTAATTTGAAAATGTTATTAAAGTCACTGTTTATTTATAAATTAGGAATTTTGGATTTTTTATTATTTATAAAATAGAAATTTTGGATTTTTTTGGAAAGAAAAGATATCTTCATAAAAGCCTTCCAGTTTACTATTTAAGTTCCTTTTTTAATATTTAAAAATAAAACACAAAGGCAATTGGCGGATAAGCATGGATAGAAATGCCCTCGTACGAATTGTGTTGGCTTTTTCCCTGTTAACTGCTATCGGCACAAAATTGAAATTTACTGAGATTCAGCCCTTAAAAACTTAAAACCTTTTTTTAAAGCCCCGATCAACCGGACACTCATCATCAGTTTTGAAACCACCAAAATTACAAATCGCTTGTGGACTTTCAATTATATTTCGCTTGTTATTATTTATAAAATAATTTTTTATTTTTTATTTTTTTTATTTTTTATTTTTTATTTTTTTTTTTTGAAAGAAAAAATATCTTTATAAAGGCCTTCCAGTTTACTATTTAAGGTCCTTTTTTAATATTTAAAACTAAAACATAAAGGCAATTAGCGGATAAACATGGGCAGTAATGTCCTCGTACGAATTGTGTTGGTTTTTTTTCTGCTACTTGTTTTCGGCACAAAATTGAAATTTTTGAGATACAGCCCTTAAATACTTAAAACCTTTTTTTAAAGCCTGGATCAGCCGAACACTCATCACCAGTTTTGAAACCAACAAAATGACAATTCGGTTGTAGACTTTCAATCACATTTCGCTTGTAGACATTCAATACCGAAGATGAAGGGGAAAATTCGACTACCGTGATGGGGCCCCGCTGCTCACGGCGTTTTTTTAAATTAAAATTAACCAGATATTTTAAGCATGTGTAATGAAGATTTTTTTAATTTTTTTATTGAATTTTAAATGAACAAGATAATGAAGGTAATGGCATGATATAATATTATTAAATATTATAGAAAGATAACATAATAATAATGTTTATGTATAAGGTAACGGGCCTAGTTTCTGACCTTTTAAGAGTGACGGCTGAGGTTAAACGACAGTAATAAATATAAGTTTAAACTTAAGAGACAATTAATAATTTTATCAGCTAGTTTATGGCTTTCAAAATAAAGTCATACAAGTAAAATAATTATTTGAATTGAATTAATAATTTAAATTAATGTTTTAAAAATTGACAAAAACGACCCAGTTTCTGACCTTCAAAATTTCTCATGTGACAGTTTCTGACCCTAACAGTGGCCTAGTTTCTGATCCTTAAATTTAAAAATTCAGTTTTTTAAAATTTAATTTATAAATAATTTTTTATTGATAAAAATGAATGTTTAATGTTATATACGTTATGAAAAATAACAAAAACTAATCGAAGATAACTATAAATAACAAAATAACTAACAAAACTGGTTAGAATTTAATTGGGCCATACCACTTTAGAAGTGAGCCTAGTAATTGACCCTCATATTTCAATAATAAAAATCATTCTAAGGTATTTTATAAATATTTTAAAATAAATTTTAAACAAATATTAACCTGCTCATATATTTTTAATTAAGTTTTCATACTTAGATGATGAATATTGCGCAGATCAAAATGAGTACTCTGTAACATAAACTGTTAAGAAACTACCAAAAAAATAGTTTTTACACACATTTTAAACTTAAAAAATTTTTTTTATTTAGTTAATATATTCTAAACTTTTTAAATTGCTGTTCATTAGACACAGAATAGATTACTTTAAATTAAGAATTTATTTTTTTTCTTATTTAAAATATAGTTTTTTTATTAATTTATAACAAAGTTGAAAAGTTCAGAAACTGGGCCAGGGTCAATTACCGGGTCTTTTACTTTATGCCAGGAAAAAAATTTTAAAGAACTAGATCGATTTTGAAAATTTTTTCACTGTTAAAGATCTAAGCTATTTTAGATATTTTAGACAGATATATATATTACGTAATGTAAGACCCGCCAAGATCCATGGGACCCAAAAATGTCAACAATAAACTAACCGACCGATTTTGAAAATTTTTTCACTGTTAGAAAGTTAAACTATTTTAGAAATATATAGATTACCTCATGCAAGGTCCGCTAAGGTCCATTGGATCTAGAAGTGTCAAAAATAAAATAAGCGACCGATTTTGAAAATTTTTTCATTGGCAAAGAGCTAAGCTATTTTAGATAGATATAGAACACGTAATGTAAGGTCCGCCAAGGTCCATGGGACCCAAAAATGTCAACAATAAACTAACCGACCGATTTTGAAAATTTTTTCACTGTTATAGAGCTAAACTATTTTAGATAAATATAGATAACCTTATGTAGGGTTCGCTAGGGTCCATTGGATCTAAAAAAGTGTCAAAAATACAATAACCGACTGATTTTGAAAATTTTTTCACTATTACAGAGGTAAACTATTTTAGATGGATTTAGCTTATATGTTGTATGAGGTCGGCAGAGTCCTGGGATCTTTTAAGCGCCAAGAATAAACTAACCGACCGATTTTGAAAATTTTTTCACTGTTAGAGAGCTAAACTATTTTAGATAGTTATAGATTACGTTATGTAAGGTCCGTCAAAGTCCATGGGACTCAGAAGTGTCAAAAATAAAATAACTGACCGATTTTGAAAATTTTTTCCCTATTGCAGAGGTAAACTATTTTAGATAAGTACAGTATGTTATCTGAGATCCACAACTGTCCTGCGGATGCAAATGCGGCATAGAAAACTACACAACGGGTTTTAAAAATAGTTTTACTGTTAGAAAGATAAAATATCCTATATTATATAGGATAGAAATAAGCTACCAGAAAGATAAAATATCCTATATTATATAGGATAGAAATAAGCTACCGAACCGATTCTCAATATTTTCTCATTGCTAGAGAATTAACTTATTTTAGGTGGATAGCACTATGCTGTACAAAGTCCGTTCGGGGTCTTGAGTCCCAAATATACCAAAAATAAATTACCTAGCCGATTTTGAAAATTCTTTTACTCTTAGAAAGCTAAACTAATTTAGATGGGTATATGCGCCAAGCACCTTATGCGAAAAAGCGCCAAAAATTAACTACTTAACTGATTTTGAAAATCTTTTCACTCTTAGAAAGCTGAATTATTTTAAATGGATACAGGTCTTAGATGAGATCAGCCAGTGCCCAATATTTCGAAATTCGCTATGTTATGCAGATGCTGCGACAGGGGTATTTTACTTTTAAACATGTAATTACATACTCATACGAGTGGTCATAAGAATGATCGTTACTAACAAAAATTCCATAAATTTATGTTTATACGTTGACCAAATATTTTAGTAGATGTCTCGCTAACCTAATTTGCTTAACCATACATATACATAGATCTACACCAGTAGTAGATATATGTACACACAAGTAATCCGTATCTACTTACTATTACTTAAACGTTTTATAGGTATTTAGGTCAAATCAATTAAAAATGCTCTGACGTTTTTAACAATTGAAGTAAAATTAAACGTAAAACATTAAATCACCATAGTTACTCTATTACAAAAACAAAAAGAAAATGAAACAAGAGACTAATTGTAAGTACGTTTAGTTTGGCTTAATTTGTTGTATTTGGTTAATAACGTCAGACCCTTTTTAGTTGATTCAAACTATACCTCATATTATTAACTCATAGAAAAATCAATCATATCCAGTCAACCTTTTTCTTATATTTTCCAGAACAGAACTGACGTAAAAAAAAATAAAAGTGAAAATTGCTGTTAGTAATGTTGACGGAACCTTGAATCACATCGATCATCATATATAATATGTATATAATCGAAGCCATGTATTAACATCATCTATATTTTTTACATTTTAAAATTAAAACTTCCTTCATATGGATGTACGTTCAATTTTCAAAAAGAGTGAAACAACTGGTTTCCAACTTATTTTCTTTTATATGTTCCTTCATATGGCTCTAAAGTAGCAATATCAATTCATCCATCCGTAATTTTGACTCCTTTCACCCTCTTTTCAACCCTGTTCATAAAATTATGACAGAAAATCTAAAGTGCTACCCCCCCCCCCGCCACATGAATATACCCACAAATGTCTAAATAATTTCATTTATTCATAGAATTTTAATATAAATATTGTTATTCTTTGGTGATTTACTACAATAGTTATTTAAGTAAAATTTATGTAAAAATAATAAAATTCATGTAGTTATTTCAAACGTCCTATCACGTCAAGTTTGGTTTTTTCAGACCCCTTCCTCCCTTCTCGACACACATTATCATACTCAACAGTTGCGTCTCTCCTCCTATTTACGTACGTTTTTTATGGTTGGTTTCTACTCATATTTCAAAAACGTATCCAATTTTGATACTGTGATATTTTTCCGTAGATACTCGTGATAGCCTATAGGTATATCTAATTTCCACACACTGGAGCATTTCCGAAAATTATCAGCAATAGTAATACCTACTATCCCCAGGACCCCAGGAGACAGTTTTAATCTTTCATTTTTTCTAAAACTTCAATAGTATCTAAGTACAATCTGGTAAAGATCAGAGCTGAGCTGTTTATTTCGGAGCCTTTCTAGAGCCTTAAGACTTTCGAGAACAATTAATCTAACGTCAATTTCTTCTGGATTTTTTAATAGAACCCTGAACAAAATTTGATTAAGTTGCATGCAATCGTTTATTTTGACCTCTTTTTGATCTCAAGACCTTGCGAGATATTTTAATCATCAAACGTAAAATATCACCTATAGTCACCCAGTGAAAGAATTTTTTAAGTTGATTAAATTTCTTTTGAGATTTAACCCCATGTCCCGCAACCAACTAACAAAGTCACAAACTTTTCTTGTTAGTAACAAAAGGTTGAATAAGTGATTCATTACACTTAATAATTAATTGTACATCTCATAGTATAACGATTTTAATATTATCGATTTATTTGAGTTTTATGTAACTACTTGTTTATAAAATCTATAAACGTGGTATTTATAAATTGTTGTTATGAAAATAAATACATAATAAACGATGTACACATGACATACAAATATACAAACAGGCGTCTGGCTAATACTAGTAGAGGCAGTATAGCACTGATTCATAATACTATTCAATCATTTTCAAAATATACATAAAGTTTATTAATATATGTATGTATATATTATCATATGCAATCTATCCTATTAAATCAAAAACCGATTGAAATTAATTGGATTTTAATAATAGGTATGACGAGTTTCAATGTACATTAATTATAATCGATGAATCGAAGAGGGGGTAGATTAAAAGACTATGATACTAATAATAATTTTATTGGAAATGGAACCAATAGAAATTAAATATATGTATGTACATATAAAGTCAAACTAACCAAATTTAAACCAAGACGGTTTTAAGAAACTGAATTTTTTGAGAATACCTATCCTCAGACATCAAGTTATCAAGTGTATGTAGGTGATTGAAAAGACCGAGTTTCGGTTGCGCATTGTTTTAATTTAAATATGTATATTATTTTATGTATATTAGTAATTTTGACGAAGAATTTTAATATTAATATTAAAGGACCCCGCAATTATTAAGTGTAAATTAGGTTTCCGTCAAATTGTGTAATTTTTTGATATATTACCCTAAACATCCTCCCGATCAAAAGTCCCAATGGGCATAAAGTCCCAAGGACTCAAAATTTTGAGCTACTGACTTTCAAAGTTCAACGTCTTGCCTATGTAATAATTCATAGGTGCATCCTATCATTCGAGTAGTGGGGTCTGTGGATTAATACTAGGTTAACATGTTGAATATTTCTCACCCTGTCACGGATGGTAGTAGGAAGAATGACTATGAGACATATTCATCCTCCTTTACGCTAGGGGTTGATTTAGGGGTAGAAAAGGGGTGGCATCCGTGTAAGCGCAAAGCAACTATTTGAAATGATTTTTTATATGCAAAATAAATCTCATTATTATTTCTCATTATCAATTCGCTCAATAATTCGTCTTCACCCTTGCACAAGGGGTGGGCGAGAGATAGACAAGAAATAGATATAGGGGCGGAAGAGGGTGGAAACCGCGAACACGAAAGTTCAGCTATAAAAAATGATTTTTTATTGCACAATATAACTCTGAACATTATTTCTAATAATCTTGCTGTTGAGTGATTCTTTAACGTGGCATCGCCACCCCTTGCACGAGGGGGATGAGGAGGGGGTTGAAGAGGGTGGAGACCGCGAACAATTAAAGGTCAGCTATAACAAATGTAATATTTATCAAAAGGAAAAATTTCTGAACATTTTTTTCATTCAGTTATGTATTTAACCATCTTTTTATTCAACTCATTATCACTCATTATAACTCGCTTGTATGAGGGTTCATTGTAGGGGTGGTGCACTATATTATACTTTTCTACGCAACCCAAGGTATTGCACCATTTCAATATTCAAAAATATTTTTATTTTTAATCACCATTTTTTTAATTATACCAAAATACTTTGTTGTCATAGCTGAGTAATGTTAGTTCTGTTAATGTTAGTAATGTTTTTGGCCACCAAGTGGTGTAGATTTATCTGCAATAGAAAAGCTCTTTGAATGATTAATAAAGGAGCTTAAAATAATGTTTAGAGTTATAAAATCATGTTTAGAGTTATATTGTGCATTAAAAATTCATATTTTATAGCTGAACTTTGCGTGTTCGCGGTTTCTACCCTTTTCCGCCCCTATATCTATATCTTGTCTATCTCTCGCCCATCCTTCGTGCAAGGGTGAGGACGAATTATTGAGCGATTTGATAATGAGAAATAATAATGAGATTTATTTTGCATGTAAAAAAATCATTTCAAATAGTTGCTTTTGAGCTTACACGGATACCACCCCTTTTCTACCCCCAAAATCAACCCCTAGCGTAAGGGAGGATGAATATGTCTCATAGTCATTCTTCCTACTACTATCCTTGACAGGGTGAGAAATATTCAACATGTTAACCTAGTATTAATGCACAGATCCCACTACCCGAATGATAGCACCTGTGAATTATTACATACATAGGCAAGACGTTGAACTTTGAAGGTCAGTAGCTCAAAATTTCGAGTCCTTGGGGCTTTATGCCCATTGGGACTTTTGATCGGGAGGTATAGAGTATTATATCAAAAAATTAGACAATTTGACGGAAACCTAATTTACACCTAATAATTGCGGGATCCTTTACAATATAAGTTATCTAACCATGTACTTCCAATCAAGAACTTTATTAATGTAATTCTTTTTTCTGTTTTAGGTAAGTTCCTTTTCGCACTAGACATGTAAGTTCATTCTATTCAAACCATGTATACTTAAACTTTTTGATTTATAAGCTTTCTTCGCATAATTACCATTTTAACGCATCTTTCTCCATACAGACACATTCATTGATGAATCTTTTGTTGTTGCCTAATCGTTTATACCCGGAGAGCCGACGACACTCGGAATCAAACTGTTTTATAAAAGTTAAAATTCTCATATTATTTCTCAGTATACATATATATTCAGTACTTCTAGTTCAGGGGAAACCTGGCCCTGATGGACCGTCTAAATTATAGTGGAAAGTGGTACCATCAGACAGCTGTATAAAGGTTGAGAATTTGTGAGAGAGTAGTGCGTAGAAATGAAACCGCCAGATAAACTGTTTCTGTAGAAGCGTTTCCAGACGAACAAAGCGTTTAGTATAATAAATAGTCATCTTGCCTTCGCTGTTTCTTAATACACGCAGCCAATTTTTTAAAATTTTTAAATTACTTCTTAGGAAACCTTTTAGTTATACTTTGAAACTGTTGTTTTGTCTTCGTCTGTAAAAATTACTCCACCTTCACTCACAATTTATTGATGACATAACCTCAACTTTTCGGTTTCTAAAATCTGCCGTTATAAAATATATAAAAAGAGAATGGAAAACACAAACCTAAAATCTAGCAAATATTCAATACGTATTTACATCTTCGAGAAATGTTATGAATCTTATTGAGAACAAAGTTTCTGTGGTGGTGGCGCTAGACACAAGTTTTGTGATAAGATTTATTATTCAAACAATTACGCAATTTTATTCATTTCTAATATTTATTCATATATTATATATGTATAAACAATCAGAGTATTAAAATCATAAAATAAAAATAAAATTGAATAACAGAATTAGAGAATTATTTGTCTTAGTTTTTATGGGCTTATGGCCTTAGATATTATAATATAAATGTCCAATTGTAACAATTTTATTATATATTCCTTAATAGCCTTATTAAGCATTAAAAAAGTTTGTCTTGATTTTTTAAAGCAGATAACAGAATTAAAACTTTAATATTATAAAACTACATACAGTGGCTAGTCAAAAGTATTTGGACAGTCATATAACAAACAAATTTTGATAGTTAAACCCAGGTGCACAGTGAAATTAGTAAAAATTTTGACTTATGTTTTACCTCAAATGATTTTTTTTTTACAAATTAATAAAAAAAAAAACTAAATCCAATTCAGTTGTTATTTAAAAATTAACAATTTTTCACTTTAGAATAAATAATTATGGTCTATTTCAGTTAAATTTAACCATGCTTCGTAACTTCGAGTTTAAATAATTTCCGTTTTCTTGGCTTTATCTCTTTTATTATTACATTTACGTAAATTTTTAATTTGCAGTTTATTTTTAGAAAAGAAGATCGATTTGTTTCGAATATAAGAATTATTTAATTTTTTAACGAAAACTCATGATCAATTTTATCTGAAAAGAGGTATAACACATGTCAAAAGTATTTGGACGATACAATTGACATTCTTTATCAGCAATAAAAAAAAATATTTTAAGTATTTCATATTCAGTAGTGTATTCTTTTGCCCTAATCACTTCTTTTATTCTATTTCGCATTGACCTCACCAGTTTTAATGTCGTTTCAGGCCAAATTTTACTCCATTCTAATTTCAAAGTCTTAATTAAACTTTGTTGAATTAAAATGTGATGGCTTCGAATTTTTTTCCCAAATGATGCCAAAGGATCTCAATTGGATTGAAATCAGACAACTGGGATGATGTCTGTAATCTTTTAGGGGTATTATACAGGATCCATTGTCTTGCAAAGTATGCGGAACGCTTTAGATCGTTATTCTGTTAAAATAAAAACGATCCTCCAGATTTAATTTTTTAACATTTTCATGTAACATACTTATTTATTATTTTGTCTATTATATGCAAATTTCCCACTCCACATTGAAACATTCACCTCCAAACCGATTCTAAGTAGATATGGCGATGGTGTCGGGTCCGAACAGCGCGTGTTCACAGAGCGAACATAACTATGGTGCAATAAAAATAAACTGACCAGATGTACAAATATACATTGATAATACAGTACCGTGCCAAAAATGATATTGTCATTCTGTAATTTTCAATTTGTTAACAAAATTTAAATATGGAATGAAAATTCTAGTTTGTTATTTTGCTAACTGAATAAGAAATAATTTACTTATATTTAATAGCTTTATACTGACCACGTAACCTTAGTTGTATTTTAAAGTCTAATTTTCAATATTAGCTCGTACAGCCAGAGGAAGAGTGATTTTAAGGATTAACCTATATAACATTTATAAATTCAGAGATTATTGCCTGAATTTGAAATATGAAATAAATTGTTCTGCATCGATTTCAATTAAAAAAAAATATATATTTTCTCGGAAACATTTACAGAAAAAAATTATTTTTAAAGTTACCATTAACTTAATGCTATTTTCACCGGAAGTGTCCAAATTTGAAGGAAAGCTGAAAAATTCGTAATGTTTCGCCAAAGATATATAATTGAAAAACTTATTCCATACAGTACCATATAGTAACTGGTCAGTTTATTTTATTGTGTATAGTTTTATGACTCTTATGCGCTCTTAAAACACCGTATTTACTTGCGCTATGTCGATACGCGCTCACAAAACACATAATCATGGCGATTACCGATCCACCACCACATGTGACAGTAGGAATTTGTGTAACAATTTTTTCTTCATAAGGTTCTTTCTACATAAAGTTGTTTAATTTCCAGTTATTTTTTTGCGTTAATTAATTATTATTAATTAACAATCCAACTATTAAACAAATTTCAATTTAAAATTTGTTTGTCGACTGTCCAAATACTTTTGACTAGCCATACTGTATACCAATTCGCTTGTTGTAATATCTTTTAGAGATGAAATTGTTGAAAAAAATAAAAATTGTAATAGAAATTTTGAAATATAAAAAGAAATGGAGTACGCATTGCTCTGTTTAGTATATTTATGAATGAATAAAAATCGGAACTAGTTTTAATAATAACAAAAAATGAATGACGCATTGCAGTTACTACTTATATGTTTGGTACAATATTTATCTTAGAATTATCAAATCTTTTTATTTTATTAGTTATGCTTACTAGTATTAAAATACCATTATACCCAAACAATAGTACATATATTATACAACTACGGTCGAAAGTGTGACTTTTCATTTCGGGGATGTGTAAAAATCCACGAACAACAATTCACACGAAGGACTCTAGTTTTTAGTTTCGTGGCATATATATGTTATTATTTACAATTCCAAATAATTTAAAATTATAAAAAATTAAAAAAAATATTTAAATATCATTGAAATTGTGTTAAATATGACATCGAGTATACAGATTAAACAAATTGGGCAATACAGTATAACCGTAGTACTTCATGTACAAGTTTGAATTTGTTTTTTATTCACAAAGTCGTCAAATTTTTGTACTTTGTTTCCTTTAGATAATAAACTAGCAACTTTCCACTAAAAAGATACTTATACCTAAATATTGGAAAAGCAACCACAAGTAGAGTTAAAAATACAATTTGAATGCAATATCTTTGGAACTGTAAAGATAACTACAATTAATTATCAAAACCATTTGTAGAATATGGAGGGAGAACCAATGTGACCTGTATGAGAATCATCTACAGCCAATTTCTTAGGCTCTAGCGACACCAAAATAAATTTTTTTTAAAAATAAAACCCCACTGGTCTACATTATTGGAAAGGTTTTTAACAATGCTATTCATTAATACCAAACACAATGTTAATTTATCGGTTACTATTTGAAGAATACGAAAAATAAATTTCCGCAACATTCCAATAAAAGTCTTCGGCAACTGCTATTTTATAAAGATGTTAGACTTTAACCCTAGAATCATACGTTGGTCTATGACAAACGTTAATCATACATCGGCGTCAATTTGACGAATGGACTTTTTACGGAGAGTTTTAGAGTTTTTTTGTAAAAAACATTTGTTTTACATAACAATACTACAAAAGCGAATAAAATATTTAAAAAAAATGCATTTGGAAAAATATTTTAATATAAATATTTATTAATTTTTTAAATCTTTTTATCAAAATTCATTATAAAAATTAAAAAATAGATAAATACGTCAATTGTATCGTAAAACATGTCTTTCAAATAATTAATTTATGAACTATTATGAGTCGGTGGATATGTGTGACTTTACAGAATGTGAAATTTCTCGGTCACAAATATTCCCATAGATATGTAGTTATTTTCTGATTAGGCACATTTGTAAATTTTCTAAAATTTGTTAGTAATTTTTCGAATAGAATCCCAAAAAATAATAAAAATTAAAATATTTTCCACAAAATAAATTGTTAATCTTTTATTAACTCAGCATTCTTTGGTTTTCGATTCAATATATTAAAACTTCAGTATTATGTCGTCTCAAACAGCTGTCATCATCTTTTACATTATCATTATCATTGAATAAATTAATTACAACATCCATATCTTTAATAGATTTTAGAAAAATTAGGAAAACTTTTGTATGTGAAGTACAAAATCTTTAAAAAAAAACATACATTAATCATACATCGTCGTCAAATTAACGCACTCTATTTTAATAAATACAAAACGACAGCAACTATAAACAAAATACTATAAACAAAATTTATACGTCTTATATCTTATAATAACAAATAAATTAAATAACAGAAGTTTCACAGCAAGCAGGCAACGACAAGTTTTAGTATTGGAGCAGGTAAAGAAGTTCGTTCGTCAATTTGACGAGTACGTATGATTCTAGGGTTAAAGTCACAGTCAGTAAAATGCCAAACGTCAAAATCATAAATCATTTTTCTCCTTGTTAAAAAAACTTCCTGAAATTATCTTTGCTTTCGCCTGTCTAAAGGTATTTCTCCCCTTAAGGTATTTGGTGCGAGATGTCAAATACAAAAGTATAGCTCAGCGAAAAAATTTTCTTTTATCAAACATTAAATAATGTACGTATTAATATTCTTCAGTTATTATATTTGTATACCACTAGGTTTTTTTTTAATTTCCGCGCGCTTATGTTCAAGGTCTTGTAACCTTATCTATTGTACTTATCACTGGCAGTAAAAATCCCGGCATTTTGAGACAAAAAAAATTTTCCGTGTTGTTTTTTTTTTTTTATTTATCGAAAATATATAGTGAATAACTGCTCGGATGGTTTGTTTAAAAGTGTTAAAATTACAAAACTTTGAAACCCTTTTTCTCAAAATTGGTGCGGTCAGTTTTTTTTTTCGGTAGAGGCTCGTATTATCGGTATTAAATTAAATAAATATCTAG
The DNA here is from genome assembly GCA_035578155.1 of Brachynemurus nebulosus. Taxonomy (NCBI): domain Eukaryota; kingdom Metazoa; phylum Arthropoda; class Insecta; order Neuroptera; family Myrmeleontidae; genus Brachynemurus; species Brachynemurus nebulosus. Next base: position 33,041,455 of record JAPWDM010000001.1, on the reverse strand, counting down.
AGAAGTTTCGTTAAAATCCTTTGAAAAATCGTTTTTCAGACCAATTACCTTAAATGTTTGCAAGTACAGTATAAATTCTCTTCCCATTATTTATTTTGGTGCCGTACTTGTTTTCCCAAACAGTCTCGTAATAGTTCGCACATCTTATCCACTCAATGCACTTCCTTGCATAGTAATATTATATGTAGATGCTATCAGTTATGTATAATATCACTGTATAATACACACTGGCGACGCGTGAGAGTAGACGAGGGAGACAGTGTCTCCCCAAAAAAATTAACCTTCACAATATTCAAAATTTTTTATAAAATGAAAATAATTATGAAATTTATACAATAATATTGTCCATTTTCATACATTCACATTTCCAAACAAAACGTATTTACGAATATCCAATATACATACGTTTACAATAGACGTTTACAATAATGTATACCATGTAGGGTGAATGCGGGAGAGATGCCGCACATTTTGAAAACACTTGATAATTCTTAAAGTATGCATTTAATTGATTTGAAATTTGGTACACAATAAATGTAAACATTGGTCTTTAAAATTATTTATACATAATTTTAAATTTTGAGTCATAAAGAATTCAAAATTAACATTTTTGTAGAGCTTGCAAAGCAGCGTCTCATCAAAGAAGGTGAGACGCCGCATAGTTCACATTAAAAATTTTGCATTTTACACACATCTCCATACATGATGCATGCCATATGTAACCATTTTTGGCATTTTATACATCTTAACCAGTCAACTTTTTTTTTGTTTCTGAGTACTTTTCAAAACATTCAATACACAGGCAATCATCATTATTTTCGTTGTCTTCACTAATATGAGGGCTCTTCCTGATCGATTAATGGATCTTTTATATTTACGTGGCATAATTTACAGTCCAAAAATAATTTCATAATTAAGGTATATAAGTCTATGTTTTTAACATGTAATATGATGCGGCATCTATACCAACTTTAAATGCGCCATCTCTCCTTTTTGTTGGGATAGATGCCGCATGTTGCTATAGCAAACATAATGCGGAATTCCAACCTAAAATTTTATACAGTACTTTTAAAATATACCTAAGTTAATGACAAAACTCATTTTCATTAAAACAATGAAATATGCATTCTTAAATTCTAATAAATTAAATGCTTGATAAAATGTTGTTAAAAAACTTACTTTTCAATAATAAAAAGTTGGATAATTATTAAACTGATGGACTAATCAACAATGTTACCATATACAGCTTAAATAAGTAACTTATTTTAAACATATAATCCATTAATAGCACCATCTATCAATCAACGGACGAACTATGACCACTGCAGTATCACTCCCGACGCGGCATCTCTCCCGCACTTACCCTATACGTATACATATACATGATAAGTATAAGCTTATATGGGTATGTGGTTAGAAAGAATGAATAATACGTAAGTACATGTCATTTAAACCTAAAATAGACAATCTTCGATTTGATTCTCCTGGCTTTGTGTGTATGCATAACAAAGATGGCATTTCTATACATCCGTACACACACTGACACAATCTACATCATACATGTAAAGCATTAAAGCATATTTTTACACCATTATAACTCAAAAACCACGAAAAATTTTGCAAAAATTGTTTTTATCTCTCTATGTAAAATGTAGTGATCTTCCTAATAGTACAAAAATTACTAAGATATAATCAGTATTTTTTTTAATAATAATAAAAATATGGAAACAATTAGGTATTCAAGGGAAACATTTGGTCCTGTGTCTATTCTTTTCAGTATATACCGTATATGTATACATACCAGTGCAGATATGCATACTAGTGAGTAGTGATGTACATTCGGTAGATAGCAATAGCACAGAATATATACTTCGGTACTAATATCTATATGTATACGTATTTGCTCCTTGGTATTTGCGTTTGGTACTACCTACGTACTAACAGTCTGTGAAATGGTGAAATTCAATAATATTTTTGATCTTATGTTTAGATTATTGTCCTTTGGTTTAGTTCAGTTTTTTAATTTTAATATTAAATTTATCAATTAATTTTAGATTTTGTTGTTTATTTTTTATAACTTTTTATTAAAATGTGTATTTATTTTTAATTTATTTTCTCCACTATTTGTTTAAATTTTTTACTTATGAAGTTTTAATCTTTCTCCTTTTCATTACTTACAATTAGTGTGATTTTGACGTCTTATTTTAAATGGACACTACCTTAGATTAAAATATGTTTAAACACTACCTAAACAACTAAGTTTATAACTAGAGTTATTTTAAAATCTCCAATTTTTTTAAGACCTTCCTATGTTAAATGTTTAATTCAGGCCAATCACAAAACAAAAAAAAAAAATTCCAGCATCGCTCTTGGTACAACAATTACAAATGTCTGGTCAAAAATTTCAATATTTTTGTTTTACAATCGAAGTCCTGGGTCAGAATGTCTTGTTACCATAAAAACCCTTTAATAAAGTTGATTAGTGTTCAAATTAAAAATAAACACAAAATAAATCTATTTAAATATGGTAAAAAAGACTGTGTTCCCAGGAAACAATTTCACGCGTCGCCACTGATAATACATACAGTGGCTAATGAATAGTAATTACGTTCGTAACCATACTGGCAACAATAATAAGACGGTTGCTCCGTTATCGTGGTTGGCTGAAGGAACTGATGTTAATACGGTTTAAAGAGAAAACGGTTTAAAATAATATGGTTTATATAATATTATAATGTATAGAATGTTAAAATAATAGTTGTTTATGTTAAAGCATCACGAACAAACAACCTGGGTCGTGTGGTCTGTTCAAACTCAATTCTAAAATCAATACGTACGTAGCTAAATTAAAGAACGTTTTATTTCCAGTCACTCTCATTGACTCAGCTACCGCCGCGCCGTCGGTTTATATGAATATGCACGCGATTCTTATAGACAAACTGTCTCTCAAAACATTTATCAACAAACGAAAAAGCAATCGAAACCGTACATTTTTTATTTTATGGAATACAAGTACCTACATATGGAATTAATATTAATGCGAATTATAAAATATTTTAAGATAGTTAATGGTTAAGAGAAAATTAGGAACCATTTTGACTCCTAATCGTTTGAAGTAACCGCGCTATTGTCACCTGATTACAGTCAGTCCCGCTTCTATTTCTACGTTACTGCCATTACTGACATAAATTCGATATATGTATATTTTGTAGTAGATAATAAATAGAGTCTGTGTTTACAAAAATTCAATTGAACTACAACTACTTTGGTTTCTCCGCTATCAATACTGCTATAGTAAGAAGCAAAACTTAAAGTAATTAGGTGGTTAATAATGTATTCTATTGATCCAATCACCTTCAAACCTGGCATGTTAGTATTTAGTATATTAGTCTTCAGTACATGGTACTTTATGGTAAGAATTACGGATATTGTAAAATTCAATTTTTTACTATTTTAAAAAAAAATTGAAATCGATTTCATTGTAATTCCTGGCAAAACGATAACCTTTCTTCTTTATTTCAAATGGACACAAACTCTAAAATTATCTTAACCAATATATAATTTTTTTATTGCATGGCTATATTTAAATCGTCCTTAAATAGTCCTTAAATTTTCCTTTTTGTTCATAAATAGTATTATTGCATACTGGACTCATTTCCGCCATTAGTTGGAATAACATTTGGTCGTGAAATATAAAATGTCGTTTTTCGATCACTTAGTCTACCATGTAATTCAGATTAATATCGATATTTTATTCTTAAGCATTAGCCAATTGTTTAACAGCAAATTTGAACCGAATTCTTGTAGCATGGAATCACTTTCGTCATTAGTTCGTATGACATTAGATCGTATTATATGAATTGTCATTTTCTCACCATTTGATTTACCATATGACCCCGCCAAGTTAGCCTCGGTATTTTCTTTTTTTTAGACAAAAAAAGTTGTGCAGTGTTTTTCTTTTTTTGGATTATGAATTGTTTTTTTGCATAAATATATTTTTTTTTTATTACTTTCGGTCGGAATCGAACCCGTGCCCTCGTTGCCACTATGACACGCTACCATAGAGATACCACGCTACCGACTGAGCTACGCTAACTGTTTTTTTTTTATTTTTGCTCATCAATTGTGTGTTTGCAAAGATATTTTTTGAATTTTATCACACAAAATTTCAAATTATCACGAATAAAAATAAGGTCCAAGACTGTTATATTGTCCCGCATTGAATAGTGAAATAGTTGGACATTTATCATTTCTAAGATTTCTTATTTAAAAGCACTGTAATTTTAAAAATTTCGAGGACCTTTTGTATGTTTGATGTTTACCATAGAATTTTCACACCCCACGATTACGGCACTAGAAAAGGAAAACGTCTATATTTTTATCTATACTATATTGAATCGTTAATAAAAAGTATATGGGCCCGGATTACTTATTCTGTACATACTTTTGTAATTGACAAAATCTAAAAACATACGGTTTTCGTATAAGAACACATATTTTTATTTAGTATGTGTAAATTTTCTATACAACTGTCTCATTTAAATGAATTCATTTGAACTTATATACCTACATCTTTGTATGCTCCAATATAAATATATACGTGATTATTTGAAATTTATTGCCATGTACTGTTTTGTAATAAACACTAATCAAATAAAATATTTGTATAGATTGGTAACGTATCTATGTATATATTTTATTCAAAAACACACACGCATATCTAGCAAAATTGAGAATATCTTTTATGTAGGTATACGTTGAAAATTTAAAGAATTTGAACTTGAAATATAATTGAATACTGCAAGTTTTCTTAACTATTCCTTTAATATTTTTAGACAAATATATTATTATCTTAGGAACGACACACACTGTAATTTAAATTTAACAATATTGCACTACTAGAACGGGCAACGCCCACATTCGATAGAATGGTTTTTATACGTATTCTTTCCAAATTTTTCTCAATTATTGACACTTTAGTCATTGGTAAAGTATTTCTGTTTTCGGCGCTTCCACAGTGTGTTGTTTTTGTAATGATAATACATATCTACAAATCACTGTAATGTTTTCATAGCAACAAATAGCATTCTTTTTTGTCAATAATGTACAAAAACTGCTAAAATAAGTTTTTGAAACATTTCTTTATAATTATATAAGTTTTAACAATTATTATTTTTTTTTTTTTTTAAATAAGTGAACCAATATTTCTTTCGTGTCTATATCTTTTTGATAATAATACTTCTATGTTGGTTGGTCCGTGAAAAATGAAGTATCCATTAAATACCAAAAATATCTATCAACTATTGCTAAAAATTAATACTACTTATCTAATTTTGACATTTATTTTTTTGAAATATTTCTCATTGTTTTCCAAATTTTGAAATTACACATCTCATAAATACAATACGTCAAAATTTGTCAATTTTATTCTTTAAATGTTCCTGTGCAATTAAGTCTTTTCGAAACAAGTTTTTCTTTATCACCTAGTCTTTGGTAGAAAGTATTTATTTATTTGATCAAGTATTGGTTTTTGGTGTGTTTTAAGAACTTACTCTATTAGCTGCGTGTTATAAAAATTATTTTTAAAAACTGTTTCCTCACAAACTCGGAATTGCAATTCCAAAAAAAGGAAAAAAAAATCTCACCATGCTTATAGATGAAAATTTACTTGTGATTTCAGTAGTATCTTATAGGGTTGACCGGGGTAAATGTGAATTGGGGCAATTGTGAACGGCGCCTATAATTTCTAAAATAACATTAATTTTGTTAAAAATCAAATCTTAGTATGTTTTTCTGTCCTTTCTTAATATGCTATTAAAATTTCATAACAATTCTCCAAGTATTAGTATCTTTTTTTTATTTTGAAAAAATCCTTGCAAAATTTTGTGTATCTTACTTCGACCAATCATCAAAAAAAAATTTTTTTTAAATACATTTTCTTTTTTTTAAAAGGTAAGAAATGGATAAAGGTACTTCTAAAGAAGTGGTCTAAAGCCTGAGGGGGTTCCTTATTAACTGCTAAAGAAATTGGACAATTTATTACCAATTCACAATTACCCCATGATTTTAAAATTCCGGGGTAATTGTGAACGTCATTCACAAATGCCCCCATCTGGTCAAAAATTTCAGTAGTGTCCTTTTCAGAGTTGAAAATGTTGATGATGATGTACAATGGCATTATTGTACAAGTTTCCGTTGTACCCACAACAGAAAAAAAATAGATTGTTGTTTTCTGTTCATGTAAACTGAATGTATTTCCTTGAGAAAGTCTTATTTTCCTTGTTTTTGTGTGAAAATCATGTAATTTTTTGATTTTTTATTTGATAAAATGACAAAATATCATCAAAATATCATTCTTAGCTTGTAACAAATTTGTTATTACAATTTTTGTTATTTTTATTTAACCTTGATTTTTTGTACAAATTTGAGGTATGCGTAACTTGCATTAAACAAAGACAAATTGTGACCGCTAGAGTATGATGAAAAATTTGAAAGTAGGGTAAATATGCAGAATTTGAGTTGGTCCTTACTCTGATGTACCACTCCTCTTGTAATCCATTCTAAATAATTTTTCTGATAGCATTCACATTTACCCCGAAATTGATAAGATTTGCAAAACCGCACCGGGGAAATTTATAAAATTTTTGTTTTTCATACGAATTTGCTCAAAATTTGTGTGGTGCATCCTGAATAATGTAGAATTAGAAATAAATCAACCATAATGTGATATATAAAATAAAAAATACTTAAAACAGCTTTTATCTCAATTCATGAAAATCCATTCACAATTACCCCGGTCAACCCTATTCTTTTAACCTGCACAGTTAGAATTAAATAAGTTTTTATTCTCACTTATTATAACACGAGAGGTTTATATTTTTTCGAATAAATTTGTGTTTGTTTAACAAAAATGGCTTTTAGGTAAGAAATTTGAGTTGTAGAAAACACAAATTTGTTCAGAAAATATATAAAACTCAACTGTAATACGGTAAGACAATTTAACGAATGAAATAAATTAGTATCATTCATATTATTATTTCATACATTGTTACTATGTTTCTGAAATCAGTTAAATTTACCAATACGAATTTTTGCTTCGTTTTTATCGTGTTTAGCTACAGTGAAATGTTTTGTACCATTTTTTTCGCTGTAAAAATTTATTCTAACTTTTTCCCACAGTAAAAGTGAAAAAACTACAACATTCTTATGGGGCTTGATACACATGAGTTAAATTGTCAAAGTAAAGCTGTTAAAGTTATATAAAATCAAATTTTTTTCTTTTGAAAAAAATTCTGATTATCCTTGTAATTTTTAACAACTTGATAAATAAATAACGTGACCCAGCTACATCTTCATACATTAAAAAACAAAACTGCTACAATCTCTTCCATAATTCATATTAATTACACATATGACCAAGCTTTAGTAAATATTAATATTATAAAATTCTATATTATATTGTACAAACCATTTTATATGAGTAGACTTATTAACATCTAAATGTCTTTTTCTACAATATTTGATATAATGAACATATACATTTTATGCCCCAATATTTTAAGTAAATATGTTCCGCTACTAGGATATGAACGACCACCATTTTCCTGTTATAATATACAACTGTAAAAGCATATTCAAATTAACCAGGAAATGGCAAAATACTTATACATATATGTTTACAGAATATTTCAAGCAACTAAGAACATAATATATTTAAATTTTAACATACCGGAAAATTTGTTGTGATCAAGGGGTGTTTTGTTTTACTAAATATTTAGCAAAAACTAAAATTATATAGCATCAAGATCATGTTAAAAAATAAAATTAAAAATCAATAGCAACAAATTTATTAAACAATTGTCAATAAATCGTTAATACGTTAAAATATTTAATAGCAGACAATAGGAAAAGATGAAATAAGACCAAGTATAAAACTTAGTTTTTGAGATGACTTTTTCTATTTATCTATTATTTTTGATAATATATATATATATATACATATATATATATATATATATATATATATATATATATATATATATATATATATATATATATATATATATATATATATATAGACCCGAACATATAAATACAGTTATTTGCTAGTCAACCGTTTGCCTATGGTAAACTCTAACGACATGACAGACCAAACGCGAATACTTGCTTGCGACTGGTGCGTTCAGATGATGGGTACACCATCGGATAAGATGAGTACCCGCCTTATCGCCCTACTGCATCTTGCCCCACCTTCCCCTACTAATTAAACATTCAATGGAAGATTATCCCTTTTTTTTAGACGTACCGTTTTGCGGTTAAACAAAAACATTAATTACTATGAATATATATATATATATATATATATATATATATATATATATATATATATATATATATATATATATATATATATATATATATATATATATATATAAATCTCATGTCACAACGTACGACTAAGATAAACTGCGAAACTACTGAACCGATTTTGATCAAATTTGCTAACTATCTATAATTTGGTCCAACTTAAAAGATCGGATAATTTTTATCGCAAAATTTTTAGTCTAACCGTAGAAATTTACGGAATAACGCAAAATATCTGATAAAAAATCATGAAAATTAATTTGTTGCTAAGCATTTGAAGAAAAATAATTTTGGAATTTTTGTAAGTATTAATAAGTATTTCTATAGGTACCACCCGTAATATTTTTATTTTTACCTACGACTACTGTGAAATTACTTGTCTACTGTGCAAAGTACTATTTGTATCCTATAAAGAAATAAACAACTGGATTGTCCAGTTATCATCAATTGGCACTTCTGCTGTTTTCAGCAAATTCCATACATATGAAAATTAGATATGCTATAAAATATGAATATGACTTGAAAATATGGAAATATGAATAATACTTTAGAGTCGTCGACATAAGGCATAACAATAGCACATAAGGAACTGATTTTGTACAAAATTTCAAAGTATCAAATTTGAATGGACGTGTGGTCACAATGTCCGTCAGTTACACCAAATAGAGCGCAAATTGAAAAGCTGAAAAAATTTGACAATTTTTACTTAAATACTGTTGAGATCTCTGTGAAAGATGAAAGTGACGTTAAAGTGGTTTCCCATGGCCTTGATGACTTGAAGGATCTAAAATAGAAACAATTCTAAAACTGCTGGTATAGGTACCCATACTAAGTTCTTATGGTGCGGAAATTAGCCATGCTAATAAAATATGAAGATAGTTATTTTAGAGTCATTGGGCGAGCAGGATCAAGTACTATAAATAATTGATTTTGCACAGAATTTTGGAATATATGATTGAATTGACCTATAAATTTTACCTATAATTTAATCTAATATCGTTTGACATCTAGGTTATGTAGACACCCGGTAGATGGCGCTGTGTTTGGATTTCTATATTATACATTCTATTCCACGTCATATTTGTTTATGTTCACGATGTCAGTGATTTTTGTCACAAATTCCATACATATGAAAATTAGATATGCTATAAAATATGAATATGACTTGAAAATATGGAAATATGAATAATACTTTAGAGTCGTCGACATAAGGCATAACAATAGCACATAAGGAACTGATTTTGTACAAAATTTCAAAGTATCAAATTTGAATGGACGTGTGGTCACAATGTCCGTCAGTTACACCAAATAGAGCGCAAATTGAAAAGCTGAAAAAATTTGACAATTTTTACTTAAATACTGTTGAGATCTCTGTGAAAGATGAAAGTGACGTTAAAGTGGTTTCCCATGGCCTTGATGACTTGAAGGATCTAAAATAGAAACAATTCTAAAACTGCTGGTATAGGTACCCATACTAAGTTCTTATGGTGCGGAAATTAGCCATGCTAATAAAATATGAAGATAGTTATTTTAGAGTCATTGGGCGAGCAGGATCAAGTACTATAAATAATTGATTTTGCACAGAATTTTGGAATATATGATTGAATTGACCTATAAATTTTACCTATAATTTAATCTAATATCGTTTGACATCTAGGTTATGTAGACACCCGGTAGATGGCGCTGTGTTTGGATTTCTATATTATACATTCTATTCCACGTCATATTTGTTTATGTTCACGATGTCAGTGATTTTTATAATTATACTATGTATTGTGTTATAACTGTGCAGTGTATCGTTTGAAATGATAAGAAAAAATTAATTCAATCAATTATAACTACTGAGCCACAGCAACGCGTGTCTGGGTCAGCTAGTCTATATATATATATATATATATATATATATATATATATATATATATATATATATATATATATATATATATATATATATATATATATATATATATATATATATATATATATAAATATAAATATATATATATATATATATATATATATATATATATATATATATATATATATATATATATATATAAATAAGTACACTTTGACCTCAACAATGTCTTCCTGTGTTAAAATTTGTATGTTCTTACTACTTTTAAATCGACTGTATATGTTACATGTACGAGTATATTTGTAATACCACACATAAAAAATGTATAAGTATACCTATAATGCCATAATATGTTTACACGTTATATAAAAAGGTTTTTCTAATACAGTAAAATACTAGCTGATTTGATTACTAAAATCCACTCATTTGGTGATGCAATAGAAATTTAGGAAAGAGTTGCTAGATTTAGAATTACAACTACCTTTTTTGGACCGCTTTCTCATATTGAAAAAAGAGAGAAACTTAGATTCGCTCAAATCGAACTGTTTTTCGTATTTAACTATATAAAATTTTGTATTTGAGTAATTTCAAAGAGACGTAGGTGTAATGAATTTTTAGCTTTGCAGTGTAGGTGAAGAAGACCCGTACGTTTTCAGCCACTTGGCCGAGGTGCCTTTTTTTGGACCGCAATAGTTGGCGTATAGAGTGGACTTGAAGTTTCTCGTCTTCCAACCGTAAATCTCTTACCAAAGTAAAAGAATTAGGGAATCCGCTACAACATAAATAGTTACAATAAATACAAACAGTGTATTTAACTTAGAAGCATACAAAAGAGAGGTTAAAAAAAATTTGTACGTGGGTACACTCGACCTACGTTAGAATTAGGCAAAAAGATTCATTATTGCCAGTAATGCTGCAAGATGTCTTAATATATTATAGTCCAACGTCAGCAACCTGTGATCCAATGAATAAAACTATATTTTCCGTGAGCTTATTATAGAAAACTATATAAGTTCCTTAGGAATGTATGAACTTTTTATTTTACCCTGTTAAGCAACCCAATTCTTTTTATTCTTAAAGGAATAAGGAAAAGAGTAGCAAGTAATTTGATCAAGGTAACAACATATACAGGGTGTAAAACGAATAACTGTCTTCCTTTTGTGGGGTGATTCATAGCACGCTGCCTGTAGACATTAAAACCGCAGGAATTTTTTCGGAAATAACAGTCGCGTCACCCCTCAAAAGGATAAGAATTATTTCCCTTACACCCTATATATATATATATATATATATATATATATATATATATATATATATATATATATATATATATAGGGTGCACCCTGCACCCTGTAGACATTACACCGCACCCTGTATACACTAAAACCGCAGGATTTCTTTCGGAATTAACAGTCGCGTTACCCCTCACAAGGATAAGAGTTATTTCCCTTACACCCTATATATATATATATATATATATATATATATATATATATATATATATATATATATAGGGTGTAAGGGAAATAACTCTTATCCTTGTGAGGGGTAACGCGACTGTTAATTCCGAAAGAATTCCTGCGGTTTTAGTGTCTACAGGGTGCTATGAGTCACGCCACAAAAGGACGAAAGTTATTTGTTTTACACCCTGTATAAGTGACTTACGCGACATTTCTTTAACTTTTTTTTAAAACCCGTAATAATCATTTCTCTTACAAATTAACACTTCGAAAATTTGTACAAACTAGAAGTAAATAATAAAATTCATAATCACCATTACAAGACATAAAACTAATATTTAGAGTTCTTAGTCAAGAATATTAATCTGTACCTTTAAACTTATCTGTAACTACACTTTACCCATCGTTAATTTTTCGATAACATTCAACAATCATGACATGAGACGCCTACTGTAAATATTTTAACGCATAAATATCAAGTTATTCGAAATTTCATATTACAAACAGCAACTACTTTATATTATCCGTACCGTCATATTTTATCTTTATAATATCTTTGTTAGGTAAATACAGTGGCGGCCATAGAGTGGTGTGCGTAGTGCGACCGCACTGGGCGCCGGAATAGACGGATGTCAGACGGCCAAAAATATTTAAATAAAAAGGGGACAGGTCGAGTTGACCTAACGCGATATATTAGGTAATTTATAGTTAAACTGGCACCATCTAGGAAATGATTAAGGACCGCCACTGGGTAAGTACGTAGATAGATACCCAGATATATTTTACCTTGTAGCTGAAATTGTAAGTACTATATTAGGTTGGTCTCCGCATAATTTAAATTTTAAATTTATTAATCGAATGTGAACTACACTTAAAATATATCAAAACTCACATTTATGCTACTCAGGACATATATGACACACTATGATACAAAATTCATCATAAGCTCGAGCACATAATATAAAGAGTTATAGTAAAATTTTTGAAGGAAAAATCTTTGGATCATCTACATTTTGAATTGAATTTGGACCATATAGTGTTTGTAAGATTTTTATAAGTACACCAGTTTGTAGTTTTTTTGGTAGTGTAACAAAGTAACACAGATTTTAAGTTCCGACTTTCCATGCGTTAGATAATATAATCAAATTTGGAAAGTCGGATCATCAAACGTGGACTCATCATCAGAAGTGTCGCATGTTATGAAAATGGTTTCTTTGCTAGAAGAAGGCTTCTCGATGGTTCGTTTTCTTGCCTAGTGTATCCTAGATACCATATAATTACGGTCGCATGAGCATAGTTCACAGCACCATTTTTACAAACGCAGTAGAATGCGCTATCAAAAAGCCTCTTTCTTCGTGTGTCTTTTTCTACTAATATGTATTCATCGTTGATCGACGTAAACGCGTCTAAACCATGTAAACTAAACCTATTACCCGCCTAAAGCCGAATTTAAAAAACGCTTCAATCAACTTTTTGATAATAGAAATTTAAAAACGTTACAAAATTATGCAAAAATTAAAATTCTGTTGCTATACACCTGAGTTCGTGTATCGGCCGATCCAGTTTAATAATTTTTCAATTACTAGATATGCAATTTTTAATTTGAAAAAATAAATTGATCATATATTATATCAATGTCAAGAAGGAGACAAGTCACTATTTTCTAATTTTACAGGAATCGAAAAAAATGTATAAATACTATATTTCTTGTTTCTTTTTATTTATTTATTTATTTATTTATTTATTTTTAAATAAAAATCGAAATTGTATAACTATAAGGAATTTTTATTTATTATTTATTACAGATCAAATATATTAGGTACCATTTTAAACTGAATTTTATTTTTGAAGATGCCTCCTTTCTGCAATTAAAGGGCGACGTATCCCTTTTCTGGGGTAAAGTAGAAAATTATGCAAATATTTTTTAGGTGTCTTTTTCTATTATTTTTGAAAAATACATTCTTTTTTAATTAATAAATAATAGCATTTCTAGAATTTTTTCCAAAATTCCATTTGGAAACATGGAATGAATTTGATGGCTTATATATTTTTTGTATTTATCTTCATTTAGAAAGCTCTTTTTCCATTTTTTCCTTAGGAACATCAACTTCCAGTGAGCTCATTATAAATATTTCTGTAGTAAATGATTCTGTATATTCATAAGAATTTAAAAATTATAATAAGTCAATTTTGAAAATAATTGAAGATGTCCCCTTTCTGCAGTTAGTAATTCATGTATGACCTATGTATTAAAATTAACGTATATGTTTGAATATGAACAAAAGTTCGTCATACATTGATAGTGTCTACAAGTGCCATTTACAATACTGAAATTAAAATATTCTCGCAAAAAACAGTAATATATGTGATTGCGTGATGTCAAATTGGAGTCTGTCTCTATGAGATCGGTAGCCTAGTGGTAGATACTTGACTTATTGTTAAGAAGCCCTGGGTTCGTATCCCAGCCAATAAATCACTACTATATGTGATTTTTATACAGTTTGAAAAAAATTTCTCTCAAAAAAAAAAAGAAAAGAAAGAAAAAAAAATTGAGAAATGTGCAAAGAATATACAATACTACGATATTCGATTACAACTACATGTCACTCACTATAAATGCTGTTTTTATTAAACGAATTTGACGTCATTTTTTTGCAAAATATTCATCGAATATTTGTATTTAACAAATTCATTATTCGTTGCAACACTATATTCTACTGTTCTAGTTCTTACAGATAATAATAATGTTATTTAACCAAAGTCACTACTATAGCAATCGAGGTTCCCATGTTGAAAGCTTTCTCTGGGGCACACGGTATACCTCTTATGTCATTTCGTATAATCTTTTTAAAAATTGCTTGATTTAATTAGGTACTAATCAATAATAATTATCGTTAAAATAACAAAATGACTATAATTCTTTTCACACTCAACCTCTGAACAAAAAAATTTGTAAATGTCACAAATAGCTATAACTTGGAAATGTCAAATTACCAGCATTTTTTCCAGTACGCACCACGCACGCTTCAAAAACATTCCTTAAATTGAATTCATTTAGTAAATAGAATAAAATGAACTCTTGTCTCAATCGATCAATCATTGCCCATGCGTATTGTATTAATCCTTGGACTAATGCCCATTTGCATGTGTATATGTATGTATGTACACTATTGGAAAATAACAAACAAGTAAAACAACTACTGTATAAATATAAATATGTTGTAAAGTATGTGTAAACATTTTTATGGAGATCAGTTACAATAAAAACGTGACAGTAGGAAATAGGCAGTATTTCAATGGCCTCCAAAAAAGCCACATCCGAATCTGCAGCTTCGTTTCAGTTAGATTATCGATATTTTATGTCTAAATTGTTTCGATACAAAATATCAGTTGCCTTAATTATATGTATTTAAACTAGCATTTACCCGCGGCTTCGCCCGCGCGGCAGTAGAAGGACTAAGCGGGCTTTAGCATACACTACGTCCTCAGAAGTATTACTTTCTCGGTGTAAAAACCTATCGCTGTAACAAACAGAGTTCGAATAAACTCTAAGAATATTTTTTTGTTTCATTTAAAATATATTTTGCCACAGAAATAAGATTTCTCACAAGAATAAGATGTTTTCCTAGGGTCGTCTATGTTCTTTTCCAACCCCTCTGTTAACAATATTCGAAGTTTGAAACCAATAATCCGCTTTTTAATAGTCAACTGTCATAATTGATATAGATTTTCCCTCAGGAATGAAATATTTTCCCGGGTTAAAAGATGGGTTATAAACGTCTCCGTCTCGCGAGCTATGTCTGTGCAAAGTTTCAAGTTGACTGGTTAAGTCGTTGAAGCGTAAAAGCAAGTCATACAAACAAACACTCAATTTCGCATTTATAATATTATTTAGGACAAGGATTAGGATTTACACGTTAAACAATAAACTTTTATGAATTTTAAAATCACCAGTATACCATAGCATATCAGTTCCCACATTTCTAATTGTAAAAGCGACAGACTTCCATTTAAAATTTCTTTCTCTGTTTCAACCCCCTAAGGGATGAATTTATAAAAGCACTGAAACTTTTGTGTTCAAACCAATAACCTAACACCAATTTCCATATTTCTGACTCAAAAAATTACAGATTTCTATGAAAATTTTCATCCCCTATTTTACTTCCTTAGGAGGTGAATTTCCAAAATCCCTTCTTAGTGCTCACCTACGTTATATAAGAAATCCCTGTTCAAAATTTCACGTTTCTAGGTGACAGACTTCCATGTAAAGTTTCTTCCCCTGTTTCAACCCTCTAAGGGATGAATTTTTAAAAGTACTGAAACTTTTGTGTTTAAACCAGTAACCTAACACCAATTTCAATATTTCTAACTCAAAAAATTACAGATTTCTATAAAAATTTTCATCCCTTATTTTACCTCCTTGGGGGATGAATTTCCAAAAATCCTTTCTTAGTGTTCACCTACGTTACATAAGAAATATCTGTTCAAAATTTCACGTTTCTAGGCCGAGCGGTTTGGGCTGTGTATTGATCGATCAGTCAGTCAGTCCGTTTTGATATATATATATACATATATATATATATATATATATATATATATATATATATATATATATATATATATATATATATATATATATATATATATATATATATATATATTAAACCGTTTATCAAGAAAATTTTATTTATATTTTTGTGTAATCGCAATTATTGTGTAATATGTGATATTTGTACAAACACTGAGACTGTTCGAATGAATGACAATTTTCTAGTGTTGTACAATGTTCAAATTTTGATTATGGGGGTTAAATTTTAAGAAATAAAACAGTTTTAGAAAGATATCATATAAGATGCAAGTAAGTAAAGTTTATTAAACACGTATAGGTTCAAACTATTCTATAGTCTTCATATTTTCTTGTAATAGAAAAAAAATTTGCCCCTTGCCTGTCACAACCTACAGTGGACATCCAATGGTCAATACTTCGATTTTACGTAGTGACGTCAGCGATTTAGTGGGGTTCTCCTCTCACAGATGTGTTGTTGTTTGTCTATGTTAGTGAAAATTTATGTACCAAGCCAGAGTCAGGGCCGTAGGTTATATTGTCTGAGGGTCTCGTAGCCTCTAAAAGTTCTAAAATTTCACTGCAGATATATATGCACATATTCTGTACACGTAATATACAAAATGCTAATGCAAAATGAGTAACGTAAAATTCTAGAATATTCTAATCGTCGACCTGCAGAGATATCAAAAAACAGACTTCACCGTTGAATTGGTCACTAAAAATGAATTTAAATAGTGTAGTTTAAAAAAATTCTAGAATGTTCTATTTGTCAACTAGAAAAGATATTGAAAAATCAATTACACCATTTAATTCGATTGAAAAAGAGGTTAAATTACACATTTCGACAAATGTTCTAGAATATTCTATTCGCCAAAAATATTCAAAAACAGACGTCACCATTGCATTGACTACCAAAAAAGAGACTAAATAGCACATTTTCAGAAGTGTTCTAGAATATTCTATTTGTCAACTAACAAAGATATCGGAAAATCGATTGCATCACCGATTAATTATTCAACCGAAATTAAACTAATGTAAACCAAATGTCTCATTTGGACAAACAATTTTTGCTATTTGGCGAATAGAATATTCTAGAACATTTATCAAAATGTGATATTCCATCTTTTATTAGATTACCAGTTAAATGGTGCAATTGATTTTTCGATATCTTTGTTAGTTAACGAATAGAACATTCTAGAATTTTTGTCAAATTCCGCTACTTAATCTAATTTTTAGTGCCCAATTCAATAGTGGAGTTTATTTTTTGGTATCTTTGCTAGTTCACGAGTAGAATATTCTAAAATGTTTGTCAGCTTCCGCTATTTGGCTTCTTTTACGTTGATGAATGCGATAGTGAAGTTGCTTTTTCGACATCTTTACTAGTTTCCTAAAAGTCGTCACTAATATTCATTAGTATGACATTCGTTTTCCTTTGTCTACACAACCGAATTTTAGATGTAAATTGTCTCTTATAATTTTGTTTTAAATAAATACTGATAAATAATATTTATCAACCCTTCAATCAAAAGTTTACCGACGCCCCTGATCTTTCAATTTTACGTACTTCCTTTTAAATTTGTACCGACCACTGCTTAAAATTGGTTTTGTGGTGTTTCTCTTTTAATCTCTACCTATCTAGTTTGCGTAGTATATAGTTTTTATATACAATCTTCTTTCTCCATTATCGTATAGTAGTCAAAAAATTATGTATAAATATTTTGCTACTCTTGTTGAACACTGAAGAGTACACTCATTAATGTGTATTAATTGGTGAGAAAGTTGTGCTTTATTCAAACGTGTCGAGGAATGACTATTACGTAGTATCCTTCGAGCAATGAAATCATTGTGTTAACCATCATTTGACCATGGGTTGCGGGTGTTATAAAGAATAAATCTACTATCAAGTTTTAATTTCATATAATATATTATGTTGTAATGTATAACCACATGATTAAAATTGTAGTTGCATATTATTATATTACACATGAGCGAAAAAGTTGCACAAGAGCCACGCAGCGGCATTTGCGCAATTGCGTGAGCATGTAATATGTCTTACAACTGAGTTACGTACTGTACTTTATCTACGACTAATATGAAATTCATAATAAATAATATAAATTTGGTACGAATACATTTTACAAAAATTACATAGGAAGCTTCCATTACGCATTCCACTGGGGTCGCTGGAGCAGAAATTGTTAAATGAGAAAGTCAAAGGTCATGGACATGTTTCTGATTTATATACTTGCATGTTTTACTGTTACAAACTATTACTTAGATGACCTGAAACTTTAGTACATATGTAAATTTTTATCTTTTTTTTTCCTTTTTTTTTAACACAAGATAACAACAGGTAAAAAATAGAAAAGACCCACAAATGGAAGCGTACTATGTATATAAAATTTGAAATTTTTTAAAAACAAATATCAACATTCAGTTGTTAAATAAAAAGTTTGCACAAGTTCTAATATAATTTACAATATGAATTTTAAAAATTCCTAATTCGGGGCCATCCAAAAAATACGGATGTAAACATCGGACGAAAGGCAGTTGCCTAACGAGATGGTATTTGACGAGGAGAGGAGACTGGATCCAATCAAATGTGATATGATGTAACATTTGAAATACTGAAATACCTAGACGTCAATTGCATTATTATCACATCAGTTCTCACTTTAACAACTAGTGCAATAATTCGCCAAAAAATAACAGTAATTTTGTATTACACCAAAATTCTATGAATAAATGAATTTTTTTAGACATAATTTTTATGTTACTAACAACCATAAAAATAATAATTAATTTTAGAGGGGAGAGATTATCCACGTTTTGTGACGTACTATAAGGTAGAGAGCGGTAAAAAGTCTCCACCTTGTCACAAAATAGTGGAATGGCTCAAAATAGGTGATTTTTCCAGGACGTTACCATTCCACTCATATTTTGATTTGTTCCATTTTTATTGAAACCTACTATATGTCTACTTCTATATACTTTTCACATATTGATTAAATTTCATAATTGACTAAGAAATGTTACTAGAATATGAATTATGGCAATTTTAAATAAAAACATAATGTTTTTAATCAATTACAAGTATTACAATTTAATATTAGACATAACAAGTCAGACTATTAATATTTCTAGTTTTTCTAATTGTTCATGCTTATTAGAAGTCCAGTGTTACAGAAACGTGTTTTTTTATCACAAAATTAAATTTTTTTATTGAAAGACCAATTTCCATACTATGGTATTTAGTTAACGAGATATGTTAACTAGACCTAATTTTGATATGATACCAAAATTTCATGACGCAGTGATCAGTACTTTTCAAATTATTACCATTTTTGATAATTCTCAATTTTGAAATTTTCGGTTTCCCGCCAAATTTCAAGAAGGGAGTAAGATGTGTTAAACTACTTTTTCATTTCAACTGATGCACCAACTAGCCCCTTTAAAATATTTTTCAAAAAATCAATAGTAAAAAAGTTTCCCATATGGTGCGAACTTTATGAAAGACACTGTAAATATAATTATGCTATATGAGTTTTTTGGGAGTTGCCATTTTTATTACAACCAAATTTGTATGACAGAAATGGTACTGGAAAAGGTTCTTTTCTTAGATGTAATGGAAATATAACCAACCAGAACACTATCGGTTGTAGTAGCCTCAAGTACATGTGCATATTTTTACCGCCTAACTGATATACCTAAAAGAAAAATTAAAAAAATAAATTTGGGAAAAAAAGTTTTTTTCCTCATTTTTGTTGTCAATTAATGCATTAGATCAGTTTTATCGAAAAATTCTCATTTAAAAATCTATAAGCTTGTATCATAGCACGAAAACCATAAGAGCTATAAAGCTCCTGACTATAGCAATCGGTTGCCCCCGTTGATATCTACAACTCTTATTTGAACAATTTTTCGATATTTTTATTTTGTAATTAGTAACACTTGAATTTTCTGTACAAAAACTGCTAGAAAGCATATTGGTTTATACCTCAAAGCTTTATTCGTTGATTAGGTATTGATGAAACTTAATTTTTCTACCATGAAAAAAAATACGGGACAAGCTACTGTTCATTCTAAAGGAAAAACTATTAACTATTATTTTTAGATCAATTACAAAACTTAATAAAGTATTATCGAAAAATTAATTGTGATTAAGGCGCTCTCTAATATCGTTTTACAAAAATTGCATCTATCCATATCCATTCGAAAAATGAAAATTAAGGCATCCATTTGTTTTTCGTTTTGTTATTTATGGAATTAGGTATATTTAAGACTCACGGAATTAATTTACTTCTTATGTGCACTACATCCCTTTTTACAATTACAAAAAATTGTGTTGAGGAGGAGGAGGAGGAGTGATATGTGTTCGTGGCGTACTTATGCATATTAAGAAGATTACGTTTTCAACTTTTATAATAGTGTTACGTTTTTTTGCAATGCTCTCTTATTCTATTCGCTTTAACCAACCTACGCGAGTCACTTACTTTTGTTGTCTTGCTAAGGATACACAAAAACAAAAAAATTAAACCTCACGTACTACTTTTATTGACTTTATTGTCATCCAAATATATAACAATACAGATATAACTCATTTTTGTAATTGTATTATAATGGTATTAATAATTGTATTAGGATCCATGAAGTAAACCTAAAACAAAAAAAAAAAGTATTAAAAAAAAAAAAAAAAACTGTAAAACAAATAAACATTGCAGTGTCAGTAAAGTGTCAGTTAGGTTATCATCCCAAAGTGACAGTTAGTTTTTTAGTGTCAAAAAGGAAGATACAGATGGTAACACTGACAGACATGAGGTTAGAGGAACTTGAGGATGTGAAAAAAAGGAGGGGGTGACTTCACGGATTCGACGAGGTTCGAAAAAAGAAGAAAAAAAAAAGAAGGCTTTTTTTGGGTTTGGTCGCTGGTTAGGGAGGACGAGAGAAAGAGCGTGGACAATTCGTGATAACCATTGTTGGAAATTTGAGTGTGGAACGGTTACAGTTATAAAGCTAATTCAATACTTGTTAATAAAAAAAAAAAATTTGATTGCAATTGAATTCAAAAAAAAAGTAATTTATTTTCACACGTTCCTGCATTGTCCACTCATTAAGAAGGATACTGATATTACGGCGGCGAGCTACTCATGAAATATTGAGGATTCCGGCACTTAATTTTGGAGGCCACGTGGCGACTGGTCGGTGGTCAGTGGAGTACCGAAAATTCCGGAAATTTGATTGTTTGCTGGTGCTGCTAGCGAGTCGGATCGTCTGAATAAATTTTTGGTAGAGGCTACTGCAAGAATGTTTACGGATGGTGATTTTCCTGGTGCGACTTTATCCGCTCCTTCAGTATAGTTCCACTACAAAAGGACTGAGTTAAATTGAACGTGGTGGTAATTATGAACTTTTGTTGTAAACGGACCGTAAATTTTTAGCCATCTATGGTATATACTGTAATTGTTATATGTAGTTTTAGTGTACATGGAATTCTAATAAGCTTCCTGTAAGAGTTAAACTTGCAATTAGTCAAATGACAAGTGTCAAAATAGTTCACAATTCATGCTGCATACCATAATTGTCGTTTAGATATATCGTTTATTCGAATTCCATCAATTTTAGTTAGTTTCTTTTCTAGTGTAGGTTAACCTTTTAACACATAAGTTTAGTTTTTTACAAAATCTTCACTACTGCCGGCTGTGCTTATCTTTTAATATCGATTGCTATAATAAACCAGTAAAAAAAATATATTTTAATGTATAATCACTTAGAATTTTACGACAAAGAAAACACTGTTGATTATTTTGTTTCCAGTAGTCGAAACGTCACAATTAATTTGACAGTTCTATGGTGTTGACCCACTGAACAGAGGAGTTGGTTCGCCTGGGAACGAGTGTGTGCAACAAACGTAACGTTCCTTGTCAGTTGAGTTTGGGTAAAAAAAAATTTTTTTTTGTGAAACGTTAGATTCCATTTCCAATCACCATTGTTTTCTTTGTGGCGCTCATATAAAGAATATAAATTAAAAAGAACCACTTTATAATTCTTGAAACTTAACCACTAATATCAATTAGGTAATTAACAAATTCTATACTTACAATCTTTTTATTCGCATTGTTTAAACAGCTATATCTGTAATGTTGCATAAATAATAACTATCTATGGTATATAACTTAATTACATTTTTTTCTTTTTTTTGCTCATGTTTTCTTTACAGAGAAGTGATAAGTAGTATAGTAACTTCTACTGCTGGACAGGAAGTAAGTGACACCTTTCCTTCTTTTCAGTATTTTGAGGCTGTGAAAAATACTGTGGCGCCCTGTTAGTTATAATTAGTTCTTAATTTTCTTTGTTGTTAGTTTTTTTTTTTGTTCTCTTAATGAGGATTTAACCCTAACCCCCCCAGCCTACGTGCTAGCCGGAGCAATTCAGGTGGTGTATGGCCTTTGGATACGATAAGGCGTAACACATTTTGGCGCCCAACGTGGGGCCTAGATTGCAGCAGTTAGGGAATTAATTGTTGTACTTACTGGAACTAGTCAGATTAAGTGTTAGGTATTAAAATTGGTTGTGGTTAGGAATTTAGTTAGGAACTATGGATATTAATCGTCTTTCGAAGGACGAATTGACTTACGAACTCCTCATACGAGGCGTACGTGATATTGAAAGTGTTGAGCGGATGAGGAAGTGTTTTAGAGAACTGTATAAGGCCGAAAGACGTGGTTGTAACACCAACGTTCCGGGTTTATCTGGTTTGTTAGATATGAATAGCGAGGTAGAAATATGCAAGGGAAAAATTAAAGAATTAACGACCGGAGTTCAGGGATTTTGCGGGTCTCGGATGGATGGGTCGTACAAGGCGCTCGAAACTAAACTATTACATGTGTTAGGCCGACTAGGGCACATTGATACTACCGTAATTGAGGACGCTTCTATTATCTCGCAGTTAGTTATCGAAGTTTCGGAACTGCTTGATATTTTAGAACAAAAGGGGTCTCCCAGTAGCGCTGGGCTCGAGGTGGAGAGTCAACGGTCACGACGTGGTTCGGTTACTGTTCAGGACGGGCCATCGGGAGTCAACATAAATGCTCCGGAGCCAGGTACTAGCTATCAACCAATGCCCCCACCCCCAGAAATAGAACTCTACGAACCCCGCTGTTGTCATCATGAACAGCAATTTCAGGGTCGGTACCATAAAATCTTTAAGTGGAACTTAAAATTTAACGGTGAGTCCCCAGAAATGAGCGTTATGGCTTTTCTTGAAAGGGTTGAAGAACTAGCCGTTGCCAGGGGTGTATCTGAAGGGGAGTTATTCCAATCTTCCCTTGACCTCTTCGAGGGAAAAGCCTTGGTGTGGCTTCGAGCTATCCGCGAGTCGATTCATTCTTGGAAGGAATTGAGGGCTCTCCTTTGCCGTGATTTCCTTTCGCCTGATTATGACGACGAGCTTTGGCAAGAGATTCGCGAACGTAAGCAGGACCCTAATGAAAGCGCGGTTTTATTCTTCGCCAGCATGCAGAATCTTTTCCGCCGACTTAGTGAACCCCCTAGTGAAAACACTAAACTTAAAATCCTACGACAAAACATTCTTAGTGAATATATCGATCGGCTTGCCCTATACGAACCCAAAACAGTTAGTGAATTGCTTAACTTATGCGTACGGTTGGAACATGCACTTACTAAAAGTGGCAAACTTTCACGCGGAAATTACCCTCCCACCGGAAAACTAGAACCTGATCTCGCGTATTATAACCGAGACTCCTCTGTCTCGGTGTCTGCTCTGAAATGTTGGAACTGTGAAGAGATGGGTCATGTCTTTTCCTCGTGCCGTAAGCCTAGACGGAAATTCTGTTTCAACTGTGGCCGTGTTGGTGTTCTCAAGGCACAGTGCCCATGTCAGTCGGGAAACGAACCTTCAGGACTTGCATCTTTAGAGGCAAGCCAGGTCCTGGGAAACTAGAGAGTAAGAGACTTGTCTCCAAGGGAACCGATTGGTCGAACTGGCTTCATCATGTTCGAACGTTCATGAGAACGACGCAAGTCTCACCTTGCCTGGTCAACCGGGGTGTAGACAACCGCCCTTATGTGCGTTGCCTTGTGGGTTCCGAACCGGTACTAGCTCTGATCGATTCCGGGGCCAACCGATGCATCATTGGTAAATCCTTATGGTCTCGACTAAACGGGAAATTTCGTACCTCGGCCGTCGAATGGAATGTAACCACCGGGGATGGTAAACCCATCGCGGTAAATGGCTCCGTTACTCTTCCTATTGTCCTGGGTCCATATTCCGGCCCGTTTACCGCCCTTGTTGTACCTGATATCGTACACGAACTGATCATCGGGGTGGATTTTCTTAAGTTACACGGTATCAACATCAACTTCCTTCGCAACTCTATGGATTTTGTAGGAACAGGTGCTGAGGTACAAACCGCATCTATTTCCGACCGAGTTCCGCTTACGCAAGAGGAGACCTTCCAACTACAGCTGGTGATCGAAGAATTTCGTCGGTTGGACCAGGGTCAATTGGGACGTACCCAGCTGGTGAAATATCACATTGATACTGGGGATGCTAAACCCTTCAAACAACGCCACTATCCCTTACCGCCCGCTATTGCGGCCAAAGTTAAGGAAGAACTGGATAACATGTTGGCCCTTGGGGTGATAGAACCTTCGGTCAGCCCTTGGAGTTCTAACCTAGTTATCGTAAAAAAAACTAATGGGGACCTACGTCTCTGTTTCGACGGTAGACCCCTAAACTCAGTAACTAAAAGGGATGCTTACCCGTTGCCTTTTGTCTCGCGTATTTTAGACCATCTTCGTGACGCCCGATATATCAGCAGCATCGACTTAAGGAAGGCTTTCTGGCAACTGCCACTGGAGGAGGGATCCAAGGAGAAAACCGCATTCACGGTACCGGGACGTGGACTGTTCCAGTATACAGTCGTACCGTTTGGCCTCTGTAACGCTCCGCAAATGTTACAGCGGCTTATGGATCGCTTGTTCCCTGGCGAAGACAATATATTCTGTTACCTTGATGATATCGTCATCGTCAATAAGACTTTTAGTGAACATATGGATGCTCTTCGTAAGGTCTCCGCACGGTTGAAGGAAGCAGGACTTACTGTTAATATGGACAAATGCCAATTCTGCCGCCGTCAGTTGAAGTACTTGGGGTACATAGTAGATGAGAAAGGGCTTCATACTGACGACGAACATATTGCCGCCATTCGTGATTACCCCCTACCAACTAATTCGACCGAACTACGTCGATTCTTGGGTATGTGCTCTTGGTTCCGCCGGTTCATTCAGGACTATGCCACCATCGCTGGTCCCTTGAATCAATTACTTTCAGGGCTTAAAAAACGGAAGGGAGCCAAAATAGCGTGGAACGATGGGGCCAACGCCGCCTTTTTCGAACTTAAAAGTCGACTCTGTAAGGCCCCAGTACTCCGGTGCCCGGACTTTGAGAAGGATTTTGTGGTCCATACCGATGCTTCAAACTACGGCCTTGGTGCTGTCCTTACCCAAAGGGACGAAAATGGCGAATACGTGGTAGCGTACGCTAGCCGCTCACTCTCTAAACAAGAAAAAAAATACAGCACGACTGAAAAAGAGTGCTTAGCCGTTATTTTCGGGGTCGAAAAATTTCGTTCTTACTTGGAAGGATTAAAGTTTACCGTTGTTACCGATCATTACTCACTGTTATGGCTGAACCGGCTGAAGGATCCTATAGGTAGGTTAGCTCGTTGGGCCGTCCGGTTACAACAGTTTGACTTCGACCTAGTGCACCGTAAGGGTAAGGAACACGAAACTCCCGACGCGTTATCGCGTGCGTGTGCCGAAGTTTCGACTCTACAAATACAGGCTACGGACACGGACCGTTGGTACCATAAAATGGTTGAAAATGTCCAGGCTAACCCCACCAACTACCCTAACTGGAGGCTTTCCAATGGTAGATTGTTCAAACATGTCGATGACCGATTTAGTGCTGACCCAGATTGGGCCTGGAAACTGGTAGTTCCGAAAAGCTGTCGAGCAGCAGTACTTAAGGAATGCCATGATTCACCACTTGCCAGCCACTTTGGTTTCTTTAAAACCCTCCGTCGTGCCACGCAACGATATTACTGGCCTCAAATGCGCAGTGATATCCGTAAGCATATTGCACGATGTTCCACATGTCTGGCCTATAAATCTCCTAAGCGGCCCGCTATGGGATTCATGGGACACTTCCGAGCTGTCGAAAGACCCTGGCAGGTAATCTCATCCGACTTATTGGGACCCTACCCCCGTACCGGTCGGGGACATACCTTCATCTTAGTTGTTTGTGACTGGTTGACTAAGTATGTATTGACTTTTCCCCTTCGGTCAGCTACCGCGGCTAACATCGTCCGGATTTTAGAGGAAGAGGTTTTCCTTAAATATGGGGTACCGCAGACCGTCGTATGTGACAACGGGAAGCAGTACGTTAGTTCAGCCTTTCAAAAATTACAAAATGAGTACAAAATCCCTAATATCTGGTATAATGCCCTATATACTCCGCAGGTAAACCCTACGGAACGTACGAACCAAGTGATTGTGACGGCACTGGCGTCCTATGTTGGCGAGAATCATCAAAAGTGGGATTTAGAGCTCGCCAAAATTTCCTGCGCTATAAGAACCGCGGTTCATGAAGTTACAGGATATACACCGTATTTTTTAAATTACGGCCGAGAAATGGTCACTAGCGGGGACGATTATGGGGAAACTCCGACTGATCAGGCGTATATCGGTCGATCTGATCGTGAAAGCCTCTTGTCTAAACTAGACGCCTTGAAGGATATTTTTCCTGAGGTTGTTGCCAAAATGAGAACCGCACACGCAAGCAGTGCACAAAGATATAATCTACGTAAGCGGCCCGGTACTCTCTCCGTTGGGCAAACTGTTTGGAAACGCAATTTCACACTTTCTAATGCCTCGCGCAAGTATATCGCAAAGCTAGCCCCTAAATACATTAAATGCCGAGTCGTTCGTCGTATTTCGGATTTAACCTATGAATTAGCTGACTTTGCCACAGGTCGTATTTTAGGGAAATACCATCTAAAGGATATTAAAGTACACCCCATGGACCCGGTCGGTTAAAGCTCTTCTGGTTGGGGGGGTGTGTTACGTTTTTTTGCAATGCTCTCTTATTCTATTCGCTTTAACCAACCTACGCGAGTCACTTACTTTTGTTGTCTTGCTAAGGATACACAAAAACAAAAAAATTAAACCTCACGTACTACTTTTATTGACTTTATTGTCATCCAAATATATAACAATACAGATATAACTCATTTTTGTAATTGTATTATAATGGTATTAATAATTGTATTAGGATCCATGAAGTAAACCTAAAACAAAAAAAAAAAGTATTAAAAAAAAAAAAAAAACTGTAAAACAAATAAACATTGCAGTGTCAGTAAAGTGTCAGTTAGGTTATCATCCCAAAGTGACAGTTAGTTTTTTAGTGTCAAAAAGGAAGATACAGATGGTAACACTGACAGACATGAGGTTAGAGGAACTTGAGGATGTGAAAAAAAGGAGGGGGTGACTTCACGGATTCGACGAGGTTCGAAAAAAGAAGAAAAAAAAAAGAAGGCTTTTTTTGGGTTTGGTCGCTGGTTAGGGAGGACGAGAGAAAGAGCGTGGACAATTCGTGATAACCATTGTTGGAAATTTGAGTGTGGAACGGTTACAGTTATAAAGCTAATTCAATACTTGTTAATAAAAAAAAAAAAATTGATTGCAATTGAATTCAAAAAAAAAGTAATTTATTTTCACACGTTCCTGCATTGTCCACTCATTAAGAAGGATACTGATATTACGGCGGCGAGCTACTCATGAAATATTGAGGATTCCGGCACTTAATTTTGGAGGCCACGTGGCGACTGGTCGGTGGTCAGTGGAGTACCGAAAATTCCGGAAATTTGATTGTTTGCTGGTGCTGCTAGCGAGTCGGATCGTCTGAATAAATTTTTGGTAGAGGCTACTGCAAGAATGTTTACGGATGGTGATTTTCCTGGTGCGACTTTATCCGCTCCTTCAGTATAGTTCCACTACAAAAGGACTGAGTTAAATTGAACGTGGTGGTAATTATGAACTTTTGTTGTAAACGGACCGTAAATTTTTAGCCATCTATGGTATATACTGTAATTGTTATATGTAGTTTTAGTGTACATGGAATTCTAATAAGCTTCCTGTAAGAGTTAAACTTGCAATTAGTCAAATGACAAGTGTCAAAATAGTTCACAATTCATGCTGCATACCATAATTGTCGTTTAGATATATCGTTTATTCGAATTCCATCAATTTTAGTTAGTTTCTTTTCTAGTGTAGGTTAACCTTTTAACACATAAGTTTAGTTTTTTACAAAATCTTCACTACTGCCGGCTGTGCTTATCTTTTAATATCGATTGCTATAATAAACCAGTAAAAAAAATATATTTTAATGTATAATCACTTAGAATTTTACGACAAAGAAAACACTGTTGATTATTTTGTTTCCAGTAGTCGAAACGTCACAATTAATTTGACAGTTCTATGGTGTTGACCCACTGAACAGAGGAGTTGGTTCGCCTGGGAACGAGTGTGTGCAACAAACGTAACGTTCCTTGTCAGTTGAGTTTGGGTAAAAAAAAATTTTTTTTTGTGAAACGTTAGATTCCATTTCCAATCACCATTGTTTTCTTTGTGGCGCTCATATAAAGAATATAAATTAAAAAGAACCACTTTATAATTCTTGAAACTTAACCACTAATATCAATTAGGTAATTAACAAATTCTATACTTACAATCTTTTTATTCGCATTGTTTAAACAGCTATATCTGTAATGTTGCATAAATAATAACTATCTATGGTATATAACTTAATTACATTTTTTTCTTTTTTTTGCTCATGTTTTCTTTACAGAGAAGTGATAAGTAGTATAGTAACTTCTACTGCTGGACAGGAAGTAAGTGACACCTTTCCTTCTTTTCAGTATTTTGAGGCTGTGAAAAATACTGTGGCGCCCTGTTAGTTATAATTAGTTCTTAATTTTCTTTGTTGTTAGTTTTTTTTTTTGTTCTCTTAATGAGGATTTAACCCTAACCCCCCCAGCCTACGTGCTAGCCGGAGCAATTCAGGTGGTGTATGGCCTTTGGATACGATAAGGCGTAACAATAGTTATATCTCAGAAACGGTGGTTTCTAGGAGAAAATGTATTGAGATATTTTTTATAGATAATTATATGATCTACAATTTTTGTGTGACCTAATTTTATGATAAAACTTACCGTTTTGCTGAAAAATGCGAAAAACCAATTTTTGACATCTTTGACCTTGAGTAAACTTTTTCCACGTAGAGGATCGATGAGGACTTTTTAACACTTATTTATAATGGTGTTCCGAACATTCATACCAATTTTCAGCTCTCCTCGAATTTTTGTATCTTTAGTACTATTTTTAGGGCTAAATTGATCGGATTATTTTATTAGGCAAATAAAAAGATTTCAGCATCAGCTTTCAGGCTATCAATTTGATGTAAGTAAATAAAAAAAAATCAAAGTATATTTTGATGGTCAACTAAAAAATTTTGTTGTTCCCTTTTGGGAATTGTGAATAGCTACAATTGTGGAGATATGATTAAGGAAACGCTGTATAGATACCTACTGTTTAATTTTTAAAACGTATGGTCCATTTCAGTTAAATTTAACCATGTTTCGTCACTTTGAATTTAAATAATTTCCGTTTTCTTGGCTTTATCTCTTTCATTATTGCATTTACGTAAATTTTAAATTTGAAGTTTGTCTTTAGAAAAGAATAGAAGTTTGATTTGTTTCGAATATGAGAATTATTTAATTTTTTAGCGGAAACGCATGATCAATTGTATCTGAAATGAGGTATATCTAACAATACAATAACACAACCCAACTTATACTCGCTGATTTGAATGAAACCTACATACTTAATAATTAGCAAAAAATATTAAATACGTGTTTTTTGTTTCGGCTAAATACGCTTTTTAATGGTAGTTCAATTTTTTAAAACCTTTTTTTGTAGCTCAATGATACTACACATTTTTAGATACATACCAATTTTATAAGTTTCAATATGTTCCAGCTGTTCCAAGCCCAAAACATATACACTTTTACTCGTTGTAAGCAATATCAAAATAAAAATAGGATCATATGCCTTACTATTTTTACGTATATGCGAATTTTATTATCTAAAAAGAGTAACATATATGATTCTATTTCAAGTTGCTTACAGCGAGTAAAAAGTGTATTCATATTAAAATATTCCTATGTTAAAAAAACTCATTTTGAGTACAAATGTATGCCCTTGAAAATAGTATTGTAGTACTACGAATTTACGATAATAATGTTAGTACCACGTTAATTTTTACAAAAAAAATCTGATCATTCGCACAACAAACAAAACTAAATATAAAACTAAACGTCACTGCTGTAGTTGTCACTCAGTTTAACAGTGTATAGAAAATCTATAGCTTGTAGGTACATTGTCGTTAACCAAAGTGAAAACAAATACGTGACGCACATGATAAATTTAGTCAACTGACTTTGATTATAAAACTAATTTTAAATATTATCATGTCAGTACCTACCTATAAACAAAAAAAAAAAAAATACATTTCGGTATCTATTTGCCTACAAACAAACATACTACAAGGTAAAAAGTACAGAAATTAACAAAATTTACTATTTACCTTTGTCGTATTACTAGCTTTAAGTGAATATTTTCAAAATTATTATAAGTAATTGTAACTGGAATTAATGAAATTCAAATAGGTACAAAATGTTTTTGGGGTTTTAAAAAATTTAATTTATAATGAGCTTTTTGTAATCATAGATAACTATAATAGTATAAATGCAAAACTGTGTTTGTTTGTTTGTTTGGTTTGCTTTCATGCCTCAACAGCTTAACCTAACAGCTTTGCACAGACATAATTTGCGGAACAGAGACGGTTATAGGGTACTTTTTATTCCGGGAAAGTATTTCATTCCCGAGGGACAAAAGGGACCTTTTAATCGTTTTATTTAGGTGCATGTCGTTGGCCTCGCCATGACGAAAATTCAGTATAAAAATCAGATCGCGATTTAATACTTATTTAATACTATTAGTACCATCAAACGGAATTACATTGATATTAAGGGTAACTTTGACAGTTTTTGGGGCTACTTTAACAGTTGTCCTTAAACGCCCTTAATGGTAGGTAGAGTTCATTTCAAATAACTTGATCCTTTTTCTTATGTAAATTTAATAGTGACAGTGTCAACCCATTTCTATCAAATGAACTCTACTTAATAGTACCCTTAGGTTGTTTTTATGTAGGTAGAGTGTTTTTTTAATAAAAATGATAATCTGATTGTCAAAAATCGTTTTTCATTTAATTTTTTGAATAATGCTTAAAATATTAAATGTGTTTTTCAATATGATGTCGATGTAACCACCACGCTTTGGATTTTTACGTTGTATTTCAATGCATTGTCAAAGAAACCTCAGACTCAAGGTTATTTTGATTAAAAATATTCATATATTTTGTTTATTGTGTTTGGAATATGAATCTGTTCTGCAAAACAGAGAAGGAAATATGGTGTTCATTCCAGATGTTCATATTCCAAACAAAATAAAAAGCTATATATATATATATATATATATATATATATATATATATATATATATATATATATATATATACCTATATATATATATATATACCTATATATATATACCTATATATATATATACCTATATATATATATATATATATATATATATATATATATATATATATACCTATAGGTATATATATATATATATATATATACCTATATATATATATATATATATATATATATATATATATATATATATATATATATATATATATATATATATATATATACCTATGAACACCATATTTCCTCCTCTGTTTTGCAGAACAGATTCATATTCCAAACACAATAAACAAAATATAT
Organism: Brachynemurus nebulosus; assembly: GCA_035578155.1. Classification (NCBI taxonomy): domain Eukaryota; kingdom Metazoa; phylum Arthropoda; class Insecta; order Neuroptera; family Myrmeleontidae; genus Brachynemurus; species Brachynemurus nebulosus. The sequence goes on along the minus strand of JAPWDM010000001.1, from coordinate 33,009,208 downwards.
TATTGTTGGGGGAGGCTTAATTTTATTATTATACATTTAATAGTTAAAGTGACACATTGTTCTATTGGAGTAAAAAAAAATTTAAATTTTGCATGTTAAAAAAAGTTATTGACAAAAAGTTTCCGAAACATGTTTAAAGTAGCTCCGTTTGGGGGTACTAATTCTGAAACTTAAGCACTAAATAGGTATTAAATCGTGGCATAGTCTTTCTACTGAATTTCCGTCACGGCTGGGCTAGCGATATGCAAATGTTTCATTTTACATTCTTCTTGGAAAAACCTTTGCATACTTACTTGTAACTTCTATGAAACTTCCGTCAAGGTCATCAGCATCTGAACAACTTCCTAATTTAATTCAATTACATCACACCATTTCTTCACAGCCCTAAATATACCTACGTAGGAAATTAAATCATTACCCGATCAAGTGACCATCATTTGAAAGCTTGCAAAACGCAATAATTCACTGGCATCATCAAAGTTGAAAAATTCTTTTCAATTTTACATCACAGTAAAACACCTGACACGTCAACAATTTATCAATTTTGGCACCACACCAAACGAATATTATGATGCTCTTTATGATATTTAGAATTATACTCATATTATTGTCAATATTAGTGCAACAAAACTATATAGGTATGTTGCAGTCAGACAGTGACAGATTATGATATGTTTCGTTTTTGACGTCCCACAATGTTTAATTGTTTAGTTGTATCAATATCATATATCATAATTGTGACATCAATTACTCTTCACAATTGCAGTATAGATACCATAAAATAAAGATGCTTTTCAATCAGAAGCTGAATCCTTTGTTCAAATTATTAAAATACATGTTAACTGAGTATTGTTTTCTTAGATTGATTTTTCTTTTGTCGTATACTGTGTATGTGTAAATCATTTTAAATGATAATAAATAGTTACGTTAATTTCATCTGTTCATGCTGTAAATATAGTTTCAGAGACATTTTTTTCTTTTCATCTATACGTTGGTAATCGAAATACGTGACCTCTAGAATAGTACAATTTTTGGATTCTACTTTAAATATTGAACCAAAAAATAGATTGTAAAGGAAATGTAAAAACTTACAGTTGCAAAATTTGCTGAAATTAATTTTTGTTTATTACTAGCCGAACGAAATGCGCTTTACTTCGTATTTGTAGAATTCCATACCGTAAGATATAAGATCACGCTTGTGTCCGTTTGTCAGAGATTATGGCAAAAAAATTTTTCCAATTTTTTCAAAATGTCACACTAGTGGTCCCTCTTAATTAGTAAACTTTTTTGAGAAATAGGAACAAAATAAAAAGTGTTAAATTTCCCACTTTACCCCGAACTCGAAGTAAAACGGGAAATGCTTCGGGGCAAAATGACCAATTCCGTTTATTCAGGGATGCAGCGTCAACAAATATGCACCTCGTCATTTTCGTCATCTACTCTTGCACAGGAATTATGTGCCCCAGCGCCAAACGATCTTCACGCAATCCAATCCTCATCTGATTGCAAATAAAATTAACCACAATCTTCTTGCGATGAATTCGAATCCAGAGCTTTATTTTTTTTAAACTTCTTTTTTTTTCAGTCCTTTCCTTGTTTAATCTTCTTTCTTACTCGTCTTCCTTATCCTCCGTAAAAAGGGACAAAGTGTGATACTATCCCATTTTGCCCCATGTAAAATATTTTTTATGATGTTTTGTTGTTCTAACCTAAAAGAATATTACTCAAAAAATACTGCACCAGGTATTGGTTAATACCACTCCTAATAACTTAAAAGTAAAAAAGTGTATGTAACTCATGTACTTTCGTTTCTGCACATCAATAACAAACGAGTGTTCTGAATAAAGATACCCAGAAAATTTGTTTTTTTATAACTTTTACACTAAAGCTTACAGCAACACATTCTTTTTACATTGACTCAAGCAAGGTGGCTAAATAACGACCGAATGGCATTGTTGTCGACTCGCAAATATGTACTTGTCATGCGCACAAGCACTTTATCCGTTCTGCCTCGAGTCCCATTTTGCCCCTACTTCCCCTAAATAGAGTTTTCTATGAAAACAGTTTTTTATTGACTGACGCCTACTATTCATTTTTTTCATTTTCATTAAAATTACATTTTTCATTCAATTGCTTTTTTTCGGTTGAAAAAATAACTTACTCATACTCGGCTTGAAAGTTTTTTTTTATGGCCATGGGTACTTAACAATTCTCTGCTTTTAGCCTCGAATTCTCACACTCCATTCGAGACCACAAAAATAGCACTTACGGTCCTTGCCAAGTAATATAGTATTTCGACTCCTGAAGAATGCACTCATTACACATAAATATATTTTTTGTTAAGAAAATTTTGCAGTATTTCTCTTACTTAATAAAATAAATAAAGCGTACCATTCTTACACTTGAGTATATACCGTTACGACAACAAAATTTTTATTTATAGCTACTGAAGAGGGCTACAAAGTAGCCGAAACCGGTCTAGTGAATATTTTATATTTTATATTTTTTGTGGGTCCTTAAGGAGAAAAATTTTATTATTATGTATAATAATCCAGCCAAGCGCGCATACAAGGGGAGGGTCAAGGGGTCATAACCCTCCCCCCCCCCTCCCCCGAGGATTAAAAATATACATAAGATATTATTTAATTTTAAACACCATATAGGTAAATTTACCAGTTGACGTTTATTTTTGTTTTTTTGTCAGAAGTATAATTTTTAGTCCGATTATTTTCCGCGTCACCCCTCCCCCGAAGACCCGCGGCTGTATACGTCCCTAAATCCAGTCCACAATAACGGCTCAATATACTGATTTAATATACATTTATGTTCAGATTTTATATTAGACTTTTGTATACACGATTATTCTAAATCTAAAAATATCCAAACCTTTAATTATAGTCTATAATTATAATTTTTTTTCTTTTTTTGCCGTACATTCTAGTAACATTATTTTCACATTTATAATCTCCTAACAAAACGAAAAGTAACCTATTTTCTAATAGAGTAATGAAATACCATCATTTTTAATTTTAAAAAGACCACACAAATTAAACGTTATCAAATGGAAATAGAATGTTGTTAACAACATTATCCATATGACATGACATTTAAACCATTGCATTGTTACTATGAAAAATAAAAATTCAAGACAGCATAGCGTACAGATAACTTCAAAGCATCAAAAACGTATTTCACAGACAATACATTTATATTATATGTACTTCTCTACGGGAAAAGCTAAAATAAATTATATAATTTATACCAAAAAATACTTATAAATGGGCCAAGGCTTTCGTTCGCATCTAACTTCTCTTACGAGATAAAGAAAAACATAAGATACACTACTTCGTTAAAAATATGTACGTACACCATCTAAATGTATTATTATTCGCTATTTCTATTCAAAATAAAATTTATATGTGTAAAAGAAATAATTATATTCATACATAAACGTTACATATAAAAATAAATAGGTCATATCCCTATTTTTTGTCTCCTTCTACGAATACACCCAAAGTACAGCGCCACTTCAAAACACTGAAATATATATATTAACATTAGAATTATTGGCATGAGACCGGGTTATTTATCTGTCATTAACAGAAATCTTCCGCGTTGTAATCTTGCAAGATGGAACATTGTTAAAGTATGTGTGCTCAATATGTACATTGTTCATAGTATTTATTTTGATTCAGATGAATTGGAGAAATATTATATGTCAGAACACATGTAGACACTGAGTGATGTTGAACCTAGGAGCAGTTAGTCGATTAATCGATTAAAGTTAGTTTTATACACAATTATAATCATTAGTCGAAATTATCGAGCCTACAATAGTCAGTTAATGGACCTTAACCTTAAATTAACCTTGTAATTCTTTCAAAAACTATGTTTTCTTTTAAATTTAAACACTGATTCTTAATTTTTTTTTCTTGTTTGAAAATTTAAGATATGACATAATCACATTGCATTGTGTTAATGACACAAAAAGGAAAAATTATGCAAATGAATAATTTTTTAGTTTTTCTAGAAAATGAATAATTTTCTAGAAAAACAGATTACCGTAAAACCGTCTAGACCCGGACAGGGGGTCTAGACCCAGATACATACTTTGTACGAATCTTCAAAGTAAATAATTTCTACATTAACCTGCAACAATAAACATTTGTTCTTGACGTCATTAGAGAGAGAAACATCCTCTAAACAGCTGTACCAATAAAACTACGGATTTCAACATTTACTATCTCATTTTACAGGATTACTATCCTATAGTTTTTCAAAGAAATAAAATGTGTGTCTAACTTAGACATGTGATTTTCGTCATAATTGTGATATTGTTTTAGTTTTGATATGTATGTGTTCAGAATTTTATCGCGCATCATTTAATGATGTTTGAAATTATATTCGATGTATGTATATATAAAAAAATACATACTGTATACATATATCCGTTTAGACCCGGACACATCAGTTTATTACAGTATGGCCGCGATTCGCACTGTCTGTAACTTCCACTATCAGTACGTTATATTCTCGCCAGAATTACGCGGTTTATGCCTCCTTCTGGTGTCATATCGCATGTTTACTTCATAGAGAGGCATACTATGCATTGACCCCTCTCCTTTCCTGCAAAATGTTTTGAAGCCTTTGACATGAAGGTTCAAAGACATCAGACGATATACAACACTGTCCTAACCCCGACGGGAGAGATTAGTTTGCATGTTATTACATTATTTAAGTAAGTGTCCGGGTCAAGACCGATTTAGGGTATAGACCCGGACACTTACTAATTATTATTTATTTTTTTTATTTTTACTTATAATGAAACAAATGGGTCAGGGATATTACAAATAATATACACTCTTTCTAATGGTTATACTTTTATTGGTGATATCTATGACGGAAATATGTATAAACATAAAATTAACCGAAAAAATGTAAAAAAGTGTCCGGGTCTAGATGGTTTTACGGTATATAAAATTCTATATACAAAATTTAAAAAAAAATTCATACCTAACACTAGACAACATTAAATAAAACTCTAACAGAAATTAAAATACTACAAACTCTTTAACAAAAAATAAACTCTTAAATTAATATAAACACAAAGAAAACTTAAAAAAAAAACTAAAATGAGAAATCACTAGTATTCGGCTCCAACACCAGATAAATGAAATTCCGCAGCCCCCTAAAATTAAAACGAATACAAAGGTAAGAAAAATAAATCAGCTATAAACTAGTTACCCTTTGAACCCATCTGGATGCCTTTCTCTCGGCGACTTGGGCCATTCGCCACTAGGACGACCGACCCTTTCTTTTTCTCTATTATTGACCGCTACTGACTACTGGTGACTGTCTCTATCGATAACTGTATTTTATTACGGAGCGTTTTATTTGTACATAATTAACCTGTTCGATTCGCTGAGCCAAACAATTTTGTGACAACGACACTTTACAAAACGTACGCACGTTGTTTAAGTTTATTGACATGTATATTAATTTCGTAATGCACGTTTTGCAATATCGGCGGCTCTTCACAATGATTTACAAGATTCTGTATATAAAATCGCCTGCATATAAAGAAAAAATTGTTTAAATTTACATATGATTCACAAGAAGTTGATAAATTTTTAAAATATCTAAATTACTTTTCTCTTTCTCAACTTAACAAGAAAGCAGTAAAAAGTAATACATAATTTTTAAATACTAATCCACTTTTCCAAAAAGAAATAGTAATTTGTGTATTAAGAGCGCAAAATCGTACATTGCCGCTTGATTGAGTATGTTGACGCGCGACGTTATTCTCATGAGAGCGGCAGTGTCATTCTGTGCTCGAATTACACACACAATTTTTTTCTACAATTTTCGTTTTACTTAAAAAATACTTCAAAAGATAATTATGGACGTTAACATTTATTTTAATGTTATAATTTTTGCTGCTTCAAAAATATCTGGAAGTGTACTTGCAAAATCGCTGTCACTATTGCATTTTTCCATCATATATGTATATATATACAGTATTTATTAAATTATTTATTAACTTATTTTTTGTTGTTATTTACAATTATTTATTATTTTTAATTAATATTATTGTAGATAGTTATTTTGAAATTTAATAAAATATTTCATTTGTTCACAGATAAAAATAATATGAACTTTAGAATCTGTTTATTTGTTGCCATAGAAAGTACATACAACGCCTGCCCGATTTGTAATTAAATGTACGTTTAGCGAGCGACAAAGTATTACTTTACCGCTTCAAAGCGAAAAATAACAGCGTTCGGCAATCATCTGTTTTTCGCTTGTTTCACAGAGCGTAAAAGCCTTCTTTCTACTATGATTGTAGAAAAATATTTTTGTAATCAATCAATACCTATAAATAAAATTGAAGGGTCTGTCTGTGATTTTCGAATTTTTAGGTATTCGTATGCTTTTCAATTAGCAAATTCGACATATACATATACCAAATATAACATTAAAAAATTTTTTGTCTGTCTGTCTGTCTGTGTCTGTGTACGAACCGCTTTAACTCAAAAACTGTTAAAGGTATTGAGTTGAAATTTACAGAGAATATAGATATTAACCTCCTGATCAATCTTAGCAACATTTTAATGTAATCTCCCAAATGGTTATGTACAGGATGATACAAATAGAATCTTCATTAACAGTTCGTGGTCTTCTAAGTAAATTAGATTTTTGAAAATTTGGTTATAGAAGTTTTCAGTTATGAAGATTTTAATTAAAATATTTTTAACTTGGTGCCATTTCCGCTTATATACCGAAAGTTGACACCAAATTTGTTTTTTGAAGTATTTTTGACAGCAAACTTGAATTCGCTGAAAATTGCTACTAATATTCTATGTGACAGTGACATTTCAGCTTTTTGATTTGATACAGGGTGGTCACATAAAGCATTTTTTTAAATATTTTTTGTTTATTGTTTAAATCTTTTTTTTTTTCAAATGAATCACCTCCATTTTTTATCATAATTATGTAGAAAAATGTAAAGTCTATCTATTACTATAAGATATTCTTATATCTAAAACTGGTATTTTGAAAGTTACATAGAATTTATATAATAAAATTATCAGTTAGGTTTTCTATGGGCACGACTGACGCAAAAACCACGGGACAGATTTCAGTGAAATATTATAAATTTATTCTTTAGACGCATCATCATCTTAACATCGACAACATCCCCAGTCAAAATTATCACAATATTCTTTACGGGGGTTGATATATTCAAGAAAAAAATTGATATATCAAAAATACTAATTTAACAATAAACGGAAACAAAAGAAAGAAAAACAAGAGATTACCTAGGTTACGATAAAAATAATATTTAAAAATTTTTCAAAATTATTTTACTAAATTTTCACTTTAGAAAAGTATAGTAGTAAAGTTTAATTAGGGAGGAACTGAACATAATTTTAAAAAGTCCACCAGGCGTCGCGGATCCTGAAAAGGATTTAAAGTTGGATTAATTTAAAACCATCAATATGGGAACTTATTGAAAGTTCTCAAAGTGTGAAAATTAGATATATTAATATGGTTACTTTCGAGTCGTTTGGTGAGCGGAGCGAAGCAATACACGGAATTAACCTTTTATAGAATTTTAAACTGGTTGGCTAGCGAAGCGAAGCACTTTAAAGAATTGATTTGATATTAAATTTTCTCGATTTGTTTCGGAATAACTGATTTAAAGTAGCTTTACTCACAGTTAGGATAATTTTACGCGAATGAAATTGTAGGGCATAGTCAAAGGAGATAAAAAATAAATTAATGAATATATGTTTCAGAATTTTTTAAAAATTAATCCTTTAAAGAGTAAAATAGCGAATAAACGCAAAAAATGGGGGAAAGGTCAAAGTTTACATTTTCAACACCTACTATTCTAGCTTCTCCAACAATGAGTCAGCTACTTTAAGAAATGTTCAAATATAATGGAAACAGACTTATAGGGGATGTAGACGTAGGGGTTTAAATTTTCCAATAGAAATAGGGAGGATACTTCTTTAGAGTAAAGTCTACAAGATATTATTTATTATTTTAAAAATATATAAAATTTGAGTATTTTAAATCAATATACTTTTTCTATTTCTATACCAAATTCGTTGACACCTTTTTAATAGGCTTACTTTAGATTTTTAGTGTATGTTATATGCTTGAAGAAATGACCATTTAGTTTTTGAAAATTTTCAATTGTTTCTAGATAACTAGCCAAAAGGAGAAATTAAAAATAAAGAGGATTGATGAGTGAGCTTACCAATAAATAAAGCCTATCATTTCAGCTTATGATAAAAAAATAGGGGCAAAATATTTTAGCAAACTACCTAAAAGGAATTACCTTTACTAAATTATGAAATTCGCGCTTGCGAAGCCGCGCGTCAGCTAGTTTAACATAATTTTATTGTTTATGAATGTATTTCATTTGTTAATTTTACTAAATTCTTTTGTTTTTTAGAATGAATAAAACGCACTCATTAAAAATGTTACTACATGAAAAACATTCCGTGTCATCTCTGTTTAAAATTCCACTTATTTTTATTTTATTTTAATATTTTATTTTATTTTTTTTTCATTCATTTACATTATTATAAACAAACATACTGGTGAAAAGCGGTACTCATACTTTTGTAGAATTTTTGTAGGTACTGTCTATTAAAAAAGTTGTACGGAATAAAAAACCCTACAAAATGTATATTTATTCTATTGCGGATAACAAAAAATCTTTCAGGACTTGGCAGGTATATAATAAAATTCACAAAAAAAGAAACAAAAACTACATTAAATATTTAAATAGTGTTTACATAAAAATATTTAAATATTTTTATGTTTATACTGTAATATGATATAGATAAAACCATTTTATTTATGGTAAATAGATTTTTTAATACAATTCGAAAAGTGTTTTTTTATTAACTTTTTCTGAATAGCTGGCAGCTGTTTGTTCGTAATTTACATATTAAATAACTTTCGAAAATTGCTTTAATAAAATAATAATTTTGTATTTCGTTTTCTTAAAAAAGTGTTTTCCTTGGACGAGGAATACTTGTAAGCATATTTTCCTAGGTATTAGCAAGTCTTAGTTTCTACAAAGGTGGAAATTGAATGTTCGCAGATAAAAAAGAAAATGTATTACTTCGTTTTAGATAAGGAGTAAAAAATTGAAATTGACCTTAAGTTCAAATAACAATAATTGAATAATTTGTTTAAGTAGGAAAAAAATGTCTCATTACATAGTAACAAAAATGTTTAGTGCCTCATAACTTATATTGAAACATTAATTTTCTTAAAATTTCATCGTAACTCTCTGACTGTTTTGAGAAATAATAACTAATAGCCGAAAAGGTGGCGACATTCGGGGTTAAACAGTTTTATGAAAATTCGGATTTAGGTATTTGTTTGTCTTCAATGAACATAACTCTTTATAATATTAATAGATTTGAGCGTTACTTTATGCTATTCCATATTTGTAAATAATAATCAAATATTTTCCTTCGCAAAAATACCACTTTTTTTGTTTCGAACCGTCAGTTTATTTTCAAACAGAATTTCACATTCACATTCTATTTGAAAATGATCTGACGGTTCGAAACAAATATTGACCCAGTTTCAAAATAAAAGTGGTATTTTTGCGAAGTAAAATATTTGTTTATTATTTACGAGCATAAATCTATTAATGTCAGTACTTTAGCTTTGGTACACCTAGCAATGGTGGGCTCTCAAAGTTGTAATAAAAAGTGGTCCCATTGGCAAAAAGTACCACGTTTATTTTTTCCTAAGTAAAATGATTTTCTTTTTTAAATAATTCACTGTTGAGAGATTTACTTTGTGAATTTTCATTTTAAATATTGAAAATATTTAAAGTTTTAATTACTTTGTCAGTTTCACGAAAAATAATATTCTTTTACTTAACGCGTTTTCAGCCTTTTCGGCCATCATCAGAGTAAATTGATGAAAATAAAATGATGAGATTTATAGCTAAGGAAGATGTGTAGAAGGGGTGCAATATTATTGAAAGTAAATTGGGAAAAACCCTTAAATTTTTGTTTCGGAACAACTGTACTTACTAAGTTGAAAGCAATCGAAAAACTAGTTTGCAGGTACCGATATGGTAGAGTTATTTTTACCTAATATTATGACAGGTCTAAATGACTTGTTTATGAGTAAAATAAATTAAAAGTGTCCAAAGTTATTGATAGCTTGATGTAATTATATTCGTTCAGAAATATATTACACCCCTCCTAACACATCTTTCTTAGCTATAAATCTCATCATTTTATTTTAATCAATTTACTCTGATGAGGGCCGAAAAGGCTGAAAAGTAAAAGAATATTACTTTTCGTGAAATTGACAAAGTAATTAAAACTTTAAATATTATTTTTACATACCAAGGAAGTTGTGCAAACAAATTAAGTTCTGATAATTTTCGTTCAATCTACACTCCATTCTTAATGTTCGTGAATTTTTTCAAATTTTTATGAACAATTGTTCTGGTAATAAAGGCCGCAATTTTTATGATGTTTTTCCAAAAAAAATAAATAAATAAATAAAATGGACAAAAGTATGTACTGAATTTGTGCTTTAATTGCCTTTCATTTGATACCTTACTTGGTGTTCTTGGCAAAAATTTTTTTTTTACCTTCCAGATTATCTCCTAAAATTAACCCCCAGAATCGAAATTCAACTTCACCTCTAGTATTAGTCCACCACACTCTATCTCCGTGTTAAGTTAGAAGTTTTCACGTTGAGTGATTTCAGAGGAAATTGCCTGTAACACTCGTACAGACACCGAAGTGATTGCATAAGTGTTTCGTTTTGCCAATTTTGGTACGCAACACTAAAATGTATTTTATTCTAAATGAAAATAAAATAAAATAACAAATAAAACAGGAAACCATAATAGGTGACGATTTTCACAAAACGAAACCTCCAGTTTGTAAACAAATATCAGTGTTGCGGAAAAAAATACAAATATAATGCCTACACAGCCTATAATTTTTAAAAAATGATCATAGAAGCACATAAATACATAAAACCAGATATATATATATATATATATATATATATATATATATATATATATATATATATATATATATATATATATATCGATACCTATTTTTTTTAATCTTATTAAAGGTTTTCTCTTTCATATTTCCGGTTCGTTCGAGAAAAAAATTTTTCTCTTTTTTCTCTCGAATATTATAAAATTTGTTTTTCTTCTCCATCATGGTAAATGTCATCTCCATGGTAATATTGGATGAATGGGCGAAGTGAGAGTGATAAGTTTTCATTTAATTCTTTCATGATTATTATTAATACACACATGAGTACACATACATACGTGTCACGTATATTTTATTTCTCAGAGAAAAGGTTTTTTTATAAAAAATTTGTTATATTATATAATTTGTTAAACTCTCTTTATGCTTTTTCTAAAAATTAAAAAAAAAAGTTAGATGAACATAAAGACATTATTTGCTAACGTTATCCAAAATTTTATAAAATTTAATAAGAGCATTCATAATTTTAATGAATTTTTTTTAATTTTTTTGTACGTAATAAGTTTTATAATATTATTAATCATTAATGTTTTCGTCAAGTTTCTTCAAAAATAGGTAATTATTTACTCTTTAACATTTACGCTGTAAGTGCCAAAAATGGGCCTAATTTTGATCTTTTTTGTTAAATATTTTACATATTTTTGTATGGTAGTAGTGGTTCACTGAAACTTTAAGCATATAATATTTAAAGTACTGAATTTTCAAAGACAATATTATTAATTAAGTGGTTTCGGAAGCAAATATTCATTCAAACACAAAAATACCTCTTCTGTAAAGGTGGAAATGCTAAGGAATACAAAAAATATATATCAATTTAACTCAAAAATAGTCTTACGTTATTGATAAATAAAGTAAACCTAATTAAATATAATAATAACAAAATGGAAAAGAGTCTAATTTTGTCAAACGTCAAACCATTTTTAGTTGATATTATATCTATGGCTTGTAAATCTTTTTCCATTTTAATATGGCCTTTATGACTCAACTCTTAAATACCGGCCAAATTTATCGGCCATCTTCAACGTTTACGGGGTGAAACCAGCCCCTAAATTTGAGGGTTCAAAACGTATTTCTTAAGATATCTCTAAAACTATAAAAGATAGAGAAAAACTTTAAATTGACCAAATGCTAGTCTTTGAAAGACCTATTCACCTGTATAGGTTAAACCAAAACAAGGCCGTAACTAGGTCTTTAGGGGCCCCAGGGTAAAAGGTACATTCGGGGCCCCTATATTTTTTAACGTTTGAACATACTTGTGTGGTTGTGTGTATTATTGTGTATGCATTGGCAGTTAGAGATGAAGGGAAAAGCTATAACATTATTAGGTATAGTTCATTCCAAGTTTATTAATAATTAACAAAATGAATAATACTGCAGTACAATAATGAATAATACCCAAACTCTAAGTTAAATAACTAAACAAACTCTAACTTAATAATATGTGGTTTAGTTCATGAAAACACAAAAAATACTAAATAAGTATTAATAGATTTGAGCGTTACTTTATGGTATTCCATATTTGCCTAAACTAAATTGCTAACAGGTGTAGTAGTTGAATGCAACTAAACTTGTCATTATAATTGTTTTTTTCTTGACTTGCCACTGGCAAAAACATCAATAACTCCCTTGAAATCATGTCCCTGTGCTCTATCATTAAAGCACAGGGAGCTTCGTAGATAGTTTTTGATAGACAGTGAGATACATAAAACAAGAGTGATTTAATTCAAATGGTTTAGGTAATTTAATTCATTATATGTCACCTTTATTATACGTCACAAAAACGTCAGTTAATTTTGGATTTTCTTGTATTCTTTTGGGGGGTCCCTTTGGCTGGGGGCCCCGGGGTAATTCCCCGGCTGCCCCAGTCTAATTACGGGCCTGAACCAGGGTCGGGTTCATAAGAGGGACTGGAGGGGTGAAAATGCGGATAAATTTTCCTGTATAACCTGAGTGGTTCAATGTATCAAATTTTTACCATCATAAATAGAAAAAGCACCAAAAATTTGGGAATACGGGTTTTTGAATTTTTCCGAAATATGTTTGGTATCCAAAATATAAGAAAGAAAAACTAGGGCAGATTATATTGTATTATTATTGATTGGAAATATTTTCTATATTTTTTTATTTCTATGTTTATTGCAGCATGAAAATGTAAAATTTTTACTTTCCGATAATGATTGATGTATTTTTCAGTGCTTAATTAATTAGTTGTTTAGCCATGCGTATATTTTATTATATTCTATATGTTTTACACCTATTTTTGCCAAAGTTCCGTTCAGCAAATCAACTGTCTTTATTTTCTTACAAATTCTTTTTAAACAAATAAACGCGGTTTATTTCTTTCTCAACATGCAATCAAACTACTTTTCTTATTCTTTTTTGTATGCTTTATAGGTGTCAACTCCATTTCCTAAATCACAAAATTTATTACAAGGAAACTTTAAATATTTTTAATATTTATTACAAGGCACCTACACAGTAAATGAAAGAGATTACTGCTTGTCTTGTCGAATATTCATTAAGATAGGCAGAGTTTTCCTCTACCTCTTATAGTTTTCGAGATATCTTAAGAAATACGATTTGAGCCCCCGCCATTTTAGGGGCTGGTTTTACCCCGTAAATGTGGAAGATGACCGATAAAAGAAGATACGAGTCTCTTATTTTTGCCTCTTCTACACATCAGCGAAATTTTATCGAAATTGCGATTTCACTTTGAGTGCATCTCCTTGTCAGAAACAAAAGTTTATAAATCTTTTGTGACCAAATATATCAAAACATTGACAATTGCCCTATGCTTCGATTTCATGTAGACTTAAGCCAATTTTATGGAAACTTTAATTAATTTTTTTTTTATTTTTTTGAATTAGTAAATTTGATTTGAATGTTCAAAGATTTTAATGTGGCAGCATACGTAAAATATACCAGAGATAAGACAAGAAATATTTAATTCAAATGATGAAAATATGCCAACAACCATTTGAATATTTCACTTAAAAATCTTCATCTCACAGCTTGTTAACCTACTGTTTTTCTTACACTTGATCTATGCATCAACATAATATTGTCGCATGAAAATAAGCCACAAAACAAGTATCTTCTACATCTCTTTACAAATAGTTCTCGAAAATGATTTTAATATCGATTTAAATATCCCCACTCTACCAAAATATACACATGTATTTGCGAAAACACTCCAAGCTTTTAATCTGACTTTTAATATTGTTATTCTGTCCCGTCGTTTCCACTCCAACTGTTATTTATTTTATGAATTTGTTAACGTACTAGAATTTTACATTTTGTTATATTTTTGTACGCATTCATTACGTCACATGTTTATTTGTTTGGGGAAAATAACCCGAAAACATTTAAACTAAAAACATTTTATTTAATTGGATATATTTTTGAAAGGAAAATTAAAATTTAATTTTATCCGTAGAAAAATTTTTTGTAAAATTCATGTATTTTAAAAGGATCTGTTTATATATCTGTTTGTTTTTCGTTAGTTCACTGACAAACAATTGGTTTTGTTGGAAGAAGGTAATACATAGAATTTGATTTGCTCATAGTGGACAAACATTCCAATTTGTCAAGACGCAATTGGGTTTTTAAAGAAAAATTTTTTTGTTATAAATGGAAATATCATATTAAGTTTTATAAGAAAACTCTTTTTATTTTATTTTATTTTATTACGTAATATTTTAGGCAGTTCTCGAGAACACTCGAGCGTATATATGACGTGATAATATTTATTTACCTGAACATACAATAGTGTCATTTTATTTTGAATGGGGTATTTGATAGTAGTTGAAAAAATATCTATTTTGATTTTTAAATAATTACTCGAGTCATAATGATACAGAATATTGCTTTTTTACAAATTATTCAATTCAAAAATATAAAAATTTTAATTAAATAAAATTACAAAATTTACGTTAAAAATGATGTAATCAAAAACATCAAGCAAAAGCAGCTTACGTCCAAAGCTCACTGTATTATTTTGTAGTTAGGAAAAAAACTGTTCACTTTTTTTGTAACTATGAAAGAAAAAATTCCTTAATTTTTTTAAATTATTTGACAATTAAAAAGTGTTTAATCGTTTACACTCAACCTTGTTAAACCGTTATAAAATGAAAGAAAATTTTATTAAAGCTGATAGTAACAATTTGTCAAGAATAGACGCATTAGTGATAGGCTTTTAAAAAAAAAAATAATCCTGATTTTTACTCCACCGAAATAAAAAATGTAAAAACTACATTGTGAGTATACAATCTTTATAAAACTTTGAAAGTATGTATGACAAACTTACTATAGGTACATGTGTTTCTTTCATTGTGGCAGTGCCTCCAGACAATCTTACGGAGACGACACAGTTGGATATGTCCAGTTAAAATTAAATTAAATTCTAAAAACAACACAAATGTCACAAGTAAAACCACTACCGATTCAATGTTTTAGAGCCAATGACGTCATACGATTTGAAAGAGACAGAAAGCATCGTTTTGGTGGTCTTTTAAAAAACTGAAATTTTATCGGTGATTTTTATTAAAAATATAATAGGTATAAAATAATTTAAAAATATGTACTATGAGCTTAGTAAGAGGTAACACACTAAGATGGTTATTAAAAAATTGTCAAATACCCCATTATTGCTACTATGCAATTATTGCCTACTATATAAACATTTTTATATTCAATAACTTATTGAAAATGTCTAATTAATAAAAAGTTATTGAGCTTGTTTGGTACCATAATATGGTAATAATACAAAGATATTAGATATTCTGTGATCAGAATTAACTTTTATAAATCCTTTATCACACAATGCTAATTAATTCAATAACCACAAACAATTGTTCATACTAAATTTTAATGATTTAGACAGTATATACGAGCTGTCAACAGTATTTGCGACATTAACGTAATGACGTCACTAACATCGCAATCTTTTGTGGTGCTGTTTATAATCAAATGATATTTTATTAGGTTTTAATTAGTCATTTTTAATAATGTGTAAAAAGAGTATTTTCACTGATCTATTTGCCGAATGTCTGTATAATTGTGCAGAAAATGTAAAATATCTATCTCTACTATGCGCGAGTTACTGCCAGGATAGGTAGCCCTGATTTTACATACTTCGTAGACTAACAGACTCTTTACACGACACTGACCAGCCTGACCAGCATCGATTACACTGGCATTCAATAAATTGTCAAAAAACACTGATTTTGTGTAGCTATATTGCTCTTTTTATAACAATTTTTTTAAGATAAATATTTGAAAATATTTTTTTCTCTTCTTGATTGGTATGTTAAATATTAAAGATCAGTACAGACTTACCCAAGAATCTTAGATATTTGTTTGTTATGTATAAATATATTAAGAAATTTTAAAGAATTTAATTTTGTTCTGTCCTAGTTATTTCTTCATCTAAAGGAATTTTATTGTGTAAGGATATAATATCGATTCCGATTCTTTTATTTGTTGGCTATGTAGGTTTGACCATTTATTTTCTAGTGAATTAAAAGGAAAATATTTATGAATCGACAGTATAGATGATATGTATTAGTCCAAATAGTATGTCAAAATATTGAAAATAAAAAAAAAAAATAAATAAATCCGTTTCTTTGTTTTTACTATTTGTTTGCTGATCGTAAAAACCGTGTATAATTTTGTAGGTAAACTATATAGGTAGTCGGTGTTAAAATTTGAAATCAGTGGAATATAAATAATATCTGTCTTACAAAACGTCGTTTTGTAAGAAGTATTAAAAATTCCGACTTTCTGATATTTTTACTTTCACTCTGCTATTCCAGAGCCATCGTAAGGCTAATTTTGGCTCTTTAGTCTCTTTTCGTAGCTATGTAAGAGGCGAAACAGCCTTTCTAAGCATTTTGAAGCGTACGGAAACGCGTCTGAAAAAATGTTTAAAGATTTTTTCTACAATCTTAGTGGAAAGAAGGCTTTTGCGTTCTGTGAAGAGAGCGCAAAATGGCTATTTGCCGAAGACTGTCGTTGCCGAGCAACGAAGTACTACTTTTCACTTTAAAGCGTAAAGTATAATAATACTTTGTCGCTCGCTCAACATATATTTAATTACAAATCGGGTAGGCGCTGTTTATATTTTCTATGGTAACAAATAAACAGATTCTAAAATCATTGGTTTTATGTAATCAAGTGAAATATTATTTTATTAAATTTCAAAATAACTAGAAAATATTAATTAAAAATAAAAAAACGCCGTGAGCAGCGGGGCCCCATCACGGTAGTCGAATTTTCCCCTTCATCTTCGGTATTGAATGTTTACAAGCGAAATGTGATTGAAAATCTACAACCGAATTGTCATTTTGTTGGTTTCAAAACTGGTGATGAGTGTTCGGCTGATCGAGGCTTTAAAAAAAGGTTCTAAGTATTTAAGGGCTGTATCTCAGTAAATTTCAATTTTGTGCCGAAAACAGGTAGCAGAAAAAAAACCAACACAATTCGTACGAGGGCATTCCTGCCCATGTTTATCCGCTAATTGCCTTTATGTTTTAGTTTTAAATATTAAAAAAAAGGACCTTAAATAGTAAACTGGAAGGCCTTTATAAAGATATTTTTTCTTTCAAAAAAAAAAAAAAAAATAATAAAAAATAAAAAAAATAAAAAATAAAAAATTATTTCTTCGGTATTGAGTGTCTACAAGCGAAATATAATTGAAAGTCCACAAGCGATTTGTAATTTTGGTGGTTTCAAAACTGATAATGAGTGTCCGGTTGATCGGGGCTTTATAAAAAGATTTTAAGTTTTTAAGGGCTGAATCTCAGTGAATTTTAATTTTGTGCCGATAGAAGTTAACAGGGAAAAAGCCAACACAATTCGTACGAGGGCATTTCCATCCATGCTTATCCGCCAATTGCCTTTGTGTTTTACTTTTAAATATTAAAAAAGGAACTTAAATAGTAAACTGGAAGGCTTTTATGAAGATATTTTTTCTTTCCAAAAAAATCCAAAATTTCTATTTTATAAATAATAAAAATCCAAAATTCCTAAATAATAATTAAATAAATAAATAAACAGTGACTTTAATAACATTTGCAAATTACTTAATATGTATGTATTTCATTTGTTAAAAAATTGTATTCACTTTTTTTTAAATTTTTTAAAATTACTATTCGCCTACTTGTATTTAGAATAAACATAATGCTTTTAAAACACATTTAACAATAGCATTCAATTCCGATGTAAAAATGGGAGAAGTGGGGGGAAAAGTGATGTGGACTCCCTACAAGGTACTAGCTGGATACTAACTGAATACACGTACAAAATTTCAGCCCTCTAGGTTTCCTTATGGAGTCTCTAGACGTGTTAGAAAACAAGCAAAAAAATTAAGGAAATATTGGCGTAAAAATCGTGGGGGTAAGGGTTAAAAGTTGAAACCTCCAAAAAACAGTGTCTGGCTATTAGCTTAACCTGTACACCAAATTTCAGCCCTCTAGGTTTATTTGGGGAGATTTTGACCCGAACGAAACTGTTAAAAAACAAGAAAAATCATGTTCTTTTGGGTATAAAAATGGTGGGGGTAGGGGTTAAAAGTCGAGACCCCGAAAAGGCACCCCCTTGATACTAACTCAATCCGAACACAAAATTTCAGCCCTCTAGGTTTATTCGGGTGACCTGTGCGAGTGGTACAAACTTCGAAAACGTCGAAAATGCATGAAATTGTAGCTTAAAAATGAGGGGGGTGGGGGTAAAATATTAAAACCTCCAAAAAGCACAACCTAGGTACGAACTTTATCAACATACCAAATTTCAACCCTCTACGTTAATTCTGGGGGGCTGGGGGCCTGTTAGATCCAGCGAAAATCGTTTTTCCCCCCTCTACTCCCACCATATCATCCTAGGAAGCTGAATTTTGGATATGTTGTAGATAATTGACCGAAACATTATTTAAAACCGGTTTGGAAAAGTTTTATTGCTTTTCCGCCCCCCACCACCCCCTTAAAGGTCGGGTCCGAAAAAAAATTTGCCCAAAATTTGACCCCACTTTGATAGTATTGTTGTGCATCGGAATAAGCCCCACTTACCAAATTTCATCTCTTAACTTCCATAGGGGGGCCCTACACATATTAAAAGGTTGCGGGAAAATATATATATATATATATATATATCAGACATCTTTTTTTTTTACATAATCGTGTTCTACGGGTCCGAAAACGGATAGCGCCCCTGGTCTCGCCTCTCGCAGCTCTTATCGTATAGACTGTATAAGTCTAATTTTTCGGAGAAAATTCGACTAAAAATAACTATAATTAATAAAAAATAAGAATAAAAAATTTTAAGAAATCTATACATATATGATATGGAAATATATAATTGTGACAGTGATTTCTCAAGTACATCTCCAAATATTTCTGAAGCTGCAAAACATTAAAGTAAATATTAACGTGCATTATTATTTTTTAAGCATCTTTTAAATAAAAAATACATTTTATAAGATTGTAGAAAAAATTTTGTGTGTAATTCGAACACAAAATGATATTGCCGCTCTCATGAAATTAACGCACACCGCCTGGCGGCGTCGCGCGTCAACATTCTCAATAGAGCGGCAATATACCATTTTGCGCTCTTAATACACAAATAACTATTTCCCATTTATAATCCTTTTGGAATATAATTTTTAGATAATTTGCGCGTTATTTGAGCCAATAAAATAAGAAAAGAAGTGGAATAAACAAAATTTAAAAGTAGTGTAAGCTCTTAAATTCTTAATGAATAACTATGTATTTTTTACAGTGACTATAATTTTTAATCAAACATTTCATATGCATCAAACTAATAATTAATTATTTTATTCATTACTTCAATTTAATTAATTACATTGAATGACTCGATGAAAATTAGTTGTATTCCCAATTTTATCGAAAGGTGGCGTTGATCACTCTAAAAAAGGTCACTGTTTATATTGGTTACGGAAATAATACTCTTTTCAGTGGATTGAATCTTTTTAATCTAATTACTGAGGTGAGTTGTTTCAAAGAATAGAATCAACTAACTCAAAAATTGAACTGAAATAAAAGTGTTTGGGTAAATGTGTATATTATTTGAATACTTGCTGTTATATTGTATATTCAACTGTATGTCTATTAAAAGGGTTTTTCAGTTAATTGTGTAATTGAAATTTGAAAATATAAATAATAATGAAAAGTAGGGTAGAGCGGGGCTAGTTGAGCATAGGTGTAAGTTGGGCAATCGAAATATCTCAGAAACTATACATGTCACGCTAATACATTAAATGGCGGATAGAAGCGGGCAAGAGAGGGGAACTAATTACGCGACTTCCAGTTGCAACCTGTCGATCGAGTGGGGGTATGCGCACGCTTTATTTATTTTGCGTATAAAAAGTAAAAAATCTTTGTGAATATTTCTTCTATACGAGGCAATTTTTATCTATGTTAAATCAAATAAGTGTTAAACTTTTATAAAATTAATATATTTTTGATATCTAGAAAGGATTTGGTTCTAATTTAAACAGTTTTTTTCATAACCTCACTTTTGTATCAAATTGTCTGAGTGGGGTAAGTTGAGCAATAGAACTTTCGTTTGCATTAATTGTAACAGTGACAATTATGATGAAGTTCTTAATATCTCTTTTAATTGAAATTCTTTTTGATTTATTACTTAAACGTTAAAGTCTGGTATTAAATAGAAAGACTGAGTATATTCCAAATATTAAGTTTAAGATTGTAGTTTAAATACTAAATTGAAGTTGATTTTCTGTTAATATTATTTTCTGTATTTAATATCCAAAGAAAATTACTTTTTGTTTCACTATTATGTCGCTAAAGCATTATAAATAAAAGATTGACTGTCAAATAATCATTTTATTTTATGTCTGATAAACAACTAAGGCATGGTTTGGCTACATTTTCTAGCTGCTCAATTTATCCCGTACCCTTGCTCAACTTATCTCACCTATGGGGTACCTAGAGCATGTCTGAGTTCCTTCACTTAAACAGCTGTATCTCTTAAATGTGAATTGTTAAAAAAATGTTACTATGGGGACTTTAATAAAGGAAAAAATTACCTACACATCAGTATGCATAACAATAAATTTGGACTTACGGTTGAGGAGCTATGACCGATTAAGTGAAAAGTTGCACAACTAGCCCCGCCCTACCCTACTAGTTGTTAAAAAACTATAGTAAGATTAGGTAGATAAATATTTACTTACAAGTAAAGGTCTTCAAGTGATAATTCCCGATTTTGATGAAACTTGGTAGGAGTGTAGAATAGGCAAAAATAAGGAACCAGTATTTTCTGTTATTAGTCATCTTCGCCTTTAACGGGGTGAATCCAGCCCCTAAAGTTCGAGAATCGCATTTCGTACGATATCTCGAAAACTATAAGAGATAGAATAGAATAGCAGTAATCAAATATACACATAGCTAAATTACCAGTTAAGTAAGTACTAAAAAAATTATGAATCATTATTGAAACGTAAAAATTTACATTTTTATGATGAAATAAATTAATATAAAAATAAAAAACAAGTATAGAAGGTATTTGCAATCAATAATAATGCAATCTAATCTGCCCTAGTTTTTTCTTCCTTATATTTTTTTGATACCACACATATTTCGGTAAAACTCAAAAACCCGTACCCCCATTTTTTGGTGTTCTTTCTATTTATGATAGCAAGAATTTGATACATTGAACCATTCAGGCTGTACAAGAAAATTCACCCTCAATTTGATTCCTCCAGCTCGTCTTATGAATCCGACCTTGGTTTAACCTATACAAGTGAATAGGTCTTTCAAAGAGTAACATTTCGTCAATTTAAAGTTTTCCAGTATCTCTTATAGTTTTCGAGATATCTTAAGAAATACGATTTGAACCCCCAACTTTAGGAGCTGGTTTCACCCCGTAAAAGTGGAAGATAGCCCATAAAAATAAAAAATACGGGGCCCATATTTTTGCCTACCTATAAAGTTTCCTCAAAATCGGGATTTATCACTCCAAGACATTTCCTTGTTAATGTTAGTTACAAGTTTTAAAAAGCTAAAAAAAAAATTAAAAATGTAATTGTTTCCTTTATAGTTCAAGCAAATTACTGATTAAGGCCGGGCACACATTGAGACGCAGTTAACGCAGGCAGGGAAGCGCAGTTTCTGTGACTCGTGGTGTAGAACGGCACAGCGTGAATTGCAATGAAGAGCAGAGCAGAGCAGCAATCCGTCGCACGAAACCGATGTGACACTCATGAATGTGACACAGAAACTGCGCGAAATTTTAACACGAGTAGGTATTAGTTGATTTTATTTCGTCGAAATGAAAACAATAAAAGAAATTGAAGAAAAATAGTGCTTCCCTGCTCTGCTCTGCTTTTAAATTCATGCTATCTCGTTCTACAGAAACTGCATCAACTGCGTCTCAATGTGCGCCCGACCACACGTGCTTTCCTGCTCGGTCCTGCTCTGCTCTGCTCTTCCCTACCCTGCGTTTACTGCGTGACGCAGCTCAATGTGCGCCTGACCTAAAACTTTGTTTTTTGCCAAAATTAGTAGCTGGAAGGGAAAATATGGAAAAGATAGGAGAAAATCCGTAAAATTCGATGAACTATTTTTAAACAGCTGAATCGAATTGAAAATAACTTTATCCCAAAAAATGGGGCTGGAGAATTATTAGTAATATTTTTCAACCTATTTGCAGCTCTAACTTAATGATTTTTAGAGACATTGTCAAAAAAATAAAATTTTAAAATATGAACAATAATCGAAGTTTGCTGGATTCATAAATATGATTAATCTTTGGGTCATTTAATTTGCATAATCTGGAATAACTTAATAATGCGCGCACTTATTGCATACGTTAGTACATACCTTTAAGAAAATTTTAAGCCCGTAAACGTGCCTGCAGGTGGCCCAGAACCTGGTTAAATCGAATTCTGCGAAAACGTCTTCTTTTCGAAAAATTGATTTTTGCAAAAACTACCAAATGTTTGGCAATTTTTCAAAAACGTACCTATTCTACTTGCCAAGGACTATACTTTCGCGAAGTTTCATAAAAAAATATTTTTTTCCCTTTAAAGTATAAGCAATTGAAAAAATCGCGATTTTTGACGGTTTTTTTGCGATAGCTAATTTGTTTATGCACGAATTTGCATGAAATGGGTCTCGTGCTATTGATCTTAAATAGTTCTACAATTTTTGTACGAAGTTCAGCCTTTTAAAAAATGCAAAAAACTGTTTTTGGCCTTCTTTGGTCTCCATTTTGAGGAACTTCTCCAATGATTCAACTGTTTAAAAATAGTTCACCGAATTCTACGGATTTTTTCCTATCTTTTCAATATATTTTGCCTTCCAGGTACTAATTTTGGCACGTAAAAATTTAATTTGCTTGCACTTGCGATTATACAATTACCTCTGTATAATCGGACGGAGCATTTTTCACGGAGCCCGACGACGACACTTAGGATAAATCCGGCCCTGACTATACTGCTACAATTATTAATACAATTATTTATCAGATTATTGAAGACAATGTTAGATCATAATGCCAACTGCATTAATTGTCCTGCCATCTAACTTAAAAACCATTTGAATCATCATTATTAAAAACTTTTGACATAATGATTATTTTCGGACAATAAATTCAGTTGAAAACTATTTGTGTACATTATCATTTACACATTCTAATGAGCCGCTAATGTCCTCTAGTCGCTCGGATAAAGCACACACATTCGCTGTTTGCCGTCAGCACAGCAGTTGAGTATATAATAATGTGAATAAGCAAATGATAACAACACATCATAATGATAATATTATTACGTCTGAACATTATTTTGCAACATTTAGGGTACCTACTGAATGATTATGTTGTACTCGACAAAGACAGACAGAAATTTAGTATGTATGTCTGTCAGTATGTAGCCCACTCACGCCTTTGTTCACTCACATAGCAACCAACTTGAACATTCCATCCTTCTATTTTCATACGCGTATATACATATTAGTATGGGAGGTAGCGTTACATTTTTTCGAGGAATTTTATATCGAATAAATCTGGTCTTGGACTACTGATTAATATTCAGTAATTGGTAAAATGAACGTCAGTCGTCGCACCCGCGGTGGGGCTAAAAGTTACAGCATGTTAAAGTTGTCAAAAAAAATTTGGATCAAGTAATTTTATACCGTGCCAAAATTTCTGGAATGATTTTTCAGGTAATTTTCAACAAAAAAATGACCGTCAGCTTGTAACGACGCTGTTGCAAGTGCTGGGAATTTTCTTCAATATTTCCATTTAAAGTTTTCAGACTTTAAACATAAAAAACAATAAAACATAAAGTGAAAATGAAATTTCTTACTAATTGTAAGGGGTCGACATATTTTGAATAGTTATGTTACGTATATTGCATAAAAATCAAAGCTTATATTGATCAAATTTGAATGGTTGGAATGAGATGGAGTCTTGTGACGTCAGGTTGCCATAGTAACCACCACACACTTGGAAAGCAGACTAAACTATAAAATAAACTTAAGTAAAGCTTCTATCTCATTTGAACTCCATGTAAACTGTATTTCTTTACCATATAGAAGATAAAAGAACATTCTCGAAATTTCCAAAAGCAAATTTATAAACTGTTGCAAACAAAAAAGATTTATCATTCGCTTTTCTACTCTCAAACACAAACAAGGCTACGCTTTGCCTCAAAACGCACATCTTAAACACTAATTTCTATTGAAACATTTGTTAACAATTTTGTGTCGTCATTTGTTGTTCTTTTTTGTTATCAAGTACCTATTATTAATTAATAAACAAATTTTTATCTAATTAAATACGCGAGTGTATTTATTTACAACTGATAACCAAGTTTGGTAATTGTTATTACCAACCAAAAAAGAACCTTCCACCATCAAAAGGGACAAAAGGCATAACATCGCGAGGGTGTAGAAAACCTCCAGCCGTGGCTAGAAAATTCACAAGGGCGGCCTATTAAGCTGCATAGAAAAGGGGGGATTATACGTCAGTCGCGTATATAAACCATTCAAAAATGGTCAAATTTCAAGTAATTTTATACCGTATGAAATTTATACAGTTGCATTTTCGTACTTTTAAGATACTGAAAATGATCGTTAGTTGCACCTCTAGCGGTGGTAAGACCGTGAATCACCGTCTTCAATATGTGGCGCGGTAAGTACATCTGAGCGTTGCATAGGTACTTTGACAAATGAACTGAAAATTTTTCCACCCATAAGCATTCAGCTGATGGAGATTTTCGTTTTTGTAAATAATGAAATTACTCTATTTTTTAATTTGAATCTGTTTAATTTTTAATCTGTCAATCTAAAATAAGCTATGCCACTTTAAACTGTGGAAGTTTTTAATTTATTTTTTATGTATTATACAAATCAAGTCCGTGTCGGTGTAAAGTATTATTATTATGTACTGTAGAACTGAAATGCCTTAAAATTGGAACATCTTACTACTCTGATTTCTAGAAAGAAAATCTTTGGAATGGGTAAATCTGAGTAGCCTAGATTTCGACTAGTTTATTCAATTTCTGTTTTGCTGTATTGTTGAAACGTATAGTGTTTCCCCAAATGTCTGCGAAAACGAAACCAATTTGTGTATTTTGTTTTAAAGCAAGTGAACTGCTTTAACTATTCATTATAAGTTATCTAGAAAAGTGTACAAGTATTCTAGAAATACGCAAAAACAATGGTTTAGCAATGAAAGATGCTAAAGTGCCAGTGGAAATAAACGATGTTCAAAAATATCATCCAAAGTTTTATGGACAATTTACCAAAATGACTTGCTCAAATGCTACGCTACCTCCCGTACTATATGTATATCTTAAATCAGCGCTTTGGTGTTCATGTTGGTGTTGAGTTTGCTCTATGCCGCTCTTTTATGGGAAGATATATTCATACACATTATTTCTATATTACGGTGATACAACATGGATCATTTAACAGGCAAACATCACAAGGAATGGCTCGTCGCATATTTTCACTGTTATAACTAAGCCCTAAGCAATTGTGTAAAAAACTGTGGATAACAGTGTGTCTGAGTGTGTCAGCGGTCTGTAGATCGATTGTTTGTCATTGTTATCAACCACTTCCCAACAATAAGTGAGTACATATATAGTATATGCAGGAACCGTACGCATACAGTGCAGTCCCCCCTTTCCACAGATAGAGTAGGCGTATGACACACACACAAGCGTATACCACGTATACATAAATACGAGATTTATGTAGTAACATGTTGTGCGTTTGGAGTGGGAGAAAAATTTTACGTCATCTTTCTGCCACAGTGATCTTGCTAGTATAGAGATACGTAGTTGGACTATGTATTATGTGGTTATAACAATAAAAATATCCTAGGAACTAGAATATAGCAGTAAATGTATAAAATACCCCTGTCGCAGCATTCTGTCGCAACATAGCGAATCTCCGTTTATAAAGATTTATTTTTCTCAGAAACTAGTTTACCTAGAATGTGATCTTTTTCTCCTCTTTCTATTGGTATGAAAAAATGTCGCAAAAATTTTTGAAATTGAGAAAATTTTCGCAAAAATCTTAACGAAAAATGTCTAAAAAACTGTTTTTCGGGCTTCGGACGTGTCTGGCTGAAGAAATCATTCAAGATTTTTGGACTTTCGTCAAATTTCATAAAAATAAGATGTTTTGTTCGAGAGTTATCACGCAGATACATTATAGTGAATATAATGTGCATATTATTTGAATACTTGTTATATTGTACTTGTATTATCTGTATGTCTATTAAATTTTAAAATATAGATAATAATGAAAAGTACTACTTGTTAAAAAATTATAGTAAGATTAGGTATATTTACTTACAAGTAAAAGTCTTGAAGTGATCATTCCCGATTTTGATGAAACTTGGTGGGAGTGTAAAAGAGGCAAAAATAAGGAGCCAGTATTTTTTTTGACAGCCATCTTCCCCTTTAACGGGGTGAAACCAACCCCTAAAGTTCGAGGTTCAAATTGTATTTCTTAGAATATCTCAAAAACTATAAGAGATAGAATAGAGTAGTAGTAACCAAATATACACATGGCTAAATTACCAATTAAGTAGTACTAAAAGATATGAATTATTATCGAAAGGTAAAAATTTATTCGGATACAATAATTATTTCCAAACACTCATTCACTTGAGTGAGTGTTTCACTTGTAAAATGTATGATTGAATTTGTTTGTTGGTTCGTATTTGAAGTTGTACCAATCAGTTGTGTAAAGTGAGTGAGTGGAGTGAGTGATTCAATTCATAAAAATGAGTGAGCGAGTTGTGTCAAGTGAGTGAGTGATTCAATTCATTGAATCGACTCACCACAGTGAGCGGATTCAAAAGATTCAACTCACTAAAAAGAGTGATTATTCCCATAACTACTATGAAAAAAGAATTTCCTTTTTGTTTGTTGACTTAAATGATATATTAACATTCTTAACAATAATCTGAATGATATTAAAAAGAAAAAAAAAAACAAAAAACTATGACTGGGGAAGTCTTTCAAAAATCATTCCAATATTTAAAAATATTCAAATCGGCCCTATGCTACGCATAACATTTTAGAATCTCTCAGCTTGTTCAGTAATTTATTTTTAGGTACGGAATTTTTTGGAAAAAAATCACCAGTTTATTAAGGATTATTTAGTTTTTATTTTTTTTTTTATTAGCAACGTTTCGAGACGCAATGCTGTCTCCTCATCAGGCCCTAAATAACATATTAGTATTATAACAAAAAAACAATTTTTTTGGAATAAAATTAATAGAACTAAAAATTACTTACAGTTTTTTTATAAAAGAACAAAAACAAAAACAAAAAACTTATTCTTCAATAAAATGTCAATAAATAAAATTAATTGAGCAACATTGATTGTCACATAAATAAAATAATAAAAATTTTTTTTTTATATAAAAAGATTAACAATTAAAATTTTTCAAAAGAACAATAAAAACGGATTACGAAACGAGCACATAATATATTGTATTGAGACATTTTTATTGACTAGTTGAGATATGTTAAGATATTTCTGCCGACTAGTGTATTTATCGATAAAAACAGTTTTTGTGTTACCGACTACTATGATCACTTAGGATCTTCTGCGCAGATACACACAGCTGATGATAAACTGTCAAATTCGAGTTGTCAGTTTGATTGTTACAATTTTCGTGTGTATTTATCCACAGGCTTTCTAGATTCAGTCTTTTTTTGAGATTTCTCTCATATTGCAGCACTCTCGTGTTCTGAAAATTAAAACGGTGGTCTTTTTCATTGGAGTGTTGCGCTAATCCGGTACGAAAATCACTTCTAGCTAAATCCCACTGGTGTTGTTTCAGACGTAGCTCTAACGATTTCGATGTCTGGCCTATATAAAAAAGTTGACAACCAGCACACGGAATGGAGTAAATAAGATTATCCTTCTTTTCAGGTGGTATAGTTGGTTTTTGTCTGGTGTAAAGGGAATTTTTGATAGTGAAAGGATAACTAAATACCGGTCGTAAGCCATTTGACCGCAGAAGAGAGGATAAGGGGCCAGTATGTTGTCCTAAGTGTGGTATTTTTAAAAAATTATTATATTTTGTCGTATTGTCGGTATTATTAGATGGTGTGAAATTATTATAGTGTCGGTGTACAACTGTTTTTACTGTGCTGTTAATTATTGGTAAAGGGAAATTATTCTTTTTTAAGATATCTTTGGCAATTTTTAGTGTTTCTGGGCGGTGCTTCGGATGAGTCAGATTGACGGCTCTATTTATGATATTGTAGGCAATGTTTCGCTTGACATGCAACGGGTGTCCAGAGTGCCAGTTGATCAGCCTAGTCGAGCAATAAGACTTTCTATGCCACATTGTATCAAGTATGTTATTTTCATCTCTTGTGATTAGCACATCCAAAAATGTCAAACTTCTATTCTCTTCTAGCTCAATCGTAAATTGTAACTTATCGGAGAAGGAGTTGAACACATCAAGGATGTGCTGCATACCATCATATGGCACCGCTGTTAATATGTCGTCCACATATTTATAAAAAAAAAGGTATTGTATAATCTAATTTTTCTAGACAGTGATCAACCAGCAAATCCATAACCACATTGCAAGCAACCACTGACAGAGAACTGCCCATCGGGAATCCAGACACCTGCCTAAAAACACCTTCTGTATATTTTGTAGTAAAAAAGGAATTATTTATTATTAAATTTAAACCTTTCAAAAATGTATTGTAATCCAAAGTGGTAAAAGGTTGTATATAACTCCAGTTTTTTTCGACCCATTCCAGAAAAATGGTTGTAGGACATGTTGTAAAAAGTGACTGTACATCTAAGCTAATTAACTTATAACCATAAGGTATTTTTGCATTTTGAATTCGTTTGACTAGTTCAAACGAATTCTTGATGTCATACTTGCTCGAATACGCACTTTGTACAATGTCCGAGAAAAATTTGGTTAGGTTATATAAAATAGTATCTGAAGTAGAACAGATTGGCCGAAAAGGTAAGTCATCAAGAGTATTAAAAGGTTTGTGTATCTTTGGTAAGAAATACATCTTTGGAAGGTGAGTATTTTTTGGTTTCAGATATCTGCAATTAGTAATTTATTTTTGTAACATGTCAGTCATATTTCCATAAATCACTCACAGATGGCTTTAATGATAGGTGTAAACACACAAAATGTTAAATATGTTTTGCAACTTTACGCGCGTGTTTTTCTCGAAACTACGTTTTCCCAAAGAACGGTGGACAAATTAACTCTAGCAATTTTCATCTGATTAGCTTGAAATTTTACTTATAGCTTCCTACATAATTAGCTAGTACCTACGATAGGATTTTTAAAATTGATTAATAAATAAGGTTTTTATAAATAAACGTTGATTTTTACATTCTTAGATTTGTAAAAAAAAAATATTGTAACTTGTTAAAATGGACATAAGTTTAATTTTGATTCATAGTGAAAAAATTGAGTTATTGAGAGCAGCTAAAAACTACCAACGTAAACTATCCTTCAAAATTGGTAAGCAGAATTGGTAATCATGAATTTTCCTTTAAAACTATTAAAACTTGAATGTACACAGTATACATTATATTATTTTTACAACTAATTTCATTCATAAAGTTCAAACACGTCGTAGAAAATAAGTAAATTATTATTATTATTATTATTGACAATAATTTGTTAGCTTCAAAATACCTACAATGTTTATGGTTAGAAACTAAACTAGATACCTATATTCGATCAATCTAAAAATACCTTCTACATCTATAAACAACCGGTTATTTTCACCCACCATATCTTATTACACTTAACGTGTTAGTAATTTTGACGGTTCTATACCGCAACCGTAATCAAAATAATTACGGTTCTTAGATGAATACATAAAATACAAATAGGTATTATCTGTTCACGTTAGGAAGAACTTTAATAGCAAAGTGAAGAGGAGAGGTGACCGATGGATTTGTTAAAATATAAGTCGACTATAATTCACTAAAGAAATAGCGAAATTTAAAATTTCTAATATTTAATGGGTACAATATTCTAGAAAAATTAAAATAAAAAATTTTAAAAAAAAGTTTGTTATATTTTTGTAATTCTACAGGATAGACCATTTTAATCGACGCACACCAATATTTCCGTTGGTACGCCAAATACAAAAAGTTATTCAGGGCAATGAGGGTCATTTGACTGTGGCTTTAATCTTGGGGTCAACTTTAAAAGTCATTTGAAGGTCAAAGTCATTTTTTTTTAAATAGGAACCCCTATTTTTGACACCAGATTCGGAAAGAGTGGAAAATTTTACGTCCGAAACAATAGTCTATAATTTGTTGGAGTGACCTATAAAGAGCAACTTAAGGTTATATGTTGAAAAAAATGATGCAAACTTTTGGGAAAAAGATTTAGCTCCACTTTTACCTTAAAGTAGTAGTTAAATTCTAAAAATCTCTTTCATCAGACAATTTTTAATATTTTTAGCTGATATATTTCGTATGTGATTTTTTGATTTTATTTCGGCGGGCCTTACGAAAAATAACACTACATGATTATCTACGAAGGCAAACACCGTATAGCATTTTTACGGGAAAAATACTGTTGGGAAACACAGCTTCCCTAAGCTTTTCAGTGAAAATTTAACTCTGAATTCATATTTAGCCACCCTGATTTGACCTCTTAT
Source organism: Brachynemurus nebulosus (assembly GCA_035578155.1). Classification (NCBI taxonomy): domain Eukaryota; kingdom Metazoa; phylum Arthropoda; class Insecta; order Neuroptera; family Myrmeleontidae; genus Brachynemurus; species Brachynemurus nebulosus. The sequence continues at coordinate 32,977,969 of JAPWDM010000001.1, read as the reverse complement.
AGATCACTCCAAAAAAAAATTATAAACTATGATTTCAGACGTAAAATTTTTCGCTCTTTTCGAATCTGGCATCAAAAATAGGATTCCTATTTAAAAAAAAAATGACTTTGACCTTCAAATTACCTTGAAATTTGACCCCCAAGGTAAAAGTTTCCAGTTTTGTCTAAACAATTTTTTTTTGTATTTGGCTTACCAACGGGATATTTAGGTGTGGCGATTAAAATGGCCTGCCTGTATATCGATTTTTACATCACCCATTCTTGATAAAACAAAATAGTATATTGTACAATAAGTGAGAAAAGAGGCTTATTTCTCACGAATATGAGTTTGTTGTGCCAGCCCGCAGTGCGAGTGTAACAATTCGTATGAGTGAGAAATAAGCTTTCCCCACGTATTTTACACTATACTTTTTTTACGAGCACATTTTTTTTTCGTAAAATTTAGCATAAATATAAGTAAAATAAAATTTAAATAAGTATTAAAAATTTTTTAAATTTATAATGTCAGTGGTAAAATGTTCAAATCTTTGCCAAAGCATACTTTGAAACTATGGAAAAAATAATAAATAATCAACATACATAATATGTATATTTTTAGAGTTATTTATACACATTAATATATTAAATCAAAGACATAGCCAACTTTTTTATTATATTAAGCCGTGGGAAATTATTTCGCATGCTCTTTTCCGCATTGTGTGGGCAATTGTTAATATATAGGTCGATTATCATTTGTTGTTTATAAATAGAGTAAGATATTACACTAAAAAAATATAAGTTGGTATATTGTGATATGGACAACCATAGTAAAAAATTATTGTTTCCTAACTTGAACACATAATAAATAGTGGTACAGTATACTATTACCAAACAAGTACTTTGTATTTTATGTAGTTGTTATTAATGTCCCTTGATCCCAGTTGTTTGTTCAAAATAATTTATTTGTTGATTCTACTATTTCAATCTTCTTCAGCATGTACTGAAAGTTCATGTACAGTTTTCGAATAAACTTTATGTAAAGTAAAGTCCAAAAGTTTCCAGCCCGCGACAGTCATTGATCGAATATTTTAGTTTCGTTAATTAACTGTTTAGTCTGTACTAAATGGATATTATTGTAGAACAATTTTAATTCGATTGTCAATTCATTTAGTTTATATGTATATGTGTGTACTATACCTATACGTATTATCACTAAAATTTTGCCAATCGTCTCTACAATTAAAATACAATACATACCTTCGATTTTTCATATATATTTTCTAGAAAATTTTAAGAGTATAAAAGTTTGGTGTCGGCGCGATTTCCAGTCTCACTCAGTGCAATGCGATTAATAAATTAATTAACTATACGTAAACAGTTAATTTAAATAATTTATAAAATTTTATGTAAATAAAAAATTTTTTTGCAATTCCGGGACTAAAAGACATGATTTAATCCTTCATAATAGGGAGTAAAGTACCACTTTTAGTCCCAGTGGACTAAAAAATTTTTTGCTTCCGCATTTAAACCAATCAGCAAGCACAATTTACTGAAATTTAAATTAAATAGCGTTGCTAGGTAATTGAAAATAATAAACAAATTCAAACTTGTAGATAAAGAGAAACAGTTATATCGTATTGTATAATTCGATTGATTTATCCAAAGTATACTTGATGGAATATTATTACATACAATTTGAATGACAGTTAAGTAATTTTTAAAATTTTTATAATTTTAAATTATCCGGAATTGCAAAAAATAGTATATACACCACAGGACTAAAGTGTTTTTTTTCATCCCTCGTGTGATTTGTTGCCCTCGGGCCTTTACAGGCCCGCTGGCAACAAACTTCACACTCGGGATTAAAACTCACACTTTAATCCCTTGGTGTATAACATACTATTGTTTGTTTGAACTAGTGATGTCGGAGAATTAATTGATTTAGTCGACTAAATTTGTTTAAATTTAGATTTTAATCATTTTCAGAAGATACGATTAATTTTTTCCCAAATAATTGACAAATAACTAGGTACTCATTTTAATTTTTTTTCCGATTAGGTATTTAATAAGAGGATTTGAGAAATTTTCATTAGTATGACTTTTAATTTTTTTATGAATAACGCAGTATAATATGTTACATTTTCAAACTTCCTTCCCCTTTGTCATATTTTGTCACAATTGCTTGTAGGCTATCTGCATATAGTGATATCACACTTTAATTAAATTCAGCTTACAAGAAACCTATAGCTTAATTATGTTATTTAACATTGTAATGTACATTAAATATTAATTGTAGTCAAAGCAAAAAGTCAGTTTTTTAAATTACTTTATATTTAATATAAAATGTCGTTTTCCGACCATTTGGTCTACCATGTAACCAAATAAATATCGACACTTTCTTAAGCATTAGAGAAATATTCAAAAGTCATTCTTTAATTTTAAATAGTATTATTGTACCCTCGAATCATTTCCGCCATTAATTAGAATAAAATTTGATCGTGTAATATGAAATGTCTATTTCCGACTACTTCGTTTAGTCGCTTACCATATAATTCAGATAAGTATCGACACTTTATTAAGCATTAACCAATTGTTTAAAAGCAATTCTATAATTTTAGGCCGAATTCTTGTAGTCTGGAATCATTTCCGCCATTATTTGATACAACATTAGAGTCCTGAGCTAAGTGAATTAGATTGGGACACACCAATCTGAACCCACAAATAAAGCATAACACTATTATAAACTTCATTGTCTTTCTTAGCTATTAAAAACTGAACATATGAAAGTGTAATTAAAAAAAACTATTAAAGAAATGAAATCCCCTGCGGATATCAAGAAACACTTAAGAAGTTCTTCATCTCCGTAACCCGCCGTAAAAACGTGATGAAGATAATTTCCTTTTGACAAACGCAAAAATAGATTAAGAATGAACTCAGTTTTAGGCACGGTAAAACAAATAAGATAAATTGTATAACATTTATCTGAATAATTTAATGAATTGTTAATGTTTAAAACAATAGGTAACTGCCACAAAATAGGTGGGTCGAAAACTTTTGAACATTATTCCACGTCTATTATATTATATAATCTTATAATTTGAAACATACAAACATTTTACATTCGACTTAATTAGTAATGTGTTTTCCACTGGATAATCTGTCATGAGCCTGACGCGAGAAAGTTTTAATGTATTAGTTTAGTTTTAATAAGTATTACCATGCGTACAAGCGGCTAAACATAATTAGATAGATAGTTTCAAATTTCGTAATACTGTAGAAGCGTAGATAATACTTAAGATCTTCGAGTATCTACCCATTTAATATTTTTAAAGTCATCTATTTTGAGAGTTTACTAGAATATTTTATTAGCGACGCAAAGATCCTCTCTTACCCCTACGATGAGGCCAGAAAATTGAAAGCTTTTTTAAGGACCGAACAAACCAGTCCGTGCAACCGTAACACGAGTGCAGCTCGACCATATTTTGGTGCGTGACACAATGCAGTCAGATTGAACATTCTCACCAATCAGATCATAAAACTATTTGGATAAAAATATCACACAAACGAAAAATAATATTTATTGAATTTTTTATAAGTGACAAACAGAACAACCAGGGCCAGATTTACCCTAAGTACCGTCCCTGCCTTTTACTTAAAAAGGAAAATCTAACTTTTTCTACTTTTTTTAGAACTTTTCCCTAAAAAAATAAAAAACGAACAAACAGAACTCTTTTAACTTAACATTAATACATATCTACGTCAGTATAATTGCAATTTCCAATACTTTGACAAAAAAAAGTGGCAAAATATACACCCTCAAATATCAATTATGTTACAACCTAACATTATCGTTAGTTCAAGGTTAAATACATTGTCATATCAAACAACAATAATTAATTGGTTTCTTCATAGAATGATGGAGAAGTTTTCATTGTCCGAAAGCTAATATAATAATATGACAAAGCATACCTAAATATAGATTACATTTTATTGATTTACCCTTAACCTGTGATTATCTGCCTAGTGTATATTTTAGGTGCGGTTCTGTTTTTAATCGATTTCGATGATTTTGTTTTAAATTGTATAACACAGCAAAAAAATATAGTTATGTAGGTATGATATATAAAAAAAGAAAACATCTACCAACATTCAGTATTTTGCAGTTTGTATAATTTTTGTATCGAAAATTCATAACAATAATCAAAAACTATTTTGAAAATTAATAATTCGATTTAGCGTTTACACTAAGAAAAAATTACGGTAATTTTTACGGAGCTTTCTGGTAATGCGGGCATAAGTGACAGGCAACGGGAAAATTACGGAGCTGTATAGGAAAAATTACGGAGCTGTATAGGAAAAATTCTTAAGCTTTTCTGTAATTTTTCCTGTACAGCTTAAGAATTTTTCCTATACAGCTCCGTAATTTTTCCTATACAGCTCCGTAATTTTCCCGTTGCCTGTCACTTATGCCCGCATTACCAGAAAGCTCCGTAAAAATTGCCGTAATTTTTTCTCAGTGTACCGCATCACTCTGAATGGCTTTCGACAACAAATAATTGTCCGCCACCATTTAATCACTCTAGATGATAGTAGACTGTAGTACTAACCATAGTCTATTTCTCTATTATTATCATTATAAAATTTATTATAACAGTTATTGTGTTTCTTGAGCTAGCCATTCATTATCAGTTTCAAACCATGTGCCAATATTACTCACTGAAAATATAAATACATGGGAATTGAAAATATAGATACCTAGGAGAATTTGTAGTTGATTGCTTCGATAAGGTGTTTTTCTTTTTTTTCTATATGTATTTCTTTCTTTTTTAGCGTAATAAGTAAACTCAGTTATAAAAAAATATAGGTTGTCAGTGAATAAGTGCGAAAGATTTTAGGAGGTGAATGCTGAGGTTTTTTTATGTAAAAAAGTTCATATAAACCCAGGTCCGAAAATGCTTTTTTTAAGATACAGAGTAGATGAGCTACTAGATAGCCCATATATTAGAGACTTTACGCATTCACAAAGAAAATAATCGTTGTGAGAGAAGATTTATATAAAAAAAAAAAATAATTGATAAATCCTAGAGAATAATTTGAGGGGCTTCATGACGTCTGATATACTTACCTATTTTTTCAATAAGTATTAATTTTTCGTTCAGATAGGATCAAAAATATTTAGAAAAAGCCAAATTAATAATTTAAAAATTTGGGGGACAGGTCTACCCACACTGTCAACTTCCCATTGGATGCCCTTAAAGACTATTGCAAATGAATAACTTTTTTTTTAATTCAGGGGACTCCTCCTCTGAACCCACGATAGAGACTTTGCCCCTTGCACCACATCGGGGGCTTCGCCTTCTGTACATAAGGGTGGGGGCTCCACCCTTATCAAACAAATGATAACATCATTTTTTCTCAAGATACGCGACTCAAAAAATATTTCACAAAAAGTTTTTATTAAATTTTACAATAATTTACTGGCGGTTTTAACATCACGGAAGGTTCTTAGGCCATTATATTATAATAAAGAAATGGTAAAAAACCCATATAATCTATGTTATGTTAATAAAGTTAATTCCTTTTTTTATCACAAGAAACAAAGCGCTAATTCGCATTTGCTGAAAACTTATCCGGTCTTCATTTTTTGATTACGCATCTAATGAAATTAGTCCGGAGTTGATATTATCATTTGTTCTCGAGATATGCAAGACGAAAGAAAATTCATGAACTAACGAACGAACGAACTAACGAACGCACACACAGACATCACGCTAAAAACAGAACTCACTGAAATCACTGAAAAGTATATAGTAAAAAAGTATATAATAATCTGAGGTTGTTTTGTGGTCACTGAAGTCGTGGGATGTAATATAATAATAGGAAAAAATGAACACAGGATGTATTTAGATATACTTAAGAAAAACGTAGAATAAAACTCCGAAAAATTGGGAATTTCAAATTAATTTTTCTTTTGTCAGTACAACGATCGACATTCTTTTGTCAGTACAAAGTCGACTATAACAAGAGAATTTTTGCTTAGTAACTGTTCAAAAATATTACTATCGCTGGTATAATTTCCAAATTTTAATGCAGTAGAAAACTTACGATGAGAAGCTCAAATTAAAATTAGAAAACATATATTTTGTAAAGAAGACTTTAAGAAAGCACCAGATCATTAGCTTGGAAAAAAATATACAAAGATGGAAAATTTTTGGTTCTTTAAAAAGTATAAAATTTCTCAAATTCAGTTTTTTTCTTCTTGACAAAAACGATAGAATTAAATCTTTTTTCTTGATACCCACTGATTAGAAAAGTGTTTCTTCTGATTAGAAAACCATTTCCTCCCCAAAAAAACTTTTATTTTAATTAATAAATTCTAAAAACAAAAAAATTTAATTAAAATATTAATTCACTCCAACAAAAATAATTAAATATTTATCAAACAAATTATTAAAAACATTGTTCAAGTACCTACTTTCGAAAAAGTAACAAAGTTGCGGAAAAACTTTTAAACTTCTAAAGTGTTTCATATTAATAAATATAATAATAATTAAAATTTACCTACACAAACATATATAGTATGTAATATATAGAGTATTTATAGTGAAAAGCTCGAACGTCAACTTTTATAATTACTTTTTAACTAAATGTTTACCAAGTTAAAAAAATAGCATGTTAATTTTAATTAAATATACTGTTACACGGCTCAAAATTTATATTTCATTAAATCAATCAAATCAATACATATGGACGCATAAAAATTTAATGAAATTGATATTATCGCAACAGGAAATTGATTTACTAAATGAAGTTATTTGATGAAAGTACTAAAAACAGGCAAACATAATTATCTATCGAGTATTAATTATCCTTGTCTTACTAGAGTGTTTCGTTGTGTGAGTAATTTTTGACATTATTTTTCTATATTTTATCATACAAAATCAATCGTCTTAGAAAATAAATTTTTATTAAAATTGTTGCTTGTTAACTTTCGAAAAAAGAAAAAAGGAAAAGAAAATAACATTTGTCATATTCTTTTTACATTCGTTAATACCCAAACGTATAGGCAAATATCAAATAACTAACAAATCTTATTTGCACCCATATGTCCCGGGAGATTAGGATTGACAGGAATTCATAAGTTGAAGATAAATAACAAGTCTCGCGTGTGAAATTGTGAAAATCACAAATAAACAAAAGGAATACGCACTTCTACATTTACAAAAGAAATATTTTTCAATCTATACAGGTATCTATATATGCAGGATCGGCCCTACCAAAAGCAGGCAAACAGGGCCCGATGCAAAATTTACTTACTAGGCCTTCAAGTAAATTTCATACAACAAGATAACAAAAAGTGCATTCGCGATGGTTATTTCGTTTTCCTAAATCTTTTGGTATAAAACTGCTGTAACTACTTTTGATACACAACCGCTGTAACCTTACTACTTCTGGTGTAGAATCGCTGTAATCTTACTACTTTTGGTACAAAGCCACTGCAACCTTACTACTTCTGGTATAGAACTACGCTCAAAATTTGTCTATATTTTTGGAAGCAAAGGGCACAAATAATGAAGAATTCTATGATTTTAAATTTTTCCCTTCACTTTTAGTCCAAGTGCCAAAATTATCGATTTTTTAAAGTCTGTATTTCAGCAACTACTAAAGTTAGGTTTATTAAACTGAAAATCTGGAATGATTTTATATATTTAAGTATCCAACAAAACTTGAGTTTTAATGGGTAAAAAGTGCCTAGAATATAATACATATCGCACGTTCTCTGTCCTAATCTCGTATCTGAAAACTTCCAATTTTTGGACACACAAAAAAACTTACTCGTTTTTAAATCTGTGTTTTCATCACTATGGACTTAAGATTTATGTTAATTACACTCTTTGATGTTGGCAAACTATATATATATATATATATATATATATATATATATATATATATATATATATATATATGTGTGTGTGTGTGTGTGTATTTGCTTTTTTGTGTGCCCTAAAATATGTAGTTTTGATATACGAGGTTTTTGACATACCAGCTGTCCCATTTGGAGGTATACACACGATTTACATGTTAATTTTTAACATTGGATTCCCATAAGGAAAAAGTTATGTCACAAGAGTGCTTTGAACAAACTAATAATACTAATTTAATATTATAACTACTGTTACTATAGCTTTAACAATAATAATGCAGTAAAATAAAGAAATGAATGTCGCAATTTTCAAGCAATTCACATTTTTACATAATAAATATTTGTGTCATCTGCTGTAAATTCAAATACCCCTGCCACAGAACCTACATAACATAGCGAATTTCCAGAGATTGGACACTGACGGATCTCATATAACAACCTATATCTATCTACTATAGTTTAGCTATCTAACGGTGAAAATATTTTCGAAATCGGTTAAGTATTTAATTTTTTTAAAATTTAAATTTTGCCGAAAACTACTAAACATAGCAAAAAATAACCAAAAATTTCGCTTCTAAAAATCGAACGTAGCTGGCTGACGAACTCGTCCACGCTTTTTGGACTTTTGGGACTATTGGGAAATCAAATGGAGGCGTGGTTTAATATTTAGCCTACTCGCAGTAGTTTCTCTATTCGTCATCAGGTGGCAGAAACTGACACTTAAAAAAATAGTAGCAATTTTGAATTGTCCGTGTTTATATGAAAACAATAAATTATTATAAAAAATTAAAATAACTTTCAAAAAAATATGCCCGTTTGTATTTTGCAAATCAAACAACATAAATTTTGTGAATTGTCAAAATCTAATAAACAAACCTTGCCTACTGGCAGTAATTATTTTTTTGACCACTAGTTCTCGTATTCAATTTTTCCGATTCCCAATATTAATTTGTATAGTACATTTTTCTATCGACACACAGTGGGGCCAAAGTAGGTAAAAGATGCAAAAATTATTTAGTCCTTTTATTGACTACAGAATAGTTATACAACAATATATTTTACTTATACTTGATATTTATTAATAAAATATTGAGTGTCCCATTATACAGGGTGTCCCATAACGGTTAGTCAAGTGATATCTCAAAAAATATTCGTCGGATGAATTTTAAATTTGCAGATCTTGTTTGACCCTAGGTTGAGGTTTTGGTAAATTATGCACTTACGATGTGCATTAGAAATGTATATTTTTTTTAAATTTTAAATGAAACTAGAGATAAAAATAACAGATTTTGCGTTTTTATTTTTTTGCGGACTCCTCGATAAATAATTAAAATATTGATTTAAAATTGTCGTCTGATTCAATATTATTTCAGCCATTTTTCATATATGTGTGAGCGTTCTATGTATGTGTGTTAGTGTTACTACATGCATACTCTTTCCTTATTGGTTTTTTAATGGCGGTATGTTTTTAAAATCATTGGTGCGCGGATGTTTAAAATGCATGACAAAACACTGAACTAGATTCTAATATTCCACAAATATGTAGCTGCTGCAAATAAAAATATATTTTAACATTTTTTCAAAAAGTCTCGTTTTTCTTTTAATTTTGGAAAATTCCGATTTTTTAAATTTTATAGATGGTATAGAAACTCTAGAAATATCCGTTACAAATTTATTAACGTACGCATATCAAATATAAAGAAACGACAGGTTAACAATGAACCAGTATGTTTGTAAAGTTCAGTAAAACGTTATTAAATTTTAGAATGGTCTATTTAATTGTTGATTGTTTAACATTCCAATGTTTTGTGACGGTCATATAAGTTCTAGAAAAATCCATCCGACGTTTAAGAAGAATATAAATGACCAGCAAGCCAAGAATTAATCATTTTGTTTGTAGAGTCCAGTGCATTCAGACTTTAATATTTCTGGGCATTTATTGGCAATTATAGATTATTTACGATTAGAAATATTGTTGGGATAATGGTTAGCTCGGGTAACCCGGTTAATTTATGCGAGGGTTGTAGTATTTTATTTGGGATAGTGCCGCGTTTAATTTTGAGGACGTGAAAAATTTTTTAATTCGGCATGGTGTACTTTTAGGCGAATGTTACTGTCCGACTTGTAAAATGAAATATGTACTCGATTCAAATCTAAATTTTCCTTGTTTTGAAACTTTTAAGCGTACACCAAAAAATAAATCTCAACGATGTAGATTTTTTCAAAGTGGTAGGTTTAATACATTTATCGAAAATTCTCATTTAGACCTAATTACAATTTGGCGGCTCACAACCGCTTTACTTTTCATGAAACCACCTCGTCAAGATTTCACTTGTCGAAATTTAAAAATTTCACAACATACTATGGTCAGTTGGTATTCCTATTGTCGGGAAGTTTTTATTTTTTCACTTATAAATAATAGTAGTAAAATCGGCGGTTCAGGAAAAATTGTAGAAATTGACGAGGCGAAGTTCGGGCGTCGAAAATATCACCGTGGTCGAATTATTAAGGGACAGTGGGTTTTTGGGGGTATAGAAAGAGGGAATGGTCGTACTTTTTTGGTACCTGTAGTAGAAAGGAATTTTGCCACTTTGTTGCAAGTTATCAGAGAGTACATAGAACCAGGTACAACGATTATATCAGATTGTTGGAAAACTTATCATAGCTTAAGTACGGAAGGTTTCGAACATCTTACCGTAAATCATAGTTATAACTTCGTCGATCCAGTATCAGGTGCGCATACAAATACCATCGAAAAAGTGTGGCGAGAAGTTCGCGCAAATATTCCGCGGTATGGAGGTAAATCGGCACATTTTACTGGATATTTAGCTGAGTACTTATTTAAGCGTAAATATCCAGATTTAGAGTCCCGCTTACATGCATTTTATGTTGCAGTAGGGCAATTATATTCACCTTCACAGTGAATAATCATTAGGATAACGAGTACACTTGAACAAAACTCTTCAGGATGGGGCTGGTTTCGGGAGGTAAATGAGACAGGATAACAAAAATTCTGCCTTCTCAGAGCAAAATTTGTTTGCTTATTAAACTGCATATAACCACACCAGTTAATGCAGGTGAAAGCAAACAAGGAAACTCCTCAAATTTTTATATTACTAAATACAAAATGATAGCAACAAAATTGGTAAAATATAAAAAAAATCAGTCCCATTTATAGTTCTTTCACACTTTCTAAATAAGTATTTGTAATTTAAGAGTGCTCTAACTAGGACACATTCATAAATTTTCTTTTGAAAACACAATTAAAATTCATATCAATTTTATTAACAATTAATTCCGTTATTTTTAATTAGGGTAAGTTTAACTACTAATTTAAAACAAAACAAAATCTTTTTAAATCACGTATTTTTAGCTAAAAAATACAAAAGGAACAACTAACAACAACAACATTAGCAACACTAACAACAACAACAAATTATATATTTGTCAATTTTAAATTTTCGCGCGCCAATGATTTTAAAAACATACCGCCATTAAAAAACCAATAAAGAAAGAGTATGCATGCAGTAACACTAATACACATACATAGAATGCTCACACATATATGAAAAATGGCTGAAATAATATTGAATCAGACGACAATTTTAAATCAATATTTTAATTATATATCAAGGAGTCCGCAAAAAATAAAAACGTAGAATCTGTTATTTTTGTCTCTAGTTTCATTTAAAATTAAAAAAATATACATTTCTAATGCACATCGTAAGTGTATAATTACCGAGGCTTTTTTCATGTAACTTAATTTCATTTCTGGTAACTGGTTTCTGGCTGCGTGGTATCAACTTATAAATTTTAAATAGAATATGGAATTTCTGACAACGAATTTCGATGATACGTTTAATTGTAGCTTTAACTTAACTGTAATATTCGGTACCTACATAAATATAATGGATTTGAGTGTTTTATGTAATTATTTACTACTTTTATGCCCCATCTGTGAGCTTATATTATGAACTCTTTAAGCTTCTTATTGATGATTTTTTCTCAAACAAAATTAAAATTAAATCAACAAATTTTGTAAAAGGTGCAATTTGGTGCAAACTCTGCAATCATAATACCAAAATAGACTAATTGCTTTGTCAAATGCAACAAAAATACTCGTTCGATTCGATTGGATAGTATATCACTAAAATTTTTAGAGAATTGATTTTTATAGAATTTTTCTAGATAATTCAACTATGTTTCATTAAAGCTTGATAGTATCAATACGAATACTGATATTAAAAAAACAAGGTACTTAAAAAAAATAATATCCCATCGGGAAAATCACCTATTATAACCGATTTAATTTTTTTTTTTTTATAACTTAAATAACGTTCCCGCAAATCACTACTTTGCAGGCAATGATATCGCTTAGAAAGTTTAAACAATCGATATACAGTAGCCATTATGAAACCGTACACTATCAAAGTGTTACAATATTTCTTTCACCACTCTGGTGTGGCAAACACAATCAAAAGCTGCATGTAAATACACGCAGAATGTTTGTTTTGTTATTGTCGTAGTACAGGACATAGCAGTAAACTAATTACTGGCGTCTATATATTTTTTTTATCTCACCATGAAACTGTGATTTTAGTCCCGTGCTGTAACACTTTCATAGTGTCGACTGTATTTGCACTCTCCGCGCTATTTTATGCATAAGTTAATTACAGTGGTCGTTGCAAGAATATTTTAGTTATTGATTTAAGGGGTCATATAAATTGTAGCTTATAATTTAATTGTATGTATTTTTGCCACCTTCAATGGCCCCAGTGTGCGACAGTTGAGTAGCACTAAATTTTTTCTGTACATTAATTGTAGAATAGACATAAAATTTTTTAAAAAGGAATCGCCGAGGATAACATTTGTGTAAAATGTTAACTCCTGGAAATGTTTTTTTATATTGTTTAAACAATATTGAAAATTCATTAAGAGCATTTTTTTTACCTTTCACCGCTTACGTAGCGAAAACGATGATAGATACATTAAAAAGTGTTAAGACCTTTTTTGTAGAGAATCTGATTCTCTACAAAAAAGTCCGAGAAAGCATCCGTCTATCTTGTACAGGTGACAAAATACAGCGCTCCAAACGCGCACTCAAAAATTCACTTTTTCCAGCGTTCCAGCAGGCCCTTCCGACGGCACACCCTGCAAGTTTTTATTATTTTTAAAAGAAATATATTATGAAAAAGAATATGTTAAAATTTTTACGCATTTCGTATGCATGAATGCATACACCTGAATTGTCAAATATATAAATAAAATACGTATAATTCAAGAAATGTTAGAAATTATAAACAATGAGCGCTATTCATAAAGACAAGTTAAGATAACTCTAGGATTGTTCTTAGCAAAGTTAACGCTAAGACTTAACATTACAATTCATAGACAGATTTTAAAATTGTCCTAGTTAAAACAAGCTTGAAGTTAGTTATAATGATACATTGTGAGGTGTATACAAGCTTTACAATTAATTCACCAATTGAAAGCAATCAGAGAAACGAAAAATGTTTGAACAGTAGTAGCGCGAAATATTTAAATTAATGAAAACTCTATCAGTAAATAATTAAAATTTTTAACCGGAAACAAGTTGGCGCCGAAAGTTGGAAAATCTTTCTGTTTCTTATAAGGCTAAATTGCTCCCAAATTGCTCCTTTGGAATCAGTAATTGCTCCACCTGGAACTTAATTACTTAATTAGTTATTTACAAACAAAAAAACTGACTGATTTGTTTGACTATTTCTATTATCAAAATCTTGTCAAATAATGCATTTTTCTACAATTACTTTATATCAAAAAATTGCCCCCAATTTGCTCCATCTAATTTAAAATTTAGTTATTAATTTCTCTGACTAATAATTAAAATATATTAAAATTAAAAATTTTATGAATTAGGTTATGTATTATTAAAACGTATAGGCAATCCATTATACCTTTAAGTCGTTTGCATATATTTAAGGATGATTGAATTTTGACAAGTTAAATAACATTATAAAAAAAACAAAATATTTTAATAATTATTCGAAAAAATTAAGATTTAGCTTTTAAATTAAATAGAGCAAACTGGGAGCAATTTATTGACGTAAAGAAATTATATAAAAAAGTATTATTTTGGGAGATTTTGATAACTTAAATAACGGAAAAAAACTTTTTTCTTTATAAATAACTAATTAAATAATTAAGTTTCAGGTGGAGCAATTACTGATTTCAAAGGAGCAATTTGGGAGCAATTTAACCATATAAAAAACAAAAAGATTTTTCAACTTTCGGATTTTTCAACTTCTTTCCCGGTAAATTTTTAATATTTTTGCCGTAATTAATAAAATAATACAAAAGTATACATAATTATGCATTTTAATTTAATTTATAACAAATAAAAAATATTAACGAAAAAATCTGTTTATTGGAAATTTAAATTTCTTTGTTGTAAATATTATTTAAACTGTTAGAATATGTAGTAGTACCTAATTACTTATAGTTGTTAGTTTAAAATGCAGAACTTAAAGACGTGGTCGCAAATAAATTTATTTTATAAAATATGTAGTATTATGTGACTATTTTAATATTATTTTTTTAAATGTGGAATGTCTTTAAAAAATGTAATGTGTGTAAATAGAGATAGAAATAATTCTATTATACTTAATCTGTGTTTATATCATCAGTTTTATGTAATTTGAGTGACTTACGAAGTTAAAATAAAATATAAATTATAACATACTAAAACATTTGTTTATTTAAGTTTTATCTAAGCTAAGATTTTTTGAAAAATATTTTAGTGAGACTAGTTTGTGCAACGGTTGGAATGAAAAAGTAACTAAACACATCTTACCCCCTGCTTGCTATTTGGCGGGAAACCGGAAATTTGAAAATGGCGAATTATGAAAAATTGTAATAATTTGAAAAGTACTGATCACTTCGTCATCAAATTTTGACACAACATCAAAACTGGGCCTAGTTAACATATCCCGATAACTAAATACCATAATCTGGAAAAATAGAGCCCAAAAATTTGCTTTTCCAAAATTCGAATTTAAGTAACCCTAAATTTAAAATTGTTTTATGAATTCTAGCAAAATAAATATTATACCAATCTTTGAAGTCTGTTACTTATAAAATCACAGTTATTATCAAAATGTTGCCGCAGATATTGGTCTTTCAATAAAAAAATTTAATTTTGTCATAAAAAAACACGTCTCTGTAACATTGGAGTTCTAATAAGCACGAACAATTATCATCACTTTATTTTCTTTGTAATTTGTAGTAAAGATATGCAGTACGCTGATTCCATACAAAAATCTCTTAAGAATAAATCAAATAAATGGCCCCCAGTCCTTTAAAACTGCTAGAATTTTCTTAATAGTTAACTAATTATTATATAATTAATATTATCAATATTGCTGTGAATTTTGTGTATCATGGCTATATTGATAATAAATTTTATTAATAAGATGTTAGATAATATTACCAAAAATTTTAGTAATTTTAAAGGACTGGGATATCATTTATTTGAATTATTCTTAGGAAATTTTTCTATTAAATTAGCGTAATAAGTATCTTTGCAACTAACTATAAAGAAAATACAGTAATAATAATTGTTCATGCTTATTAAAACTCAGATGTTACACAGACGTGTTTTATTAGTATAAAACTAAATTTTTCTATTGAGAGACTAATATCTGTGACAATATTTTGATGATAAGTATGGTTTTATGAATAACTAGATCTCAAAGAATGGTATAATTTTTATTTCGCTAGAATATCTAAAATTATTTTGAAGTTAGGGCTACTTAAAGTCGTATTTTGGAAAATCTGAGTTTTGGGCGTTATTTTTACAGATTATGGTATTTGGCTGTCGAAATATGTTTACTAGATCCAATTTTGATACGATGCCAAAATTTCATAAAGAACTTTGAAATTATTACCATTTTTTGTAATTCACAAATTTGAAATTTCCGGTTTCCTGCCAAATAGTAAGTGGGAGGTGAAATGTGTTTAGTTACTTTTTCATTCCAACCGATGCACTAACTAATCCATTAAAAATATTTTTCAAAATAGTAAAAAAGTTTCCCATATGGTGCGAACTTTTTGAAAGACACTATATATATATATATATATATATATATATATATATATATATATATATATATATATATATATATATATATATATATATATATATATATATATAAGTGAAGTAGGTTTTCGGGTCAAAACAAATTTCTGCCATAGTCGCGGGCTTAGGTCTTACCGGAAGAGCTGCTGTAATAGCTGAATTACTATTCTAGAAAATCGCTAAAAGGCATTTTTTTATTTTCTTGAAAATAAGTATTAAAATAATAAAAATACCAGAAAATATTCTGTTGAAGAAATAGTGCAGATAATTTGGTGAAAAACTTTTTCCTTATGGGAATCCAATGTTAAAAATTAACATGTAATTCGTAGATATGTATACATCCGGCCGGGACACCCAGTATTTACAATATAATTACTTTATGGTTTTCATTAAAATTCTTTTTTCTGTTCAGAAATATTATTGTCCACTTCAAACTGTTTCAGTTTGGAGAATTAGATCAGATTGATGTGAACACATTTAAATATATCTATTGAATTGACCATGCGGTCGATCGCCCGCCCTATGTAACAGTCTACCGTTTCGGTCTGTCCACACACTAATAATAAAATAGATAACACGCAACCGTAATTAAAACGATTTTATTTTTATTATCGGTAAACATATTTACTTCACCTACATTTATTATAAGGTAAAGGTCACGTCTATATTTGTTTTTATTAGGTACCTAATATTTAAAATAAAGAGATTTTTATTGATAAGGATAGCTTCATCATAAAACATTTCATTACCGTTATGAAATGTTCGTATCTTTAACAGTGAATGAGTGCGGGAAGTTGTCCATTGCGCAAGAGAGTGAAGTAGAGCGCACTCACTTCGATCGTGCGCTCAATCACCAACATCACACGAGTTGCACATATTATTTTTTATTACGAGTTGCACATACTTTTTTTATTATTACTATTTTTTATTACTTTTTAAAATAATATTTTTAAGTGTTTATTTTTTTTTTCAAATTAAATATTATTTCAATTACCTACTTACAATTAATGGTTTATATAGAAATAAGAATATTTATTAAATGAAAAATCAAGAGACGGCTTTGCGTATCCTAATTAAATTTGTGTGGGATTTATGCACGCCCAAACAAACAATTGAAATACGCTTAAGCTATGTGGCAACAGTAGAATGGGCAAATAGCTACTTGTCAAAAACAAATGCGTGCGCCAAAATAGTACTATTATTAACTTTTTCATTGCCAAGCTTAAAATATGGACTTTATGAGGTTCTTATATTTGTCACGCGGTATCGCGTGATTTGCCATAAAGTAAAGTAACCGTATCACGGGATATCGCGTGATCGGCAATGAACGTGTTAATGACATGCATACATACTGCGAGTATACAATATGTAACTAGCTATTACCCGCGGCTTCGCTGACGTGAATTTCAAAATATATTTAGTACAGGTAATTCCTCCTACGTTGCTAAAATATTTTTCGCCTATTTTGTTATCGTCAGCTAAAATGTTAGGCTTTATTTATTGATAAGCTTACTCCCTAATCCTCTTTATTTTTAATTCTTTCCTTTGGCTAGTTATCTAGGAACAATTGAAAATTTCCAAAAACTAAGTGGTCATTTCTTCAAACATATAACATAGACTAAAAATCTAAAGAAAGCCTATTAAGAAGATGTCAACGAATTTGCTATAGAAGTAAAAAAATGATGTTGATTTAAAAAACTGAAATATTATATATTTTTAAAATACCTAATATTTTGTACACTTTAAATAAGTATCCTTCCTACTCCTATTGGAAGTCTGCTTGCATTACACTTGAAAATTTCCTAAAGTAACAACTCATCGTAGGAGGTGCCAAAACAGTAGGCGTTGAAAATGTAAACTTTGACCTCTCCCCCCTTTTTTTGTGTTTATTCGCAATATAAACATAATTGGTTAGTTTATTCACTTCGATTAATAAAATTAAATATTCGTTCACTCTTGGATCCACTAAACCCTAATGAGTACCAAACAATTTGAGCTAATGAAATTTAGCGAACATCAAAAGTGAGCTACTAGTAATATCGAAGAAAAGTTTTAATATTCATCGTTAAAAGTTATCGTCAAGTTAAATTACAAAAAAAAAAAATTGTTTCTACTTAAAATTTGTAATAGATATTCTCATTCTCATATAAGGAGTATGTAAATGATACAGGATACAAAAGAGAACAAAAAATAAATAGGTACCGAGTATAATACGTATTATAAAATATTTGTAACAATACCCAATGAAAAATAAAAATAAAATAAATTAAAGAAAAAATACACAATCGATTTCAATTTGAATACGTAATTGAAATTTTCGTCTCATATATTTTGATCAAAATTTCGTGCGTAATTGTTCTCGTTCTTCGGTTCTGATACGAATTTCAATGTCATAAATTCCCATTCATTCAGTATTCAATGGTTCATAGACGACAATGTGATTATATTATTCAAATAAATTAGACAGTTGACAACAGTGACTCAAAACAATATTGTCAATGTCAAATAAAGACTAAACTTCTATTTTTTATTTTTTTATTTTACATGTAACTATAATATACAAAATGATTGACGTAAACCCCTCATAAAAAGTTAATGGTTTAAATATACCATATATCTGACTAGTCACTACTGTACTACTTTTGTGTAAATTCGGCGCAAATAAGAAGTTTAATTCTTATATATATATGTTTAATACTTCTTAACTCCCTCGTAAAATTATACTTTTTTAAAGATGTTGAAGAATAATTTACATTACATTTACATTTACATACATAATAAATTTTTTAAAATTAACACTTATAGGGTTTTCGGCAGTCTCCAGATATGGAATCAATGTTTCCAAACTGTTTCAGTTTCATTCCATCCACGTAATTTTTTTATACTTTATAGATTTTTTGCAATACATTTTTATATTTATTATGATGTGAGTGGGAGACAAGGAAGGTGGTAACTGCTGCAGTGATAGCGACCTTCACAGTGTCTGAAATCAAAACAACCAAAAAGCCTATTAAACTAAAAGGTACTGCCCGTGCCATGAACCTCAATCGAAAACAAAGAGTTGAAATTTAACAAAATGGTGGAGTTTTTAAAAAAATAGTTTCAAAGTTTACGCGAAAATTTGATGATTTTTGGCCTACAAAAGTAACATTTTTTATTTGATCGGAAAACTGGAGATTTATGGCACGAAGAAACATATATAAAAGAAGCTGCAGTAAGAATCAAATCGATCGGATGATTTGTCTTCGAGTTATAACTGCAGCAAATATGAAAAATGTAGTTTTTCTTTACTTTAACTTTTAGTTTTAATCACTGAGAATTTTTACTAAAATTATTTACGATGTACTCATTATAACGTTAACGATCATAGTAAAACTAAATGAGTCGTTTGAATGTGTCAGGGTGTAGCTTCTCCATAACATGTGACTGGCAGCCACGTCCAGAAACTCCGAACTATCAACCTTCATACATTTCTCAATAACTCAAGGTTAAAAATGAAAATCAGAATCCGCTCTTCGGATGGCTGTAACTCGAAAACTATTTGAGATATGCACTTGAAATTTTAGTAGGTTATTTTTAGAGGTATAGACTATCGAAACATGCAAAAAAAAATTCCATTTTTTTTTAAATGTCACACTAGTGGTCCCCCTTAAAACAGTCTTTTTCTCAAAGTGGGCGATAACGTCCCTTTGTGAGCGCTGGAGGTTTCAAAAGTCTCAAACAGAACTAATTTAATTAATTAATTTGTAACGATATTGCATTAAAAACAACAATCTCGTTACATAAAATAATTTTATTGTACAAAAATTACAAATAAGAATATTTAGTTTTCATTTAAATTTAATTTATCCAATTTTTTTTTAAATAGTGCGCCTACAATACAAACTAACTCTAATTACATAACAGCTTACGAAACGTCACTTCCAGTGCGCAGCAGTTAATAAATAAACAAAAAAAATATTGCTACCTAGCTCGAAATGCTCCGGTAAAATGCTCGCCGCTTGCTTCTTTTCCGAAACTCCGAACCAACAACATCGAGGCAACAATCAGAAAAAACTTGATTCTTCGATCCATTAAAGGGACATCGAGAAGTATTCAAGCTAAAAATTTATTAATCAAACAAATTAATTCGGAATTGATAATTGTTATTTTGGTGTGATAGTTAATCATACTTACATTGTTATTTTTTTTGTGAATAAATCCAGAAACTTTAAATTGTGTTGTTTTCTTGAATTTTCTGCTCGTTATGAATTTGGAGTTTTCCACAACGTGCCGCAAAACCAGCAGTTGAGTATTTAATCATAACTACCGTTGAATTCCTTTCGCCTTTCCATAAATTCACTGTTACATCTTCCATCACCTGAATTAACAATCAAATTCATAAACCATAACCCCTTTTTATTCACCAACCACGTGCCATAGTAATTACAAGTCAGCAATTAAAACATTTAACTAGCACTTCAGAACGTTTAACGAATTCAAACACTGCAATAACGTATCATTTCTTTTTATTATTTAAATAAAATCAAATACTCACGCCAATAACTCAGTAATTCATTATAATTGCACATCTTCAACTTTTACACAAACTGTTTGACAGCCAGCTGTTAGCTCAGAAACAAACCTTTTTTTATTATTCTATGATATTTATTAATGTGAAAGAGTTTCATTTTTAAATTACAAGAACTGTGGCGCGTAGTTTGAAAATAGTTAATTTCTTAAACCGCAACAAAAATACTCTCTGCTGGGCGTATGTGTACCTAGAACTTGAGTTCGGCGACTAACCAAATTTATCACCAGGAAGTCGTTACAAATTTAAACCCAAAGATTATGGTTAATTTCGAACTTACAACTATTTAAATTGAAACTCATAAACCAGAGGAATTTTTGTACCTGTTGTTCCGTGAGCAATGGCCCGAATGGATAATCATACATGTTTATTAATTAAAAATCACATTGTAACTGAAAAAAATTATTAAACTGAATCGGCAGGAGCTCGAACCCTAGATCCCCTGGTAGCTAGCCAGGAGTCTTACCCCTTAGACCAACGATCCACTGTAATTATATTTGAAATTAAAATACATGGTTGTATAAAATATTCTTAAAAAGTCAACTTTTTTAAAACTTATTTAAAAATCATTTCTATTGATTTGACTGACTCTTCTTTAACCAGCTCTTGATTTCTCTATCATTAAGATACTCTTTATTTTCTATTTTGATGTAATAACAAATATAATATCGTTAAACGTGCCATTTTATCTTTTCACCACAGTTAGACGTACTAAGTTTATACAAACCACATCAAAAGAAACATAGAGAAACGATTTGAAACTTGTTAACTATTTATTTTACAATGTTGTTAATTAGAACAAAAGCATTCCAGGTGAAAAAATCTCAAAAGGTTTTTGTGTTTATTTAATTATTCTTAAAAAATGATTTTTTTGAACAGTTAATTTTTCTCAATGACTTTTTTTGTAAAACCTCCCATATTATTTATTTATTAAATTAAATTTCACGTCATTAAGGAGGCTCACCAGTCCAGAGATCGAAAAAAACAGGTTTTTTCACGATTTTTTTTTAAATAAATTGGACAATGAAAACAAATGATATCAGTTCTTTTATTAACTATTCAAGATTGAAGATTACAAAAATATTTTTGTTTTGCTTTGACGTATATTGATCAATATTTGATCAATATATATATACATATATATATATATATATATATATATATATATCTTATATATATATATATATATATATATATATATATATATATATATATATATATATATATATATATATATATATATATATATTCAAAAAATCTGGTTGTGGTTTAGCCAATAGCGAAATGTGTTGTTGATATTCTGGCCAAATTTAAGCTAATTTGGATACTATACTTTTTTAACGACTTTCCCCTTGTTAATTTTTAAATAAAATTAAATACAATATTATTTAAAGATTACAGATTCACAGAATACAGATTGGATACAAAGATTAAAGGTTGAATACAAAAATAAACGAATATAATAATTCTTGTACTCAATTTTCAAAATGGTGTACCGTAGTAGGCCCCGCGTTTGTGAAAATTTTGCGCCGCTGACTGATTTTGTAAAATAAAAAACTTGAATATACTGATTTATTTAATGACATCAAAATTCGTTCTGAACTTTTGCTTTTCAGCATCACAATTTTACAAATATTATATTGCAATATTTATTTAATAATATACTTACTTATTATGGGCACAAGCCAAAAAGAACTTTTTTACCTACATCTGCATTTATCTTTGTCTATCATATTAATAAATATACATTTATTCACTCGCTCCTTTAAAAATATAATTACTTTGGTTGGTAACTATGTAAATAATTCAATTTATGTTCCCTTCACTTCAGTTTCTGGAGGTCTTTTGAGCTCGCGCTCATAATACCTATATAATTAATTTATTTGATCTGTAGGGGAGAGGGGGGCAGATGTAGACAATGAGGATTTCTTTTTCATTACTAATCTATTTAAGTTTATAAATGACCCAACAGAGTCCAATACGGTTGCTTCACTATGTTATAATTATTATGACAGTTTAACTTCATGTTTTTTTGACAATTTTCAAAGATTGACTTTTTAATAGAAAAAGTAATATTTTTTAGTTTTGTAAAATTGTCAATAATTTTTTTCTCATTAAAAGTTTTCCAAGTTTTTTAATTATTTATAATACTGTGTATTTTAAATACGTGTTCTTATTTTCTGTCAATTTATTCAAACCTAAAAAAATTACACTCAAATGTTTTGAGTAATAGCACATGGGGCACATGTGGATATTTTAATGGGGTACTTATGGACACTATTCACAAGTGCTCAAAATGTTTTTATTTTAATATTTTCCTTCAAAAATTACCAACAGGTCTATAAAAAAGGCAAAGCAAAAAAGCGAGCTCTAAAAAAGTCGATTGAAAGCTCTAAAAAAGAAAATAAAAAAATGAGACGATAAAAAAATATACTAGCTGACTGTTTGTAGTACTTCTACTGAGGATGTTTCTGATGTAACATCAAATGATAGCGATAACAGTGGCGATCCTAGATATGAATATTGCTAATAATGTAGGTGTAGTAGATACTAAATGTAGGGGTATTGAATACGGAATGTAGCAGAAACTTATTCCGGTTTATTTTCTGAAGCCGGGAGTGATAAAGAGTGGTTGAAATGTATGTTCTGTCCATTTTAGTGCCATCAGGAATATGCTGGGGTGGATAAAAAGACAAAATCTATATTTATAATTTATGTATTAAGCAGCACTGATTCATTTTCCTTAAATTACAATTTTTCAAATAATTACTGTACATATTAGAGATGTTAAGTAATTTTTGATAAAGGAATAAAAATATTCCATTGTTTAGATACATTATTTATTTTATTTTATGTTATAAATACCTTTTTTTAACCTGTCCATATCTACCCCTGTCCACATCTGCCCCTGTCTCAATCAGATTGGGACAGAATTTTCATTTTTCTATTTTCCAATATTATTACTTAATGATGAATACTTTTTCAAAGTTATGAATTTTATTTAGATCAACACTACCTCTAATATTTATTGCGGTAGTTTCATAAGTGTATCTCGTAATGTAAGAAAATTACAATAGAAAATGTAACTTTTGTCCACATCTGCCCCCCTCTCCCCTATCTAAATTTGGTTTATTGTGAAAACCATATTAACTTTTTCAATTAAACTATTACTACCATTGTATATTTATAGAAAGATCTTTTGAAGACTGAATTAATAAAATATTTTACTTCTAACCTACTGTTGGTCAATATAGATTTACCTGTTCAGTAATTTTGTACATCGAATTTTTATATCAAAAGTATCGCAGTCATGACAGTTCTATGCTAAAAGTAATAAGTCCACAACAGTTCTGCACCAAAAGTAGTAAGGTTATAGCGATTCTATACCAAAAGTAATAAGATTACAATGGTTCTATGCTAAAAGATTTGCGAAAACGAAATAAAAATCGCATATGAATATGCGCTTTCTCATTACAGTTGTAAGTTTATGATATAAAAAAACGGCCAAAAGCATGTCGTGCTCGCACAATTAGGGTTCCGCATAATGAGCAGTCAATAAACCAAATTTTTGTTAATTTATATATATTTTTAAATCTTATTCAAAGTTACTTGTGATAACTGAAAAATGCATGAATTGTCTCACATTGTACTGAAACATTAGTAAATATATTGTCTATTACTGTTATGTATTTACTATATCTGCTACGCGTCTACCAGCAAATTTTCTTAATTTTTCTTAATTATTATTTTAGTTTACATTTCTGATAGTGTACAAATACAATTGTCAATTTGTAGAAACAATAAAAGAATTGTAATTTGTTTCCAATGCATATTTTCAACTATATTTCTAATGACATGTTCGCTTTTAACAATCAAATAGTACCTAAATATAAAACAATAAAGCTATCAATAATAATAGCTTGTTGTATATGCTTTGTTCTAATTTTTCAATATCCTTACCTAGAAAATCAATAGAAAGGATTGCATGTATAAGTACTGAGAATGAATTAAATTCAATTGAATAGATAAAATACATTTATAACGACTAATAATAATTGAGGTTAATGAAGGATAAGGCCCATCAAAGGAACAGAAATAAAACAATCGTAAATAATAATGGTATTTCAGTACATGTATGAACGGGTTGTTTGAAATTCATTGCTATATACATAGCTGAAAAAATAATGGAACAGACAGAAAAGTGTCAAAAAAAGAAGTCATAAAAAACAACTGAAAAAGGTTTATTAATATTTTTTTTTTATGTTGGTTATATTATGACTGTTCGTTCTCTTGTTTTTGTATTCTTCTTTTTCATATTCTCTCATTTCTCACATATCTTTTTTCTTCTACGTCTTTTGTTTTATTTTAAACGTAGCATTATTTACACGGGATTAAGAGACCAAGAGCTAGTTTGCACTTTCATTCAAATAGTTTTCTGTCATTTGGAATTTTATACGGGCACTTTATGTAGATACATCCATCTCTAACATATTGTCAGCAATCAAGTTGAACAATTTCGATCTCATAAAAACTTGCCATTTATTCACAATTTCCAGAAATGACTTTTTGCAAACATCTCGAAAATTATTGACTTTTCAATAAAAAAGGGCTACTATTCTTCATAGAATGTTACATTTTCTAAGATACTTACGTGTCTTTAATCCATAGGTTAGTGGCACAAAGGCACAAAGTTCAATGTAATTGCTACCTTTTTGAATAGATTTTTGAATTTCAAACACCTAAAATTATTTTTTATTAAGAGGAACAGAAATAATCGATTTTTTTGTTGAGAACTTGATATTTTTTGATATATTACAAATAACCTGCAAAATTGGATTTGTTCAGCTAAGTTGCCAGCAATACACAATATAATACCTTTATCTAAAATTATTCACCTAAAATTAACGTTTTAAATTTAATAAAATACACGTTGGCTATTGATCAGTGTCTATTTTAAACTATTTTTACTATAATATAGGCTATTGACTATGTACAAAAAAACAGGGGGAAAAGGAACTAATTTGTAACAGGTGTTTTATTGTTTCATATGTTCAGTTGTACCCCAAAGATGATAAATTCACAAAGTGCTATTAAATTTAGGCGTGCGTTTTTACGAACGGCGTAAACTTATCGACGCTTACGTTTTTTAACTATAACTCAAAAACTATGCATTTTTCGTAAATACACATAATATGAGTTTTTGTAGAGAATTAAATTTCCTATCGAAATGGCACTTTATGAACTCAAAAAGTTCTTTTCTCAACAAAATAAGTCAAAACAATTATTTAAAAAAAAGCTCAATTTTTTCAATTTTTCTTTTTTTTTAAATTTTTGAGTAGTACTTTTTTCTGAGTGAATTTAGGTATAGGGATTGGTTCACAAAAAAGAAAGCTGATGTAATTCCCGTCAGAATGGTGACCGATCAAAATATTTTCGATAAAAACCGGCTGAGATACAGTCATTCAAATTTACCTACTTTTTTACAATTTTATTTCTTTTGACTTTTATACCATATTATTTGTAATTTTTACACAAAAAAATTATTTTTATTGAGTACAAAAATTATCTCTGCTTTACCAGAGGTAACGATAAAAGTGGTAACGATAAAATTTTGATATTCATATGATCTTAGGTATAAAAAAAAAAACTTTAATATTGTACTAATTTATAGTTCTAATTTTTTTTTAAAGTTAAATGTACCTATTATATTTCTCTCATAATGTTTTCAAATTCAATATCAATATCTTCATCAACATCGTTTTGGACATCCTCTTCTGTCATTTCTGGAACATCCGCATTTTCACAATTTAGGCCCATACATTCTTTGCAGAACATGGAGCAGCTAATTCCTATAATTTTCTACAGCCGCAATTTACGTAATAGAATTAAATCGTAATTTCTCTTTATGGCATTAAGGCCAACAGTTTAGGTAGTTCTCGGTTACAACTTTTTCAAAAATTATCAAAAAGCACAAAATTTTCTCTAACCAATTTCCCACTAACTTCTGATGTCACTAAATATCACGGTTTAAGGACGTACCACCAAATTCAACAGTGGGAAGGAAATATTTTAAATCCATTTGAGTGGGGTTAGAAAAAATCTAAAAATGGATTAGTGCCAATTAAAACAACAAAACCTCCTGCACTGCAGAATTTACTGGAACAAATAGCTTGCGGGTGTATAAAAGGTTGTCACGGAAATTGCAGCTGTAGAAAATTAGGAATTAGCTGCAAAGAATTTATTTGCGAAAATGCGGATGTTCCAGAAAATTGTGAAAATGCGGATGTTCCAGAAATTACAGAAGGAGATGTCCAAAACGATGTTGATGAAGATATTGATATTGAATTTGAAAATATTATGGGAGAAATATAATAGGTACACTTAATTTTTTTTTAAAAATAGAACTGTAATTTAGTACAATATTAAAGTTTCTTTTTATACCTAAGATCATATGAATATCAAAATTTTTAGCAAATAATTTTATCGTTACCTCTGATAAAGCAGAAATAAATTTTGTACTCAATAAAAATAATTTTTTGTGTAAAAATTACAAATAACATGGTATAAAAGTCAAAAGTAATAAAATTGTAAAAAGTAGGTAACTTTGAACGACTGTATCTCAGCCGGTTGTTATCGAAAATAGTTTTATCGGTCACCATTCTGACGGGAATTACATCAGCTTTCTTTTTTGTGAACCAATCCCTATACCTAAATTCACTCAGAAAAAAGTACTACTCAAAAATTTAAAAAAAAAGAAAAATTGAAAAATTTGAACTTTTCTTTAAATAGTTTTTTTGACTTATTTTGTTGAGAAAAAAGTTTTTTGAGTTCATAAGGTGCCACTTCGATAGCAAATTTAATTCTCTACAAAAAATCATATCATGTGTATTTACGACAAATGCATAGTTTTTGAGTTATAGTTAAAAAACGTAAGCGTCGATAAGTTTACGCCGTTCGTAAAAACGCACGCCTAAATTTAATAGCACTTTGTGAATTTATCATCTTTGGGGTACAATTGAACATATGAAACAATAAAACACCTGTTACGAATTAGTTCCTTATTCAACTACATAGTCAATAGCCTAATATAATGATTTTAAAAAAGGTGCATGATTTTGTTTAAAAATAAAATTACAAAGTATACTTTGGAAAAATTTATTTAATAGTACCTATATATTACTTGCCGAGGATCATAAGTGTTATTTTTGTGGCCTTAGATGCAGTTTGAGAATCCGAGTTTTAATTGTTCTGAAATTTTGTACAAAATCTGATCCTTATGGCGCTACACTTTGCTCGCCCAACGACTCTAAATTAAGTATATTCATACATATGATTATGGTTAATTTAGAGTCGTTGGGCGAGCGAAGCGAAGTAATTTTTAATTTATTTCTTTTCGAAAAATATTGTAATTTTTTTGTATTATTTAAGGCCTTATGAGGAGGTTTGTATGATTTCGAAACGTACGTCGCCACTGAAATAAATAAATCCTTATTAAAAAACTGATGATTTTTTTTGTTCAAAAGATTATATTTATCTAAATAATAATAGAAATAAAATATTCTTAAAGATAATAAAATGTTTGTAAGTATTATATCCTTTACATAAGGTAAGTGTGGGAGAGATGCCGCAGTAGCCATAGTTCGCCGTTGATTGATAGATAGCGCTATTAATGGATTATATCTTTAAAATAAGTTACTTATTTAAGTTGTATATGGTAACATTTATGAATAGTCCATCAGCTTAGTTATTATCCAACTTTTTATTATTGAAAAGTAAGTTTTTTAACATAATATTTTATCAAGCATTTAATTCATTAGAATTTAAGAATATATATTTCATTGTTTGAATGAGAATGAGTTTTGTTATTAATTTAGGTCTATTTTAAAAGTATTGTATAAAATCTTAAGTTAGAATTCAGCACTATGCTTGCTATAGCAACATGCGGCATCTATCCCAACAAAAAGAAGAGATGCCGCATTTAAAGTTGGTATAGATACCGCATCATATTACATATTAAAATCATAGACTTATGTCTTAATTATGCAATTTTTTTTTTGGGCTGTAAATTATGCCACGTAAATATAAAAGATTCATTAATGGATCAGGAAGAGCTCTCATATTTTTGAAGATAACGAAAATAATGATGATTGCCTGTGTATTGAATATTTTGAAAAGTACTCAGGAACAAAACAAAATTCGACTGGTTAAGATGTATAAAGTGCCAAAAATGGTTACATATGGCATGCATCATGTATGGAGATGTGTGTAAAATGCAAAATTTTCAATATGAACTCTGCGGCGTCTCTCCTTCTTTGATGCGGCATCTCACCCATGGATGTGGGATAGACGCCGCTTTGCAGGCTCTACGGAAATGTTAATTATGAATCCTTTATGACTAAAAATTTAAAATTATTTATAAATAATTTTAAAGGACAATGTTTACATTTATTGCATACCAAATTTCAAATCAATTTAATGCATACTTTAAGAATTATCAAGTGTTTTCAAAATGTGCGGCATCTCTCCCGCATTCACCCTACATACATGTGTACTTCACACATCCAAACACAAAACAGAAAGAATGACCGTAAAAACATCCAAAATCAAATTCAGACAGAACGCCAGCAATGGTTTTACCCTTCGTGTTATTCAAAAACGTCGTTTTAGAATGATATATATATAGTGACATCATTCCACAAAAATCTGTCCTGATTTCTGAAAACACCCACAAAAAAGACGATTATCGCCACACACATCGTCCTAAAACGACGTTTTGGAACGATGTCGTTCCAAAATGTCATTTTGGAATAATGTGTATGATGAGCTTCAAAAAAACCACTCACGTAAGAAAATATGCGTATATATAAGAAAATATGTTTATTTTAATAAAACGTTTTTTGTCCGACATTTTTAACAGCTCTGCGAACGAGACCAAACGATATACTAAACATGTACCTCCTATATAAATTGCCACATCAATATATCAGTATCAATGAAAACTACACGCCTATACTTGCTATTTTTTTATGTATTTCCCCTTTAAAATTTTATGTTTCATATATTTTCACTTTTGTGAAGAGTTTTCACGCGTAGCTTAACCCATATATCGATCTAAAAATACAAACCTACACGTATCATGAAGTTGTTATCGTGTACCCATATTTTATTTATTCTCTCACTTTAGTGAAACAATCCTAACATAAATTATAAAAAAAAAAAATTCAATGAGCTATCATTCTTCTCCTGTAAAGGTTTTGTCGGTACGTACTGATGTACCTACTGACAACAGTAACAAAACTCATAACGTGAGTTTGGGTAACGAGATAGATGAAGTATTACGTATATAGAATTGTTACCATACACTGTCGAAAAGTAAGGCTGTAATTCAATCTGGCGGTCCAGGGCAGGAAAAATTAGAGGAAGGTAAACTTATACCTGCAAATTTGTTACCATACATATCAGCAAAATCGAAATTTTTGAGTAGAGAAAAATGATGTCAGAATTTGACCTTGACTTATGACCCACGTAGTTGAGGTAGATTAATTAGGGCATCAATAAATTCAGCTCATAAATACACTTTTGACTCGTTGTAAGCAATATCAAAATTGAAATAGAATCATATGCCGCACTCTTTTTTACGTAGGTATATATCCGAATTTTATTATCTAAAAAGAATAAGATACGAGGGTGGTCTGAAAAGTTTCTGCGCAGTTGTTACTTAACAGTCGTTTTAGTGAGTTGATGTGAGTGTTTTGTGAAAATGAAAAAAATCGAATATCGAGCTGTCATAAAATATTTGGTTTTGAAAGGTAATACGCCTACGCAAATCAAATAAGAGTTGGACTCTGTATACGGGGACTCTGTACCATCATTTACCACTGTGAAATTTTGGGTAGCTGAATTTAAACGTGGCCGTAAGAGTTTGGGAGACAATGAACGTTCGAGACGTCCAAAAACTGCAACTACTGACGATAACATTGCTAAAGTTCACCAAATGGTGCTAGACGACCGCCGATTTAAAGTGAGAGAGATAGCAGAGGCTATGAAAATGTCCAAAGAACGTGTTTGTCACATACTAAATCAAGATGAGAAAGCTGCCAGCGCGTTTGGGTGCCGTGTTTGCTGACGCTAGACCAAAATCGTGTTCGAATGAAGATTTCCAACGCTCGGTTGACGCAGTTTAGGCGCAATAAATCCGAGTTTTGGCGTTGACTAATTACTGTAGATGAAACTTGGATACACCATTATATGCCTGAAACAAGAATACAGTCAACACAGTGGACTGCAAAGCAATCCGGCTCCAAAAAAAGTAAAAACTATTTTTTCGGCTGGGAAAATGATGGTGACGGTTTTTTGGGATAGTTATGGAGTTATCTTAATCGATTATCTTCAAAAAGAGAAAATCATTACAGGAGCATCCTACGCATCATTACTTGACAAGCTGAAGGCAGAAATTGCGGAAAAACGGCCACATTTGCAAAAAAAGAAAATCCTGTTTCACCAAGAGAAGCCGTCTAACACCTCAGCGGTTGCCGTGGCGAAAATCCACGAATTATGGTTTGAACTGCTTGAGCATCCACCTTACTGACCAGATCTAGCCCCAAGCGGCTTTTTTCTATTCCCTCAGCTAAAAAGTGCGCTCGAAGGACAGAGATTTTCGTCAAATGAGGAGGCAATCACCTTTGTGAACAACTATTTTACAGAGAAGAACGCCGAGTACTATTTGGACGGGTTAAAGAGATGGGAGCATCGCTGGGAAAAGTGTGTATAGTTACAAGGAGACTATGTAGAAAAATAAATATAAATTTTAAGAAAAAGTGTCTTATATCTTTGTTATGTGGGAAACTTTACAGACCACCCTCGTATATGATTCACAGGAAGTGCGCTGCGCTGCCTGCGTTAACTGCGTCTCAATGTGCGCCCGGCCTATAGTGGGTTGATACGCTATTATTATACGCATTTGAGTTGTCGGCTGGAAATTACTATTCGCCTACTTGTATTTAGAATAAAAGTAATACATTTAAAACACATTTAACAATAGCATACAATTCCGATGTAAAAATGGAAGAAGTGGGGGGAAAAGTAATGTGGACGCCCTAAAAGGTACTAGCTGGATACTAACTGAATACACGTACAAAATTTCAGCCCTCTAGGTTTCCTTAGAGAGTCTCTAGACGTGTTAGAAAACAAGCAAAAAAATTAAGGAAATATTGGCGTAAAAATCGTGGGGGTAAGGGTTAAAAGTTGATACCCCCAAAAAACAGTGTCTGGCTATTAGCTTAACCTGTACACAAAATTTCAGCCCTCTAGGTTTATTTGGGGAGATTTTGACCGGAACGAAACTGTTAAAAAACAAGAACAATCATGTTCTTTTGGGTATAAAAATGGTGGCGGTAGGGTTTGAAAGTCGAGACTCCCAAAAGGCACCCCCTTGATACTAACTCAATCCGAATACAAAATTTCAGCCCTCTAGGTTTATTTAGGTGACCTGTGCGAGTGGTACAAACTTCGAAAACGTCGAAAATGCATGAAATTGTAACTTAAAAATGAGGGGGGTGGGGGTAAAATATTAAAACCTCCAAAAAGCACAACCTAGGTACGAACTTTATCAACACACCAAATTTCAACCTTCTACGTTAATTCTGGGGGGCTGGGGGCCTGTTAGATCCAGCGAAAATCGTTTTTCCTCCCTCTACTCCCACCAAATCATCCTAGGAAGCTGAATTTTGTATATGTTGTAGATAATTGACCGAAACATTATTTAAAACCGGTTCGGAAAAGTTTTATTGCTTTTCCGCCCCCCACCACCCCCTTAAAGGTCGGGTCAAAAAAAAATTTGCTCAAAATTTGACCCCACTTTGATAGTATGAGGTGCCTCGAAAATGAGCCCCATTTACCAAATTTCATCTCTTAACTTCCATAGGAGGGCCCTACACAAATTAAAAGGTTGCGGGATATATATATATATATATATATATATATATATATATATATACATATATATATATATATATATATATATATATATATATATATATATATATATATATCAGACATTTTTTCTACATATTCGTGTTCTACGGGTCCGAAAACGGATAGCGCCCCTACTCTCGCCTCTCGCAGCTCTTATCGTATAGACTGTATATGTCTAATTTTTCGGAGAAAATTCGACTAATAATTTTTCGGAGAAAATTGGACAAAAAATACGCATTGTAGTGGACACGCTCAAAAAGGTGTACTGTCTCGTCACTGTATCATTTGAATTTTTGAACAGATGAGAATTATGCGCAGCTAATTTTCAGAAACAAACTTACTCTTGTCATAGTGTGCATAGCTATAATATATTGATGTACATGGGCCAAAAATAGATGTAAACAAAGCACCCTTATTTATCTTTGTAAAAGTAAATAAAAAAACTCCTGTTTCCATTAACATACAGATAAATGTTGTACTATAAAACCGATGTTACATAAATAAATACTCAGTCAAATATTGACATGAAATCATTAACACAAAACAAATATTAGGTTGTACGCAACAACCTACTGTTTATGTATACCTGTATAGGTATTGTATTTGATGAAAATTTTACAATTGAAGGCTGAAATTGTATTGGAATGCAAATAGTTAGGCTTCGATTAAAAAGTTGACTCACAACAAATTTCTTTACAAGGAAAGACAAACGTGATTCCCGTTTAATCATTGTTTCTTAACCTAAACGTATTTCCAATACAATGTTGGATATATTAAATGATTACATATAACGTAAAAGCCCCTATACCGGAACACTATTTTTAGGTGTGTAATTAAAATGGTTCATAAAAATTGACAAAAAAATTAAAAACCCATTTTTTTTTCTTAATAAGCATGAAAGAAATTTTTTTTTAATCTAATGAATATGTTTTTAAAAAAATGCAATCCAAAAATTGTTATTTATTAATGTTTTTCTTTTACAAAATGTCGACATCTATATCCAAACAAAAAAATATTAATGACACTAGGAGTTGGGAACCGTGTAATATGAGTAATATGACACATAGAGTGACATCTAGACGTCAAAGTAAGAAACACAGAATGGTTTAAGTATCAGATGTAAATTAAGGTGAAAAATACTGTATTCAAAAAAAAATTGTTTAATATATATATATATATATATATATATATATATATATATATATATATATATATATATATTCCTTTAATTGAGTAAGGAAACATTAAATGCGAAGCGAATTTAAATTGAAAAATAGTTAATCATTCTATTAATAATAATTTTTGTTATCAGAGCTTTCTTTCAGAAATAACTTCATTAACATATAAATGTCAAAACTGTTCGGATATATGATCGCGTTCCCGCATAGGGGCTTCTTGCGTCAGAAAAAAACTACAAAATTTCACTTTACAATTAAAATTAAAATTACAATATATTGAAATGAAACTTATACCATCATTAACACTATTTTTGAAGTATCTCTAGGTATAAAAATTACTAGACTACAAAATTTTTACAACCAATATTCCAAAACAACCCCGAGTTGGTCTAGTGCAGTGGTTCCCAAACTCTTTTGGCTCACGGACCCCTGTTCATGGTCAAAACTTGCTCACGGACCTTGGGAGAAAAACTACATAAATGCATATTTTAGAAAAAACACAAATTTAAATTTGATGTTTCGAATAGTAAATGGTGACGTAAAAATAAAATAAAAATATTTTTTTGAAGAAGTAGATATTTATTAAAAATATAACTATTTTTTTTTAAATACAAAAAAAAAAATGACATGGATAAACCTGATGGGATGTTATGAGTGTATTTATGTCCGGCTCAATGTTTGTGAGTAGCAACCGCAAATCCTCGCGAGTATTAATTTCTGGTCGGTTTCTTTTTTTTTGTGATGAGGCTTGTAACAGCACTGAACCCACATCTTAGCAAATAGGAAGACGGGAAAGTAATTAACAGCTTCTGTACAATAACCCATAACGCTCATTTAATGGACTGGGACTTCTTAACTTATGATATTTCGTTCGAATTATCGTGCTCACTTAGTATTTAGAAAATACTAAGATACAAAAAGTATTTATCTAAATACAAGATACGAGTACATAATGAATTTTTAAAGAAAATATTTAAGCACAAGATAAAAATACGTATTTTGTACCTTGTCTCTGTACTCTGTATTTCAAATACTTGTATCTTAAATAAGTCTCATCTCTGGTCGTTAATAATAGGTATGTATATTCTTTAGTGAATGTTAAGGGAGGAGTTTACGCCAGAAACGGCTAATAAACTAATTTTTTTCGAATCTCGTTTTTTGTTTTTATTTTGTTCTGTGGTTCTTTATAAGACACGGTGATATATAAAACATGACCAAAAAATTTTTTTTCAAGTAGAAAAATATTTATTTGTGAGCCGCTGCATAGCCAAGCTGCTGCTCCTTTGCAGACAATGTTCGCCCCCCCCCCTCGCGATTTGATCAGTAGTAATTAGTTTTGGTGTGTACATGAATTATAGTATGTACTGAGATAATGTTATTTTATTTATATGCCTCTGTAGACGTTTTAATAATAAGTGAGTAAACCGCTTCCTTTGTTATTATTTTTGTTTTTTACCGTTTCCCGAAAGTTATGTTTTTTCCGACAAGGAAAATCATATCTCAAGTTCTAGAAAAGATAAAGACTTAATTTTTTTTTATTTGATTCATAAACATATTGCGCATAAAGTGGAGTATGCTTTTTCCATTTGAACAATTGTAACTATATTTAAACATTTTTTTTTTAATAAAAAATTGGGTTTTTTATAATTTTTAAAAGTTTGAGATTAAAGTTCTGTAGTTAATTTTTAAAATTACCTGAAACCACTCAGCTTTATGGACAGGTCCTTTATGAATAAAACAATGAAAAAATATTTAAAAAATATTCATTACATTTTGAGATATGGCGTTCCTTGTAAACGCTTAAAAACTTGCGAAAAAGGGCCCCCTCCCCCACAGGGAAGAGTAATGAATGTTTCAAAAACAATATTTTCTATTTGAAACCCTCCCTAATTTGAAAAAAAATTTCAACAAGCAAAATAATCATAAATAAAAAAGTTGCCTTTTTATTTGAACTCCCCCCTTAAGGGATTACTGTATTGTACTTAGTGAATGTTAAGGGATAACTGCAATCAACTTAAACAAGAGTATAATTTTTCTTAAATAAATTTAAATTAAAAAGAGATATTAATTTTATTCAAAATTATACTTCTTTTTGTCCAAGTTCATATTATAAATTAGTTAGTGCAGGTATCGGCTCTATTGCGTTCCTGTATAAACTTGTATAGATAGGCCTGACTCACTGCGATGCCTGTCACTACTTGTATTTTATGCACCTATCTATATTATTTTATACTTAGTACGTAAAAATCGCTAATAATTTGTTCATTGTTATTTAACTTCCATATTAATAAAAATTTGTCAATCTTTTTATTTTATATTAAACCTTGCGCGGACCTCCTGACGTTGTTCATGGACCCCCAAATAAATTTTAAATTTCCACGGACCCCTGGGGGTCCGTAGGATCCACTTTGGGAACCACTGGGCTAGTGGTTAGTAACTCCGCTTTTGTCTGGTAGATCGTGAATTCGAAGTCAATCGGGGGAGATACGTCATCTACATTACCATACCGTTCACCTATCAATAATCATTCCAAAACATCAAAATCAATACCTAGTACTTTACACCAAATATTGCATATAACCATAGTAGTTACGTATCTAAATAATAAAGAAAAATTCCGAAACGTCTTTTTTAAGTTTTTTTTTTTACTCAAAAACTGGATTTTTTTTGAAATTTTACACGCTTATTGGCAATTACAGTGACCGATCTTTACATGAATCATTTAGAATGTTTTGATTTTAAAATTTAGTACTTTTACCTAGAAGTCATCTTTTTCTTACAGACTAGTAACAAAACAATCGACGTAATAGTTTTTGAGAAATCCTACTGAGCGTATGTCTGTTTTTTGTATGTTTCTCGAAACACCTTTTTAAATATTGAGTATAATTTTTTATAAGCGAAAAACACTGATATTGAGAGCTTACATTAAACAGAATTGTAAATCCAAAGGTCAATTCCAGATACGTACTCTTAAGTGTCTATAAGACCGGGCGCACATTGAGACGCAGTTAACGCAGGCAGGGCATAGCACAGTTTCTATGACTCGTGTTGGAGAACGAGACAGCACGAATTGAAACGCAGAGCAGAGCAGAGCAGCACTGCATCGCAAGAAACCGATGTGGACTCGTGAATGCGGCACAGAAACGGTGCGACATTGTAACACGTTCTCGAGTTTTAATTGGTTTTATTTCACCAAAATGAAAATAATTGAAGAGATTGAAGAAAAACAGTGCTTCTCTGCTCTGCTTTTAAATTCGTGCTATCTCGTTCTACAACAAGAGTCATAGAAACTGCGCTGCCCTGCCTGCGTTAACTGAGTCTCAATGTGCGCTCGGCCACACAGTTTATTTCGCGTGCTTTCCTGCCCTGTCCTGCTTTGCTCTGCCCTGCCCTGCGTTTACTGCGTGACGCAGTTCAATGTGCACTTGGCCTAAGCGGCAACTACTCGGTGCGACAGACAGCGGGAAATTGCATTTGAAATCATTTTTTTTTTAAATACACATAGCCTGCTAAATAGTTCTTCGATTCTTATCAAATTTTGTAGAGTAGACTGGAGATGCCGCAAAAACTCGCAATAAGGAACCGATACACTTTTTTTAGCGTGATTGCACTGCAAGAGACATATTTCTGTGCGAAATCGACTATTTTCACTCGGTTTCCCTACAACCAATTGTAACATTCCTGAGAAAATATCACCTTGTAAGCATCAACCAAACCTAAATAACTTTCGTAAATACTTTTAAAAATCTCATACCATAAATTAAGCTCCATAAAAAAGATACATTAATTTTTTTATAATTCTATTAAGGACCTTTTTATATACTTTCATGATAAGTACTCATGACCACTTTTTATTTTCATACATTTTTAAAAATAAATACATATATCTACTTAAATTAAATATAAAAAAAATTTCATGTAAAAGCATCTAATTTTGAACAAATTTTTAATATTACTCATAATAATGCTATTTTCCTCTGAAACTGCTTAATTATTCAGGAAGGAATTTTTATATCGTCACTGGGTAATGATAGTAGGACATCTGAGAAAACGGCAATTTTGAGATACTATATCAACAAATTCAACCTTTAATAAAAATATTTAACTTCGGTTCACGTGGTGTATATGTCCTTATCACATACATTCCCTGGTTAACATGACCATTTCTGATCCGTTTTGTTAGTGTGCTGTCTATTTTATTAGTTACATTATAAAACTTAAAATAAAATATTTGGATATTTCCATTTTTCAATTTTTTTAGATAGTTATATTCAGATTTAAATATAACCAGTGTTGAGCAAGATATCAAACGTTTTTATCTAAATAACATATAATAGATAGCATAATTTAAAACATCTAGATAA
>JAPWDM010000001.1:31131569-31139366 GCA_035578155.1 Brachynemurus nebulosus | reverse complement strand
CTCCAAGCCGAAAGTATAGCCACTAATAAGGACATTCCACTGTTAAAATAAATGGAAAATATATTGAAATTTATTTAATGAAAGCCATTCATACACATTTTTAAAATATCCTTTTGAATTATATAACAAATAAAATCTGTGTAAAAAAATCTAATTGACGTGTTTTTTCTCAATTTTCTAATATTAAGTAAGGCTCGTTAGTTAGGGAGTGATTGTGTCAAAATTTTAATGTAAAATATGGTAATTTTAACCCTCTTTAAAAGAACATTTCGATTTTAACAATAAAAAAATTTTAAAAAGTGTTTTCGTTTTTCCCGGATTACCAAAAACTTTTCATAGGCATATCTGTGACTAAAGTTGCCTCCCTTTCTTAAGAAAATAAAGTATTTTTAAAATTTTGTGCAAAAAAATAAAACACAATTAACGAAAAAAAAGTACGCGTTCCCATATTTTTAAAATTTTGTAGTACAAGAAAATCGTTATAAATTCATCATATCTGTTATTGCATTTACTAGCTTTTACGCAATTTAATAAACAGTATCGTTTTGATTTTTTAAACTAATTTAAGACATTTATTGTTAGTGAGACATATTTGAATTATTTTTCTAACTAATAAATTAAATTCTGTAGACTGATGTTTTTGTAGATAAAAAAAATTCTAGGTAACGTCTGTATTAGACAAAAGTCTGAAAAATGGACGTAGAATCTCACTGTTATTAATTATTATGTCTTAGTCTTTTGAAAAATTATTTTTTGAACTAAAATAAGAATAGGAGGAATATAAACTTAGGGGTAAACGACAGGGGTATATAAACTTTATTTTAGATTCTACGTTTATTTTTACAGAAAATCATCAAGTACCTATTATTTATTTTTTGAATGTATAAATACAAAAAGTTCGAAATTATTTTATATTAGAATTTCAATTTTGGTCGACCCTACGGGTTGTCCCCATTTTACTCTTTTCTCGTCTCTTTTGACCCCAATTTTTCATAGAGAAGAAATTATACGATTTTTGTTAATTTTTCAAAAACCACCGATATTTTTAAATTTTTTTGGATACTGCTGATAAAGTGACCATCTTCGCGTAAATTTTTAATATATTAAAGATTAGGTAGGGTAGATCGGGGTCAGTTGGGCAATTTTTTGGGAAAATTTTAATAGCATCAACTGAAATTAGTATAGGAAGAATAGGAAAATGATAATATTAGATATAATTCTTATAGTAATCGCTTCAATTACATATTATAATAAGAATAATTATTTAAATTAAAAAATATCTTTACCGTTATTGTTCAACTAATACTTTTATTGAGGTATATTGAGGTAAAATGAACATGAAAAAATAACCCCATTCAATAGAAATGACCAAATTATCAGACTCAATTATTCTACACTTTTCCAACTAAACACACTACAGAGGTAAGTAGGGTAGACCGGGGTTAGTTGGGCAATTTTTTGGGAAAATTTGAATAGCATCAACTGAAATTAGTATAGGAAGAATAGGAAAATGATAATATTAGATAAAATTCTTATAGTAATCGCTTCAATTACATATTATAATAAGAATAATTATTTAAATTAAAAAATATCTTTACCGTTATTGTTCAACTAATACTTTTATTGAGGTATATTGAGGTAAAATGAACATGAAAAAATAACCCCATTCAATAGAAATGACCAAATTATCAAACTCAATTAATCTACACTTTTCCAACTAAACACACTACAGAGGTAAGTAGGGTAGACCGGGGTTAGTTGGGCAATTTTTTGGGAAAATTTGAATAGCATCAACTGAAATTAGTATAGGAAGAATAGGAAAATGATAATATTGGATAAAATTCTTATAGTAATCGCTTCAATTACATATTATAATAAGAATAATTATTTAAATTAAAAAATATCTTTACCGTTATTGTTCAACTAATACTTTTATTGAGGTATATTGAGGTAAAATGAACATGAAAAAATAACCCCATTCAATAGAAATGACCAAATTATCAGACTCAATTATTCTACACTTTTCCAACTAAACACACAACAGAGGTAAGTAGATTAAATTACTTAGTAGAAAATTACCCCACACAAAAGACATAAATAAGTCACTTTTTTCCAACTAAAAACATTAGAGAGGTAAATTGATCATGTAAAAATTACCCCACATAAAAGACTTAAATAAGTCACTCTTTTCCAACTAAACACATTAGAGAGGTAAATTGATCATGTAAAAATTACCCCACATAAAAGACTTAAATAAGTCACTCTTTTCCAACTAAACACATTAGAGAGGTAAATTAATCATGTAAAAAATTACCCCACATAAAAGACTAAATCAAGTTAGTGTACATATTTTAACGTAATGTAAGTAAAAATATTGAAATCTTCGTATATGAGATTGTATTTTTTGATTTTTTATACTTTTCATAAAAGTAGTTTATAACGTACATTATAAATAACAAAATAGAAATTTTCTCCAAAACTATCAATTTTATATATAAAAAGCAAATCTATATTCGTTTGTTTTAACAAAATTCATCATGTTTTGAAAAAAAATTTTGAAATATATGAATTTTTTGTGATTTTGATTCTTGTGATATAGTATGAATATTGTACACCTAAAATACAAATGGATATTAAATTTGTAAATACGTAAACGTAAATCAAGTTAGTGTACATATTTTAACGTAATGTAAGTAAAAATATTGAAATCTTCGTATATGAGAATGTATTTTTTGATTTTTTATACTTTTCATAAAAGTTGTTTATAACGTACATTATAAATAACAAAATGTTAATTTTCTCCTAAACTATCAATTTTATGTATAAAAAACTAATCTACATTCGTTTATTTTAACAAAATTCATCATGTTTTGAAAAAAAATTTTGAAATATATGAATTTTTTGTGATTTTGATTCTTGTGATATAGTATGAATATTGTACACCTAAAATACAAATGGATACGAAATTTGTAAATACGTAAACGTAAATCAAGTTAGTGTACATATTTTAACGTAATGTAAGTAAAAATATTGAAATCTTCGTATATGAGAATGTATTTTTTGATTTTTTATACTTTTCATAAAAGTTGTTTATAACGTACATTATAAATAACAAAATGTTAATTTTCTCCTAAACTATCAATTTTATGTATAAAAAACAAATCTACATTCGTTTATTTTAACAAAATTCATCATGTTTTGAAAAAAAATTTTGAAATATATGAATTTTTTGTGATTTTGATTCTTGTGATATAGTATGAATATTGTACACCTAAAATACAAATGGATACGAAATTTGTAAATACGTAAACGTAAGTCAAGTTAGTGTAAATATTTTAACGTAATGTAAGTAAAAATATTGAAATCTTCGTATATGAGAATGTATTTTTTGATTTTTTATACTTTTCATAAAAGTTGTTTATAACGTACATTATAAATAACAAAATGTTAATTTTCTCCTAAACTATCAATTTTATGTATAAAAAACAAATCTACATTCGTTTATTTTAACAAAATTCATCATGTTTTGAAAAAAAATTTTGAAATATATGAATTTTTTGTGATTTTGATTCTTCTGATATAGTATGAATATTGTACACCTAAAATACAAATGGATATTAAATTTGTAAATACGTAAACGTAAATCAAGTTAGTGTACATATTTTAACGTAATGTAAGTAAAAATATTGAAATCTTCGTATATGAGAATGTATTTTTTGATTTTTTATACTTTTCATAAAAGTTGTTTATAACGTACATTATAAATAACAAAATGTTAATTTTCTCCTAAACTATCAATTTTATGTATAAAAAACTAATCTACATTCGTTTATTTTAACAAAATTCATCATGTTTTGAAAAAAAATTTTGAAATATATGAATTTTTTGTGATTTTGATTCTTCTGATATAGTATGAATATTGTACACCTAAAATACAAATGGATATTAAATTTGTAAATACGTAAACGTAAATCAAGTTAGTGTACATATTTTAACGTAATGTAAGTAAAAATATTGAAATCTTCGTATATGAGAATGTATTTTTTGATTTTTTATACTTTTCATAAAAGTTGTTTATAACGTACATTATAAATAACAAAATGTTAATTTTCTCCTAAACTATCAATTTTATGTATAAAAAACTAATCTACATTCGTTTGTTTTAACAAAATTCATCATGTTTTGAAAAAAAAGTTTTGAAATATATGAATTTTTTGTGATTTTGATTCTTCTAATATAGTGTGAATATTGTACACCTAAAATACAAATGGATACGAAATTTGTAAATACGTAAACGTAAATCAAGTTAGTGTACATATTTTAACGTAATGTAAGTAAAAATATTGAAATCTTCGTATATGAGAATGTATTTTTTGATTTTTTATACTTTTCATAAAAGTTGTTTATAACGTACATTATAAATAACAAAATGTTAAATTTCTCCTAAACTATCAATTTTATGTATAAAAAACAAATCTACATTCGTTTATTTTAACAAAATTCATCATGTTTTGAAAAAAAATTTTGAAATATATGCATTTTTTGTGATTTTGATTCTTCTGATTTAGTATGAATATTGTACACCTAAAATACAAATGGATATTAAATTTGTAAATACGTAAACGTAAATCAAGTTAGTGTACATATTTTAACGTAATGTAAGTAAAAATATTGAAATCTTCGTATATGAGAATGTATTTTTTGATTTTTTATACTTTTCATAAAAGTTGTTTATAACGTACATTATAAATAACAAAATGTTAATTTTCTCCTAAACTATCAATTTTATGTATAAAAAACAAATCTACATTCGTTTATTTTAACAAAATTCATCATGTTTTGAAAAAAAATTTTGAAATATATGAATTTTTTGTGATCTTTATTCTTGTGATATAGTATGAATATTGTACACCTAAAATACAAATGGATACGAAATTTGTAAATACGTAAACGTAAGTCAAGTTAGTGTAAATATTTTAACGTAATGTAAGTAAAAATATTGAAATCTTCGTATATGAGAATGTATTTTTTGATTTTCTATACTTTTCATAAAAGTGGTTTATTACGTACATTATAAATAACAAAATGTTAATTTTCTCCTAAACTATCAATTTTATGTATAAAAAACTAATCTACATTCGTTTGCTTTAACAAAATTCATCATGTTTTGAAAAAAAAAGTTTTGAAATATATGAATTTTTTGTGATTTTGATTCTTCTAATATAGTATGAATATTGTACACCTAAAATACAAATGGATATTAAATTTGTAACTACGTAAACGTAAATTAAGTTAGTGTACATATTTTAACGTAATGTAAGTAAAAATATTGAAATCTTCGTATATGAGAATGTATTTTTTGATTTTTTTTACTTTTCATAAAAGTTGTTTATAACGTACATTATAAATAACAAAATGTTAATTTTCTCCTAAACTATCAATTTTATGTATAAAAAACAAATCTACATTCGTTTATTTTAACAAAATTCATCATGTTTTGAAAAAAAATTTTGAAATATATGCATTTTTTGTGATTTTGATTCTTCTGATATAGTATGAATATTGTACACCTAAAATACAAATGGATATTAAATTTGTAAATACGTAAACGTAAATCAAGTTAGTGTACATATTTTAACGTAATGTAAGTAAAAATATTGAAATCTTCGTATATGAGAATGTATTTTTTGATTTTTTATACTTTTCATAAAAGTTGTTTATAACGTACATTATAAATAACAAAATGTTAATTTTCTCCTAAACTATCAATTTTATGTATAAAAAACTAATCTACATTCGTTTATTTTAACAAAATTCATCCTGTTTTGAAAAAAAAGTTTCGAAATATATGAATTTTTTGTGATTTTGGTTCTTCTAATATAGTATGAATATTGTACACCTAAAATACAAATGGATATTAAATTTGTAAATACGTAGACGTAAATCAAGTTAGTGTACATATTTTAACGTAATGTAAGTAAAAATATTGAAATCTTCGTATATGAGAATGTATTTTTTGATTTTTTGTACTTTTCATAAAAGTTGTTTATAACGTACATTATAAATAACAAAATGTTAATTTTCTCCTAAACTATCAATTTTATGTATAAAAAACTAATCTACATTCGTTTGTTTTAACAAAATTCATCATGTTTTGAAAAAAAAGTTTTAATTTAGATGAATTTTTAAAGAATTTGTTTCATTTATTATTAATGTGTAAAAATTTTTCAAAGTTCAAATATACATTTATTTTGTATCTAAGCGATGTTGTTACAATTATCCTACTTTATATTAGGTACAAATATCATACGATATGTGTTGTTACTCTACTAGGTTGTATGTAGTATTACCTATATCTATATAAATACTCAAAAAAATTGAAAAAAAATGAAAAATATAAAAAAAAATTCTTATATTTTAATATAAACTTTAAAAAACTTCATTAATAATTATATATTTTATAGTTTTTATCATTTTTATAATAAATTAAAACAAAAAAATA
This sequence comes from Brachynemurus nebulosus, assembly GCA_035578155.1. Classification (NCBI taxonomy): domain Eukaryota; kingdom Metazoa; phylum Arthropoda; class Insecta; order Neuroptera; family Myrmeleontidae; genus Brachynemurus; species Brachynemurus nebulosus. Next base: position 31,132,864 of record JAPWDM010000001.1, on the reverse strand, counting down.
TAAAAAAAAAGTAAAATTTACCACGCTGCAAAATCCAAAACTTATATATGATGATGGTACCTTTTTAAATATCGATGTGTGTAGTTGACTTAAACGTTGTGAACGGTTCGGTCAAAGTATATATAGCTATTATGTATGTGTGTAAGAGCATTACATTAATAGTTTTTTTTTGACTAAGTGCTGTTCTTTTGAAAATATTATTTTTTGTTAAGTTGATATTTTCAAATAATTTTTATTTACTACAGTAACATCGTAAAGGTACTTCATCGAAAAATTATGAAAATATATAAAGTAAGTGTTTTGGTATTAAAAAAAATATGTGTTTTTATTTATTAAAAATTTTTATGATTTTTATTAATAATTCACATATATTTTTATTAACCCAAAACCATTTATATATAATTTTTATAATTTTTTTAATATTATCCTATATTATGTCAAAGCAAGTCCATGGGCTATAGGTGTTAAGCCTTAGGCTCTTATGTGGACAAACAATTTTATAAAATAAATTTTTTAATAAATTTATAATGCAGAAACTCACTACATACCAAGCGCGAATGAAGTGTGTTATTCGAACGTTAAATAAATATATATTTTATATATTTAAAAATTGTCGCATACAATCTAGCGAAGAGTTATGAGCAAATGTTTGAATTATTTCAATAAAACTATATTACTTAAAATATATGGTAATAGTTTTTATTCAAATATGAATATTTTCAAAAAAGACTTTTTTTTTATTTTTTTAAATATTAAAAATTTTAGAAAATATTTTTTATATAAAAAGAAACAAAAGAAATAAATTTATTTTTATTTCAATTTTTGTTATAATTTTTATATGTTTATATCAGTTTATGAAGAAATTTCATACTGATTAATAAATGAAAAACTTTTTAAAATATTTCTTTTTTTTTTAAATTGGAATAATTTTATTAAGTTTGGAACATACAGTTCCCTGGTTGATCCTGCCAGTAGTCATATGCTTGTCTCAAAGATTAAGCCATGCATGTCTCAGTACAAGCCATATTAAGGTGAAACCGCGAAAGGCTCATTATATCAGTTATGGTTCCTTAGATCGTACATACATTTACTTGGATAACTGTGGTAATTCTAGAGCTAATACATGCAAACAGAGTTCCGACCAGAGATGGAAGGAATGCTTTTATTAGATCAAAACCAATCGATGTTAACATATTTTTATAATATATTTTGTTTTTTTATAATTTCATATATATATATTTAATATATGTGCATCGTAATAATTTGGTGACTCTGAATAACTTTTAGCTGATCGC
>JAPWDM010000001.1:31121569-31129069 GCA_035578155.1 Brachynemurus nebulosus | reverse complement strand
ATAAAATTTTATTAAATATTATTATTTATTCTTTTATACAAATGTAAGTCAATAAAAAATTGTTTTTTTTTTTTATTGCAGTCTTTTTATTATTATTTTATAATAATAAAAAAAGTATAAATTTTTATTTAATATAAATATTTTTTAAAATTTAATAATATAAAGATTACCCTGAACGGTGGATCACTTGGCTCGTGGGTCGATGAAGAACGCAGCTAATTGCGCGTCAACTTGTGAACTGCAGGACACATGAACATCGACATTTCGAACGCACATTGCGGTCCTTGGATACTGTTCCCGGACCACACCTGGCTGAGGGTCGTATACAATAATAAAAGATTATTTTTAATAAAGGATATATATTTTTAAAATATATATCTTATGATTAATAAAATGAATGTTCGTATATTTTTTATTTTATACGTCATTCTAAATTATATGATGTTTAAATGTATGTATTTTTAATATTATTTTTCTATATCTTACTAATTATAAAATATATTTTTTTATATATATTATAAAATAAAATGTAAGAATAAGAAAATCCAAATAATACATCACATCATTTTAATTTAATAAAAAAGAAAAGATATTTTCTAAAAATATAAAAATATTGGAAAAAAAATTAAACACATATAGTAATGAAAACCAAAAATTATTCATGTAAATATGTGTTTTAAAATATCGAATTATTTTTATTTTATGAAAATATGAAATAACGAAATAATTTATTTCTTATTAATTTTCATATAAATATTAAATAATAATATTTAAAATTTAATATAAAAACATGAGATAAAATTTTTTGGTTTTAATTAATTACTAATAGTGTTTTTATTTTTCCAAAAATAAAAATTTTTATATTTATTAAGAAAATATTAAAAAATTATTTTTTATTTTATTTATTTTTATAATTGCGACCTCAGAGTAGGTGAGATTACCCGCTGAATTTAAGCATATTATTAAGCGGAGGAAAAGAAACTAACTAGGATTCCCTTAGTAGCGGCGAGCGAACAGGGAAAAGCCCATCACTGAACCCCATGGCTAAATAAAAATGGTCATTCGGGGAATGTAGTGTTTGGGAGGATCCATAATTTTTTATATAACCTGTTATTTTATGTAATAAGTCCAAGTCCATCTTGAATGGGGCCATATACCCAGAGAGGGTGCCAGGCCCGTAGTGACTATATACTGAATAACAGGTGGATCTCTCCTTAGAGTCGGGTTGCTTGAGAGTGCAGCTCTAAGTGGGTGGTAAACTCCATCTAAGGCTAAATATAACCACGAGACCGATAGCGAACAAGTACCGTGAGGGAAAGTTGAAAAGAACTTTGAAGAGAGAGTTCAAGAGTACGTAAAACCGTTCAGGGGTAAACCTGAAAAACCCGAAAGGTCGAACGATGAGATTCATTTACTTTTTATCGTATATTAACCAACTTGTATTTGTTAGTGACAAAATTTATTATTATTATATATTATAATTTTTTATGGTATATTTATAATTTATAAAATTATTGCACTACTATATGTTGTGTATAATAACGAGGTATGCACTTCTCATCTTGTAGGACGTCGCGACCCGTTAAATATTGATTTATGAAATATTTTTGTGCATTGTATATTATATTATAAATTTTTATTTATTTATGTAATATATCCCTATATTATCTAATTAATTGTTTGACGGTATAAATATTCATAATATAAGATTAAGTGTAAAATTTTTTTTTTTTTTCACGTTCATTACCTAAAACGAGTATATATGGGTTTTATTAGGTTTTTTATATTTCTTAATAAAACATATGATTTTATTTGGTTTTTATACCAATAAATCATACCATATTACTGTCAGTTTTTAGGTATTAATTTGAACAATAATGTTTTTGTCAGCGACGCTATAGCTTTGGGTACTTTCAGGACCCGTCTTGAAACACGGACCAAGGAGTCTAGCATGTGCGCAAGTCATTGGGAATAAAATATTTTTTCATCGAAATATTAATAAATTTTATGAAACCCAAAGGCGAAATGAAAGTAAAATAATTTTTTTAAAAAAAATTTTTATTTTTTTTATTATAAATTTGAGGGAGGATATATTTTTATTATGTATTAAATATCGCACTCCCAGGGCATCTTATATTATTCTTATAATTTTTTTATAATTTTTATTATGAATAAAGGTGCACCTAGAGCGTACACGCTGGGACCCGAAAGATGGTGAACTATGCCTGGTCAGGACGAAGTCAGGGGAAACCCTGATGGAGGTCCGTAGCGATTCTGACGTGCAAATCGATCGTCGGAACTGGGTATAGGGGCGAAAGACTAATCGAACCATCTAGTAGCTGGTTCCCTCCGAAGTTTCCCTCAGGATAGCTGGCGTTCATCATTCAACGAGTCTCATCCGGTAAAGCGAATGATTAGAGGCATTGGGGCCGAAACGACCTCAACCTATTCTCAAACTTTAAATGGGTGAGATCTCTAGCTTGCTTAAAATCATATATTGATTTTATTTTTAATTTTATATATATGTGAAGCTATGAGAATAATATTTTTAATTAAGATAATATTTATGGATCAGAATGCCAAGTGGGCCACTTTTGGTAAGCAGAACTGGCGCTGTGGGATGAACCAAACATAGAGTTAAAGCGCCAAAATCGACGCTTATGGGATACCATGAAAGGTGTTGGTTGCTTAAGACAGCAGGACGGTGGCCATGGAAGTCGGAATCCGCTAAGGAGTGTGTAACAACTCACCTGCCGAAGCAACTAGCCCTGAAAATGGATGGCGCTGAAGCGTCGTGCTTATACTCTATCGTCAATTGTTATTATAGATATTTATTATTTTTATAAAAATTTTTAAATATCATGAAAACTTGACGAGTAGGAGGGTCGCGATGGTGTGCGCGGAAGGATTGGCCGTGAGGCTGTCTGGAGCCGCCATCGGTGCAGATCTTGGTGGTAGTAGCAAATACTCCAGCGAGGCCCTGGAGGACTGACGTGGAGAAGGGTTTCGTGTGAACAGCCGTTGCACACGAGTCAGTCGATCCTAAGCCCTAGGTGAAAACCGATGTTAATGTTGATGTGTTTTAATAAATTATATAATTATTTTTATAAATAATTATTATTTAAAATAATAAAATTTTATAAAATAAATAAATAAATAATAAATAATTACATCCATTGGGCGAAAGGGAAACCGGTTCCTATTCCGGTACCCGGCAGCGGAACCGTATATAAGTCGGGCCCTCATTCACATTATATATGTGTATATGAGTGTTCGTCGGGGTAACCCAAAGAGGCCTGGAGACGCCGTCGGAAGATCCAGGAAGAGTTTTCTTTTCTGCATGAGCGTTCGAGTTCCCTGGAATCCTCTAGCAGGGCGATAGGGTTTGGAACGCGAAGAGCACCGCAGTTGCGGCGGTGTCTGGATCATTCCCTCGGACCTTGAAAATCCAGGTGAGGGCCACGTGGAGGTGTCGCGCCGGTTCGTACCCATATCCGCAGCAGGTCTCCAAGGTAAAGAGCCTCTAGTCGATAGAATAATGTAGGTAAGGGAAGTCGGCAAATTAGATCCGTAACTTCGGGATAAGGATTGGCTCTGAGGACCGGGGCGTATCGGGCTTGATTGGGATGTAGGTTATGGCTAACGTGCCGGGCCTGGGTGAGGTGATACCATATTACCTACTAAATGTTATACATATGTTTTGTAAATTTTATTTATTAAAATAATAAATAATTATAATATGTGTATTTATGTATTATATAGAACAATTATTGGAAAAATCGATTTTATTTGTAATTATATTTAATTATTGTATGGTACAGTACTGATATATAAAAATCTGATTTTTTATTTTTGTTATTTTATTAATATGTACTCCATAAGAATAATTTATAAATTACATAATTTTCTAAGTAATTAGTTATTATGTGTATAATAAATGAATATTTGGGGATTTAACATATATTTGATAATAATCATTTATGTAAAATGATGGCTAAAGTTTTTATATACAAAGGCTGTATTATTTATATAATAAAACTAAATATGATTTATTTATAATAATTTCATTAAAAGTTTTTTCATTTGTTCGAAAAATACTTTACATATCTATGTAATTATTGAAAATTTTTTAAATTATTATTTACTTGTATGCTATTTAATGAATTAGTTTTGGGTATATGTTTTGTGGATCCGAACTCGGTCCCGTGCCTTGGCCACCTACGGAACTTTCTTGCTGCGAGACTTTACTCAACATATATATCATAATAATTTTTATATTTATATTTTTATTTATTTAATTATATTATATTAAAATGAAAAATATATATGCGTAAATGTTCTCTTCGGCCGTCATTTAACGGTTAACTCAGAACTGGCACGGACTAGGAGAATCCGACTGTCTAATTAAAACAAAGCATTGCGATGGCCCCAACGGGTGTTGACGCAATGTGATTTCTGCCCAGTGCTCTGAATGTCAACGTGAAGAAATTCAAGCAAGCGCGGGTAAACGGCGGGAGTAACTATGACTCAACACCAAAGACACGAACACCCGGACACCCGTAACGCAGCTCGGGCGGTTCTACAAGTTCCTGCGGTGAGAAGGTCGAGGGCAGGTTCTTGGACTGATGAAGAGATGCGCATCATGAAAGAACTTGAGTTACAGTACCCTAATGACAAAAATATTGCGGTGCGCATCGCAGAAGCTCTGGGTACTAGAACCGCCAAGCAAGTCCGGGATAAACGGGCCTATGAGCGAAGTCAGGCGGAAAAGCGCAACCGCGCTGACAACCCGGAAGTTAATGTCCCGCTTCCGGAAGATGACCTGCCGCAAAATGCGGTGGAAATAGATGACCGGCCACGATTGCTTGTCGAGGTTCCGGCAGTCGTGGTTACAGAGGAAGAGGATCGGCCACCTGAGCATGCGATCATCGACGATGACTCCAACGTGTGGGTGAGGAGTCTGATCGAGGTGGCCCAGGCAATTGAGATAAATGAAGATGATCCCTTCCATAATGCTGGCACCTTACTCGACCGCCTAGGCAGCCTTGTCCTCAGTGAGGACCGAAATTTAAGTATACAAGCCGAGCTGGACTCGGCTTATAATGAGATAATAATTGCGCTAGGCGCCGGCGGTCCTAAGACGCGCGACAAAAGACCTCGCATAAGAGGCAAGGGCAAGAGAGCAAAGAGACGCTACATTTATGCCAAGACACAAGATCTCTACAAGAAAAATCCAGGTCGGCTCGCCAAGTGCATACGCGAGAACGTCTCCCACATCGACTGCAGTTCTGTATCCCTCTCTGCGGTTGATGTCAAAGAATACTATAATAAAATTTGGGGCGAGCCATATCCTAGAAATAATGTCTATCTGGGACACCATAATGAAGAAGGCATAGCTCTCAGCGACTCCCTCCCCCCGATCACAGTAGAAGAAGTGAGGGGTCGCATTGCCCATATAAAGGGAGACTCGGCAGCCGGTATTGATGGCCTAACCAAATCAGATATTAATAAACCGGCTGTCGTAAAAGTCCTGACAAAGTTGTTTAACTTAGTGACTACTTTACAAAAATTTCCTACAAAATGGCAAGAAAACAGAACCACCCTGCTGCTAAAAGAGGGAAAAGATCCACAAGAAGTTAGTAGTTACAGGCCCATTACTATCTCGGGCATTGTCGCGCGCACCTATTTTGGTATAATCAATAAGCAGCTATCAGGGGTGGTTAAACTCAATACCAGACAAAAAGGATTCGTCCCCGAGTCTGGTATTTTTAACAATGTGCACCTCCTCAATGAAGTCATATGTCAGGCAAAAAGCAGTCACAAAGGCCTGGTCGTAGTGCAATTAGACATTTCAAAGGCCTTTGACAGGATACCCCACCAGTCAATTGGACCTGCACTGCGTCGAAAGGGGCTCCACGAGCATGTGGTGCGGCTCGTGGAAGAATCATATAGAGGGGTGCACACAACAATTCACTGTGGCAATGAAAGTGCCACAATCAATCTAGTCCGAGGAGTGAAGCAAGGGGATCCACTATCCCCTCTATTATACAATCTTGTCACCGAACCGCTTCTTCTCGCACTAGAACAAATGTCGGGCTATACCCTGGCTGAAGGCAGCAGTCTCTCCTGCCTAGCGTTCGCAGATGACTTAATACTTTTAGCGGACAGTGCACCTCAGGCTAGGAGACTCTTGTCGGAAACTGAACAATATTTTAAATATACAGCCGAACAAATGTAAAGTCTTCGAAATTGTTCCGACAAGAGAGGCATGGTATATTCAGGATCCCGACATGTCGCTGTCTAGTGGTGAGCGGATTCCGTATACAGGGCCGGAATCCATAATAACATATTTAGGGGCCAGTATATCTCCATGGAGGGGTATAGAGATTGGTGAGGTTAAACAAAAGATCAAAGACTGCCTTATGAGAGTTAAGCGACTGGCTCTCAAGCCTCACCAAAAGGTCGATTTGCTCACCACACACCTAGTCCCACACTATTTGTTCACGCTTATCCTGGGCGTCGCTCCCGCAACACTTCTGAGAGAGATCGATAGGGACCTACGTGTTGCGGTTAAAGAAATCCTGCATCTCCCTCTTAGTACATGCGATGGGTTCATTTATGCCGGCAAGAGGGACGGAGGACTAGGTTTCCCAAAGCTAGAGAATCTTGTAGCCACGATAACTTTGGGACATGGATTGAAATTCATGAAGAGTGAAGACCCTGCAATTAAGGCGCTTATTGCTTCCACGAACTTAGAAAACAAGTTACGAAAATTATGTAACACACTTCGGTTGCCTTGGCCGGTTTCATTCCCCGAAGTGAGGAGGCATAAGCGCCGACTTAAAAAACAAGAAGTGGCTAAATGGGGGCAAAGCAAAACACAGGGGAGAGGGGTACATGCTCACCTCGATGACCCGATATCGAATGCTTTTATGTACGATCCTACCTTATTAAAGCCCGGCAGGTATTGTAGTGCTTTAAAACTGCGAACCAATACAACACCAACAAGAGTAGCACTACAAAGGATCAACCCCCAGGTGGATGCAACATGTCGACAATGCAGGTCGCTTCCTGAAACACTGGGGCATGTGACTGGCCAATGTACGGCCACAAAGGAAGCGCGCATCCGCCGCCACGATGAAATAGTCAATATCATCGTGGATAAACTAAGTAAAAACAGTGAGATGACAATAGTCAAGGAACCCCGAATCCAGACGGACTCTATCCTCAAACCGGACATCTTAGTGAAAAAAGATGGAAGGGTCCTCGTGGTCGACGTTACTGTCCGCCACGAAGATGGGGATAGCATGATGTCTGGCAGGAGGGAGAAATTTCAGAAATATAACAAAATTGTCACTCACTGTCAGGAGTTGCTTGGTGCAGAAAGTGGTGCGGTGGTACCGATAGTGGTAGGTACTCGGGGAGCACTGCCCAAGCAGACTCAGGAAGATCTCGCTAAAATTGGCATCAATGATCGAAAAACACTTTTAACAATATCCT